>CM060365.1:69115974-69715974 GCA_030545235.1 Helianthus tuberosus | reverse complement strand
TTACACGTGGCAAATCCCCAGCCTTTGATCTAAACCACGATCCGTGTGCTCTCACGTCGGATCAAAGAACTTAAACGGAAGGAAATGTAACCGCTTACGGGGTTAGCATCTTCCGTCAACATTTCACTAACGGGTTTTCCCGCCTAAACGACTCCCGGCTATAAATAGGAGAAGCAACCCAGGTATGAATTCAAGTTACACACACTTCTCAAATACATCTTCTTCTTCATTACCAATACTTATTCTCACACCGGAGTCGGGTCAAGGAGAGAACCCTCTTCTCCCCTTGGCGAGACTAACGGTGCTCTTTTTTGCAGAGTTATCGGGGAAGTAGATCAGCAAGACCTGAATCGATCGAGAGGAAACTAACCTTTTTATGCGGATTCAAACCCCCTAGATATCTTGGTTCCGACCATTTATCTAGTGTTTCTTCATTGGCGCCCACCGATTCCTCTGTTTTTTCAGTTTTCATCTCGTTTTCAATTCAGTTCTTTCTGTTTTCAACTCCAGAATGGCAGAAAACTCATCATCTCACCGGCAAGTCGGTCCTCGACCGAACGTCAGAAACAATTTGCAAGTAGAAGGAATCCTAGAAGATGCCTCGGACGATAACGAGGTCCAATCCAATCGAGCAAATGATCCTGTCACTCCAGGAATGTTACCAGCAAACCCTGCTCAATCAATTTTACCACCCGGAGAAACTCCGATATCCTGGTATGTCCGGTCTCAAGGAGCATTAAACGCAGTATACACACAAATGTGTGCTCAAACTGCTCCCCTGACCCAATCACGGAGACTAGGATCTCGTGCTCATGCCTCCCAACGAGAAGAATCAACTTATGAAGATACAGAAGTTCATGCCAGATCCACGTCACAACGCGAGTACATTCAGTCAGGCAGTTACCAGAGACAACACCACGGTGAACCACACCCTTGTCGAAGACAATCGGTTCATGATAGGTTGGGTTCCCAACGGGACACCCACACCGATGAATCTGATCCAACATACCGTTTGAGTGCAAACACCAGTGTGTTCAATCGACTGCAGCCAAACTATAACAAATGCAGACCTCGAGCGGTTTATAACCCTGAGGCAGAACACAACTATGACTTAGTTTACCGCCCTGCAGAAGCAGCGGAAAACTCAAAGTTCATACTGGAGATAGCTCTAGCTCCATTGGAGAAGGCCAAATTACCATCTAACATAGGGAAATTCAATGGGTTAACTGACCCTGATGATCATCTGAGAGTGTTTACCAGCGCGGGTTTGGTTGGGGGTTGGACTCTTCCGCTATGGTGTCATCTGTTTGTACAAACATTAACTGGCCCATCGCGAATCTGGTTTGATAACCTACCAACTGGACAGATCGAGTCGTGGAAAGATCTGCGTGAAAAGTTTTTAACACACTTCAGCCAGCAACGACGTTCCATTCGAGACACTTCCGACGTCATGAACATATGGCGCCGTGATGACGAAAATCTAGAGGATTTCATCACTAGATACAATAAAGAAGTGTTGGAGATTGGCGGTGTTCATGAACAACTAATCCGTGCTCAATTTAAGTACTCGGTTAGGTGTGATGACATGGTTAAAGTCTTATCTGGTACAGAGGGCCTTCCAACAAGTTGGGAAAAGATAATGGCGGCGGCCAAAGTTTACGCGCAAACTGAGAAGAACCTCACTACAAACAGGCCACCACCACCACACAATAGGCCCGCGGATTTAAGCTTAACCGGTGAAAGAAGGTTCAAAAAATCATGGCGCGAGCCATCAGGAAGTCGTTCCTCTGAAGACGCTCGCACAGCAATTAACAAACTCTCCGCGCAGCGGTAGAACAAACAGGAAAATAGGGAGAGACAGTGGACTCCCCTAACGAAAACTCCGGCAGAGGTCTTAAGTACTGAAGACTATCAATTCAAACCTTCGATCCCGATGAAAAATAAACGAGGACAAGACCCGGCACAATACTGCGAATATCACAAAGATAACGGACACACTACTAACAACTGCATCTCTCTACGTACAGAAATAGAGAAGGCCCTCAAGAGCGGCGAACTCACGCATTTACTCCAGAATGTACGTAAAGAGATTAAGCAGATAACCCGGGGGGAGGAGGGCCCAAGCAAACGGGCAAAAACCTAAGATATGGCTCTGCAAGTTTCGGCGGAAAAGACATGATCCATCAACAACGGCGGAAATATCAGAGAGTAAGTTAAGTTCCATATAATTATTAGCAGAACTTTGTAAAGCCTCTGTGCTCTATCCATAAATAAAATTACAAAGTTTCTATTATTTCTGTGTTTACAAAGTGCATGCAATTTCTTTTAGTAAGCGCAAAAACATTATGGTAGTTATGAAACAAGCTCCATGCGCGGTCAGTGATCATGTCACAAACGACCATAAAATTCACACATGAGCTTTATACCAACTTCATTCGCCTTACTCAATAAAAGCAATTGTACTCATGCAAAATATTGTAAAATACCAACTTCATTCGCCTTACTCAATAAATAGAAACATGCTATTATCAGCGTACAGATACGCCCCAAAGACTTTCAAACACGGTAGTGTTTAAGATACGTGCGCATCAGCGCACCATCAAAACAGGGATTTACATCCCGAATATTACATAAAAAATTGTTCAATACAATTTCAAACTACTCTAAATCTTCACCTTCGGCCGGAAAGATTTCTTTAAGTTGCGCCACGTGATCGTCCGATTGCAGCGCCACATTTATTAGTTCCATGACCGGAAGTTGCAAATTGTTAAACTCTGTTTTCATGGAAGCAAGCGCGGCGGCAGTATTTACGCCAAAGGTTGCAGACTGGCTATCATCCCAGTTAACCTTCAACGCACTATTCACATGTTGGGAACATTCCGCATAACCTTGCGTATACCCATCTCATCGCGCAGCAACCATTAGATTAGCAACAGTTTTATCCAGCTCTTCAGAGTTTAACACAGATTCAGCAACCTATGAAATCAAGCAAAAATGAGTATCAAAAAAGCACATATATGACCCCACAACAAAAAAGAGAAAAGAAACTTACACAGGCAATCCCGCGATCTTTCAACCAGGCCATATCATTCTTTAAAGGTTCAAGCTCGCTTTCCGCTGTAACCCGCACCGTTTCTGAATTTTCTAGCTTCTCTTCAACCTCAGCCAAACGGCGGGAGGTTTCAGTATTCTCGGAATGCGCAAGCTCCAGATCCTTCTTTAATTGTTCCTGATCAGAAACCAAAGCAGTAAGTTCCTCTAACTCTTTATCTCTAAGGGCAAGAGTGGCGAAAGCTTGTACCTCCCGTTACTCACTACGTTCCCTATGAGAACGCGCCTCCGCCAGCGCAGTTTCTACATCAGCTTTCTCTTTCTTTAATTTTTCTACCTCCGCATCCTGATTCTTCAATTTTTCAACCTCAGCCTTGAGGTTATTAATAATGTTACGAAGGTTTGCTTTCTCAGCATTATCTTTTTCGCAAATTTTTCTCCAATTTTTGCGTTCCTCGGAAAGGAGAGCAGCTTCAGCTTCCGCTTTTCTTCTCCAACCAGCAACAGACCATTCTTCAGTCTTGCGCTCAGTCTCAAACTTGGCCTGATCAGCTTCTAATTTAGCCATCAACTGAGCCAGACGTCTCTCATCTTTGGCAAATTTCTTCTGAGACGCCATAAAGGATTCCTGCTCCTTATGCATACTATACCACTCACGTACTATGCGGTGAGTGGTAGAGACATGAGAAGCAGTTTCTGCAAGATAAGACTGATAAGTCTGCTCATAAGATCGACTTTCCTGAAACTTGATTTCTCCAGGTGGAAGTATCCCTTGCAACCAATCTTGACACACACGCCAATCCGAGAAAGTATCACCCTTCTTTAAATTCCAAACAGGGGCGTGCGGGTCAGCAGCATCTTTCTCCGTGTAAGTCCGATAATAGTAATCTCCCAAGGTTTCTTCTGGACGGATTGGAGAATGTTTACCAATACCAGCAGACGAATCTTGCTCTTCAACCCTCACCTTCTCCCCACGCTCAGGCATAGCATCAGAAGGTTTTGGGGAAGAAGTTGAAGTTTTTTCAGCAGCTGGCTTTTTCCCCAAATCTTGAACAACAGCTTCAGGGGTTGGTGGATTATCAGCGCCATCCACCACGCTCGGTTCAACAATCTTTTCAGCCTCTGTATCAACACCTACAGGCTTCTCAGCCTCAACAGTCTTCTCCACACCATCACCAGTAACCTCGGTAGACTCTAACTGGTCAGCAACAGAAGCACGCGGAGGAGTGGAGGGAAGTTCTTCATTTATCACAGATTGTAGTTCTGTGGGAATGGGGGCAACAGGAACTTCTGGAGAAATAAAAAATCTGTAAGGATTCAGTCCGCTTAAAGGAAACAAGGAGAAACGACACTTACCAGGAACAGATTCCGAAACAAAGGCATCAAGATTCCCTTTTCTGGTAATTTTCTTCCTCTGCACTTTCTTGGGAGGTTGACCCTCCTCGTCAGTATCAGTTTGCTTCCTTTTACCAGCCTTCCTATGTACCAAATCCTCGGGACTAGAATCCAAATCGATAGGCTCATTATGGTTAGAAGGGGGAAGATCAGCAGAATCCCTCGGTTCAGGCTTCGGGTCTCGAACAGTTACTGCAGGAGTAAGACCCTCCAAAGAGTCAGAAACCACCACATAATCACACCTGGAGTCAGAGGAACGGCGCGTACCTTTCTTCTCTCCAACATTCTTCGCCTTCAAAGGTTGAACTTTAACAGCCTCACTTCTCTTCGGCGCAGAAGTAGAAGTAGTTGCGCGTTTTTTTCTTTTCAGGGCCTATGCCCAAATTCAACAACTCACCTACAAAGGTGCGAAACAAGAATTTACCCACAAAGCGCAAAAAGGAAAACAAAAACAAATATAACTTACCAGCACCAACAGCTAGTTGAGCAGACAGGTCCGTATCCCACGGAAGAACAAAATTTCTTACGATACGATGATATCAGAGCTCCTCTTCAGGTTTCTTCTTGATAGTACCCATTCTTCCGCCTTCCCTCTTGAAGGCAACAACATACAGAGAAACAACTACATTCGAAGAGAGAGCAGGTCAAAAAAAAAAAAAAGAGAAGAGAAAAAACCCCAAACTTACTATGACCATCCTCCGTGTATACGGGTTTGTCATCACGCTCCATCTTCCAATTCAAACTCATGCCGGCTCCGACAAGAGCTTTCTCCGGCAACGCAATATTGGGTACATCCTTCAAATCCTGATACCAGTTTTCATCAACCGGAGTCTGAAGGGTTTCGATCGGAACATCTTCTTTCCCCCTGAGAACCATCCTCACCGGAATTACTCCGGCCTTGATAAAAAAGAATTTTTGCTTCCAATCATGAAAAGATTTTGGGGGTTGATGTAGAATCTTCTTTGCAGAAGCCCTCTGAACAAATGAATAAAACCCTTGGGTACAATGCATCTGATGAAAAACCCTAAATCGAGGGACGGTTGGCTCCACATGCATTGTCCGACACACGAATTCGAAATGTCGAACCCTAACCATGCCAATAGGATGAAGTTGGGAGATATGCAGGTTGTAAAACCCAAGGATTTCAAGAAAAAATCTAGTAACAGGCAAGCGAAAGTTACCATCACAGAAAAAAAAATCCCAAAAGAGGGTAATATACCCAACCGGAGCATCCGCCACTGTCTGCCCCTCTTCAGGATATAGAGCACCCCAGTTTTCCGGGAATTTGAGATTCCGAATTAAACCATCAAAGGACGCTCTAGGCCACTTCAACGGTGGAAGTTCAGTCGACATTTCTTCAGCAAGATCTTCTTGGTGTTCTCCGGTTGACATAAGAGGAAGAATGATGGAATTTTTTCTTAGAAAAAAAGGAAGGGAAAGTTTTTCAACAAAACAATGATTGCACAGAGGAGGTTACCCAAACGTTATATATATACACATCGCAATAAATAACATCGGTAACCGTCACAGCGACTGTTCTGGATATCACAGTTCCCCAAGCAGCAGAAAAAGTAAATATCAGACACACACGCGTTTACACGCGCACGTGTAAGACACGGACAGTAAAAAACAACTGACAATGACAGGTTGTCACTCAATTTACTGTACCAGTCTCATTAAAAGTCAAAGATTTTCAAAAATCTTTACGAAAATCAAAATTCAATCTTCTCATAGAAGATTTCTTATTTCTCGCGCCCAAAAGCATTTCCCTCTCATAAGTCCAGTGCTCCACTTATTTGCATAAGTACAACACTAGACTGGGGGGACTTGAAGGGGTAAGGTCCCAAAAACCTCATAACAAAGTGTTTGGGACCATACCATAACCTTGCCTTTTAACCTTTTAACCTTTTAACCTTGCGCGGCCGCGCACTGGTCTTACAAAAGGAAGAAAGTAATCAGCAATCTATAGTCACGCGCCCAAAGGAAATCATAAATCCTTGCGCCTTCTCCGATTAGCAAAGGATAAAAATCCTGAGATCAATACTTCCGCCTAAAATATCTAGACTTGGATATTATTTTACCCAGACTTGGATTTATTTATTCAGTGGTCTCCACACGATAAAATACCACACTAGATTACAGCAGTGATCTTCTAGAAGAAATACAATCGTGCACCACCCAGACGGTTATAACCGCCTGGACACGTGTCATTACCACAGGCACCCCTGAAATCACAATGAAGGCATGCATTTGGAGAGTAATCTCCACTTGATCACATTACACGTGGCAAATCCCCAGCCTTTGATCTAAACCACGATCCGTGTGCTCTCACGTCGGATCAAAGAACTTAAACGGAAGGAAATGTAACCGCTTACGGGGTTAGCATCTTCCGTCAACATTTCACTAACGGGTTTTCCCGCCTAAACGACTCCCGGCTATAAATAGGAGAAGCAACCCAGGTATGAATTCAAGTTACACACACTTCTCAAATACATCTTCTTCTTCATTACCAATACTTATTCTCACACCGGAGTCGGGTCAAGGAGAGAACCCTCTTCTCCCCTTGGCGAGACTAACGGTGCTCTTTTTTGCAGAGTTATCGGGGAAGTAGATCAGCAAGACCTGAATCGATCGAGAGGAAACTAACCTTTTTATGCGGATTCAAACCCCCTAGATATCTCGGTTCCGACCATTTATCTAGTGTTTCTTCAACAACCCATTACCCGGGTTCTTTTATCTTAACGTTCTTAACGCCCATAACCCTTTACATAGGTTAGTTAACATCTCACACTTTTACTTATTCAGTCCGCGCCTACTTACATTAGCAAGCGTCATCATTTATTTAATTCGTTTGACTTGTTCGTGTGAAATTTCATCACTGGTGAACGTCAAATTTCATTCTTTGTTCGACCCGTTCGACTTTTAACTAGTCGAACGTAATTTTTTTTTTTATCAAATTTATGTTTGCGAAAATTCTTGTCATCTTTTAGTCATGACTCATATTCCGAGTCTTTTGACTTTCTATTCCGCGTTCCTGTTTCTCAGTCTACGCATGCGTTTAAATCCTTACCCACCAACCGGGTGTTTTACCGATGTCGTTATTATTGCAACCCTTACGGTATGCATTATGACTTCGTTTCGCTTTTATATTCCTACTTTGTTCTCAAATTTGGTGTTTTACAAAATCGGCCCATTAAGAGTCATATTTGTATTCTCCGGGTTCGAGTGTAAGCACACCCCTCCCAATTGCATACCTTAATCCTTTTACATTAATCTTTGTCCATTCACTCGGGCTCATCATCCTAATGTAATACGCTTCCGTCACCCGGCTGTGCGTTTACATTATTATTAAATATTTTGCTCATTTGACTCATTTGGGTACCTTTAAGTTAGTCCCATTCACCCCACCCTTACTACATCGGATGTAAACGTGTCCGCCATAAGAAGTTCATGGTATCACATGCCACTACTTACTTGGCCAGAGTAAGCGATTAACACATGACACACATGACCTTTTTATAGTTTTCACATCACGCCCTATGTAAGTAACGCCTCTATTTGTTTCTCTTGGAAACAATATCCCGAATACATTTTCTATTCGGGTTTTTCCAAGTTTTTAATCTACATATGCAACTTTCAATTTCTACTTATTTGTTGCATATTACTATTTGTGCGGTTATTTAAAATGTGCACCCGGTAATGTTTGCCCCGACGGGCGTTCCTTGCCATTAACCTTGTTCGCAGTCGTTACGCGATTTAGTCCTCGGTGAGCATGCTCCTCTTGTCATACTTCGGACCGTTCCATCATCATATCCACAACTCGTTTGACTCTCGTCGTCTTCAAACGCGAGTGTCCTTCAATTAAAACATTCACAATAGTTAGTAACGTCAACTTCAATAATCGCCCGTATTATAATACAAGGCTCTTTCTATTATATGCGTTAACGCGCGTATTTTCGTCAACTATTTCAATCATTTTAATTGGGGTAACGTGTATCACACGATAGCCCTATGTGTTGTTTACAACACTTTAGCATGCTAAACTATTAACATACATGTACTTACCGGATTTGCCATCAAGCCTCGAACCGAACACCAATCTTTATTAAGAGCATAAGGTTTAAGTCCAAGCATAGTTTTACCACCATACTTGAATCTCTTAAACCAAGGCTCTGATACCAACTTGTAACACCCTTGTATTTTAAAGGTTTTCGTATAAATAACGAAAATAAACATGTATATACGATTAAGTATTCTTAGAAAATACGAGTAATCTAAAACTTTTACAATTTAAAAGTTTAGAACAAAATGTAATTAAGTTCGTCATTTAAAAGTAACAACGAAACGTCATGCGGAAGCTTATTTCTTTGATCGTGTTCGGTCATTCCTAGTGCTTGATCTTCATCCGAGAACACTTGGTATATATTTGTGATCAAAACCAACCCAAATATTAGTTTTGATGCTTAAATAATAGATTAAACAAGTTCTAAACGACAAACCATGAAATAAAATACGATTTGCCAGTTCTGTAGTCTGTCGCGTGTCGCGACAGATTTACTGACTTCTGTCGCGTGGCGCGGGGGTTCACGTTTTCCAGCAGGTTCAGAGCTGTGTCCTGCATTTTCATCAACGTTAAATTTTACGGAAATAGCCATAACTTCTTCGTTATTGATCCGTTTTACGCGATTCTTTTTCCTACGCGACCGTAATTTAATTCTCCATCTAATGGAATTAAAATCCGACATCCGGATTAACAAAATTCCAGACTTTTAAGTCTTCGGCTTATTATCCTTTTTACCAAATATTGACCCGTTCATGATTTTATCACACCAACTTATTTATTTGATCTTTAAACTCATGAAGTTCATTATATCAATATCTCCTATCATATTACTCTCAAATCACGGGTTTCTTACATAATAAAATCTCGTTTACGCTTAAATGCTTATTTTGACCCATTAAGAGTATTTAAGCACTTTTAGGCTCAAAATCGCTTTTATTCTATTCTAGCATTGTAACCTATATTTCTTATCTAGTATTCTTCCATCACAACTAATTGTGTGTTGGATTTAAAGTAGATATCTATGTGTTCCGAATTATACCCCTTGGAATATCATTTTACGGCAAAGACTCATATGGAGTCTTTCGGCCCAAGAATTACATTTTTCACTACTCATACTCGTTCTAAGCTTTTGTTTAATCATAAGACTCGTTTCCAAACAACCTCTAAGGGTTGTTTGTTCAATTTAGCCTACAAGGGCGTTTTAGTCGATTTTGGTCCTTCTTTTACAATGAAGGACTCTCACCAATTATTCAACCAAAATATCACTTTTAACTACTACATAAATATGCGTACCTGGCTCGGATCAACAAATAGACCCGATTTATACCTCGCTTTTACTATCACATTTTCTATGGCGACGGGAGTATCCGAATCGCTAATCGCTCCTGTTAACACAAGACTTGACAACCACATCAGTCTATATAGTCAAATGGTGTTATCACGTCATTTGACCCGTTTGGCCTATATGACCAAGCATCTTCATAAGTAGCAAAACATGGTTAATAATTACCAATTTGCCCATCCGACCCATTTCGGATTTTTTTGCCACTAGACCCCTTTTTAACTACCATTTACTTTAGTCGGTACTTGACTAAATTTCCATCTCTACTTATTTTCCCATTATTAGTTGCACTTTAAAGTGATCTTAACGAAAACTCATTAGTTATTAGTCATTACATGACCAATTTACCAATTTGCCTTTTTCACCATTAATCATGGTTTAAAACATTTTTATTGGTTCCGACTCATTTCGTTTCGTGTCATGTCAGAACCCATGATTCGAACCTAATCATTTATTGTATTCATCGCTTATAAAATAAACACATATACTACAAGTGGTGTAAGTTTTACTTACCTTGCATCCGGTTATGCTCTTTTCGCGTACACGATCCGTTTGACCCGCTTCTTTCCCAAGCCTCCATCTAGCTTGTTAAGAGTCAAACTATCATCATAATTCGTAAGACGGTTAGATTAGTCATCATTATTATGACTATTTCATCTTACGGATTTTATGTCGAAAATTCTATTCCACTTCATCATTGGTTATTTCGACTTTCTAAAATCAACTACCTTTATTCATATAATATGCACAATCAAGGCAATTCAATATCATGATTAGAAACCATTTTATCCCATATCTATGTAATTAGTCAAGTTAGCTAATTACGCGTTTCTTTCATAATTCCCTCATTTTATACCAAACCCAATTCATGGTAATTATGATTTATGTACCCAAACACCTAAATTGTTCAAGTACTTTATATTTACTATCTAATATGATGATTCTATTCGCAAATTAGACACTAACATCATCATATTATAAAAACCCATTTCAAGTCATGTATGATCAACACTCAAACTTGCAAATTGTTCAAGTATCTTGTTTCTACTATCAACTATGATGATTTTAAGCATGAGTATATCATCATCTTCACCACATAATCAAA
The DNA here is from genome assembly GCA_030545235.1 of Helianthus tuberosus. Classification (NCBI taxonomy): domain Eukaryota; kingdom Viridiplantae; phylum Streptophyta; class Magnoliopsida; order Asterales; family Asteraceae; genus Helianthus; species Helianthus tuberosus. The sequence continues at coordinate 69,705,018 of CM060365.1, read as the reverse complement.
ACCCACTTAGCACATAATAGGGTAATTATCAAACTCCTAGTTTTAGTACTAATTCTTCAAGTTTTCAACTAGGGTTTGTTTCTAAGCATGAATTTCATCCTAGTTTCACCCAAACATCAATCATTCAAGCTTGAATTTTGATTTTTACAAGTTCATCAAAAATCTCAACTTCATAAACATCAACAATTTGACATACTTTACGATCCCCACGACTTGGTGATCGTTTTTATGTGATCATGCATCGATTTAGGGCTGAAATCGACCTTCAATTTGATGATTTTTGGCACTTTAGGGTTTCACCCCTTTCTGGTCGCTCCTGGAGATTGATCCACACACACCTTGTGTGTGTGTGGTGTGTTTTTTTTTTATTAATAATAACTTGTTTCCTTTTCAACGGTTTTGGTCCCTCAAGTTTAGATTTTAATTATTAGGGACTAGAACTCCATATTTTATTTACTTATTTACACCTTATTAACTAGGTTAATTACTCCTAGTTAATTTGATGGGTTCGGGAAGCTATAACCCGTTATATTTTGAGTCCCGTTAACTCAGGCTCTTATAAACTCAATTCCTTAAAACTTTGATTCGTTTTTATTTAATATTAGGATTTCTTATTTAAATCCAAATATTTACCGGGTTATTTTTACTACTAACGGTACGTTACCCGTCTTTTAGTATTAACGGAGTTTGATTACCAAACTCGTTTTCGGGGTGTTACAGATTTGAGGTGTTTCGAAGATGATGTCATCATAAGTTTACATGAACTTCAACGAGTGACCTCATTTTCACCATAAACAGCTCGGATCTAAGTAATTTCACATGTTTTTATAATAAATCTCACCTAGCCCTGCGTAACCTAGTCAAGGTGTGTAAGAATTCGGGATAAACATGAGAAAAACCATCAAGAACGGCCAGATCTGATGGAACGGTGTGGTTCCCGGCCGTTAAAACGGGTCGGATTCGATGGGATTTCAGTGGTTTAACACGATGACACACCACCTCAGTCGAATCACCTGAAATCTTTCCGAAACCCATCAAGTGTGACATGATCAGGACAATGGAACGAACTGCCGTTCGATCGGACTGCTGTCCGATCGAACAGCAGATAAAGTTTAACCGACCGATCGGACAATGTGTTAACCGATCGGACCACATGTTAACCGATCGGACAACATGTTAACCGATCGGCTAGCATGTTAACCGATCGGACAACATGTCAATCGATCGGCTAGCATGTTAACCGATCGAACAACATGCTGACCGATCGGACGGCATGTTGAACGATCGAACAACATGTTAACCGATCGGATAGCCTGGTAGCCGATCGGACCACATGTCCAGCCGACCGGACGAGCCCAAGCATCAATGTCCGAAATAATTTTGGTTCTCTCGCCGCCATTTACGCGCTATTCATCGCTTATCGATCTGTAACCAGGATAACTCAGGCGTACTCTCAATCAATCCAAATCAAGTTGTGTCTATTTGTCAATTACGCGCTGTGAGTATACTTGAACCCCTTTTAATCGCATTTTGGGTGTAACATACGTTTCTAACAAATCGAACTTATCAAACGAACTATTCAATCAATCGAATTATCACTTGCGAATAACTGTTATGCATAGATATACGTGATGCTAGTTGCATATGTGCTAGGGTTTATACTCGCGGCGTCCCACCATGACTAGTATAGTACTATTGCGCCCGACGGTGTCTAGTTTGCCATCGCATATTCGAGCATCGAGGACTTAGTTGGTAGTATCAGCTTTGTGAGTACATATGTCGTGTGTTACGTTTATGCATATGGAAATTCGCTACACTTTTTATGTATTACGCTATACATATCAAACCTGTATACTTGCCAATACTTTTGTATTGACAAATATTTTAACGTATGTTGCAGGTTAGATCGCAGGATATATCGAATCAAGCTAGGAAGTCTAGAAACTCAACTAAAATCTAGGTTGTCGGATTTGTATTGTTCGAGAGGACAAGAAATCTGTAATAACTTATGTGATTGTATTATTTGTTAGTATGGGATAACGAATGTATTAAATATTATCGCAACATAGTTGTTATGGATTCTCTTGAGCAATCTGATTCGCCTAGTGCCGCGCCCCAATGATTCCGCCATCGGTTGGGGTGTGACAGATTGGTATCAGAGCCATAACTATAGGGAATTAGGTAAATTTTGGTGACTCGGCCTAGTCCGGGTCGACGTCTTAGAAATTGACCTAGTCTATAGTCTAAGTACCAACAGGCCGGCTCGTGCGAACCCAGTAGGGTTTGCATTGGGCTTACTTGATACTCTCGATCGAAATTGCTAAAAGCTACAACTTTGTGTGAACACCGCGTACTCCAGCTTCACACGAAGAAGCCTTTCCTAAGGCCGAAATACTATTTAGCCTTTCCTAAGGCTGACACAATACACGTGTTTTCGAAAATACTCGCATAACAAAACCGAGTGATCCAGTCGAGATCAGGTGTGAAAACCAAGAACTCTCGATGAGATCGCTCGCTCAGCGCATTTTTCTAGCATGAGAACCTTTCATCGAGTTAGGAGTGACATCCCCATCTCGACGAAAGTCTCCATTTCGAAATCTAGTGGAACTCACGAATTTATTCGAAGAGCATAACCACAATTAGGGACGAAGTTGTTAAGTCAGGGGTGAAACCCGTACCTTAATAAGCCGTTCCACTCTCTATAAACTGGTTTACAAAAGCTCTCACCAAGGACTCGACTAACACGATAACTCGAGCCACGCGATGACTAGGAAGACGAATGCCATGAGCTGCATCCCAGTGGAAGCATGAAGTTTTCTAGGCCAACGCGCGTGCACGAACTTGTTGAATACAGTTGGGATACCTTGGGTAGTCGACGCCTAAACACCCAAGGCACTCTATCATACGACCCACCAATCTTACAACTGGTTGGATACTTATTTACATTTTGAAACTTTACGCTTTATCGATTTCCCGATTTAACGATTTTCACTACCTGCTTTATAAACGCACAAATCGCACAGCCATCGCAATCTAAAACGAAACCCGAATGATCGCAACAAAACTAATGCATAATCTATCGCCTACGCTCTCGCGCTCTCCCTCTTTATCGCGTCCTCGCGCGTTCTACAACGACGCGTATGTGTGTAAATATAAACTACAAATATATATATATAAATACAAACAGATAATTGTGTGGGAACTTAGGGAACTCGTGTCTCCTATGTGGCTCCTATGTGAAGTCTATTATATTACTTTCTACAAGTTTGAACGCGCTCAAATCGCAACGCAAACTCAAAATTCATTATGATCGAATCTCACTCCAAGTCTCTTTCTGTCTAGATGCCTTCCAACAACTCTACTTCGAGAATGTTAGCAAAGAGACGAGCCAAATGAAGGGTCGAAAAGAGGATTGCTTCACTTGTGACCAGGGAAGTGGTTAAAGTCATTCCTCAGATTGCCACACGAGTGCACTCTCTTATCAACACTCGAACTTTGGAAGACGCTAAGACAAGAGAGCCGCAATCTACATTTCTCTACAAACACTTCAGAGCCTGTGACCCGATGGAATTCACAGGTGAGGGAGGTGTTTCTCAACTACTCCACTGGTTCGACTCTATTAAAGTTACCCTTCGTCAAAGTGGGTGTCCCGATAGTTTCCGTACTACTTGCGCTACTGGAGTATTTCAATCGCGAGCACTCGACTGGTGGACCACCGAACGTAACAAACGTGGGATCTCCGCAGCTTACGCTCTCTCTTGGGATGAGCTGAAAGAGCTCATGAAGGAAGAGTACTGCCCCCCTCACGAAATCCAGAAGCTAGAAAACGAATTTTGGGAAATCAAGCAGACCGAAGGTGACAATGCTGGCTACACCACACGGTTCAAACAGCTTAGCATAATCTGCCCAAGTCAAGTCGACACTCCAGGAAAAGCCATCGCGAAGTATATTCGCGGGTTGCCTGAGTGTGTGGGCGATTTTGTCGAAGCTGCAAGACCAGCTACCATCGAAGAGACCTACCGCTTAGCCGCAGAAATCAACAACAAACGACTCATGGAAGAGTTTTCCTCCAAGAATCCTGTCAAGCAAGTTTATCAAGCAACCGTCATCAATTCTTCAGACAATCCTGTCGACGATTCCCCTGACGAATCTGCTACCGATTCTTCTGACGAATCTGCTAACGATTCTTCTAACGAATCTGCTAACGATTCTTCTGACGAATCTGCTACCGATTCTTCTAACCAATCTGCCGACGGTTCTCCCGACAACTCAGCCAAAGATTCTGCAAGTGAGTCCTCAGACGAATCCTCCAACGACGACACCTCTTCGCAAGACACCGACAAACCCAGCCGCAAGCGAAAGACTTCAAGCCAGAGCTCATCAACATCCTAACTGCTGCAACCGAAACCTCTTCAAACAGTTCCGGTATTTCCAAAACGAGCTTACACTGGAACTCATCCCCAGTGTTACTCATGCACCTATCAACATCCAGTTGGAGCTGACTGTCGCTATTGCAGTAACTGCAACCGCTACGGTCACTTCACCCGCAACTGCCGTATCGAACCGCGAACTTGAGTACAACAACAACAACTCCAGCAGAAGTCTTCATCATCAAACATCTAGCAAGCGTAGGATAAAGATGTAATGATACGATTTTCGGCGTTAATTTCTAAGTTTGAACCTACTCTATTACTCGATGTTGCCACTATGCGTAACATTAACTCTCATTTTCGTTTTCTCTACCACACTCTAGTCGTCGCACTTAGACTAGATTCACACACATACTATATACTATATCACGAAATAATGTGTTTTACCCTCACTACACTCTTAGAACGAGGTACGATAAACGTGCAAGGAACGATTAATCACGGGTGCACACGGGATTATTTGGGTCAGTGCACGGAGATCGTGGTAAATTCTAAGGTGCCATAAGCGTTTTAACAAAAGGTGACACCAATTCACGGGATGAAAGTAGTAGGGGTCAAGCAAGGTGTGCTTTATCATACTACCAAAGTTCCGTGAAGAAAGTGCCACGTGGAGTCGAACGTTATTAGACCTATTATCAGTGTTGTAAAAGTCGCTAGGCGGTCCCTAGTCGGCCGACTGGGGAGTTGGGAGTAATCGGAGTACTCGGAGAGTACTCGGGGAGTACGCGGACATGGTAAATATAAAGAAAATTAGTTGTTATATATTATTTATATGTTAAAATAAGCATAATTCATGTCAACTGAGTATAATTTAAAATGAAACATGTTTAAAGTTCAAATATTCTGAATACAAGTCCGACTAGTCTGAGTACAAGGCCGAGTAGTCCGAGTACAAGGCCGAGTAGGCCGATTTTGACCGAGTTTGACCGATTAAAAGTCAACAAACCACATTGACCGCCTAGACCGACTAGGCCGACTACGTCCGACTAGGCGCCGACTAGGCCGATTAGGCACCGAGTACTCCCGAGTAATCCCGAGGCCGACTAATTGAGACCGCCTAGGAGGAAGTCGCCTCGGAGGGGGTCCGAGGACCGAGTACTCGCCGAGTACTCGGCCGAGTAATCCGACTTTTACAACACTGCCTATTATACTATTGTGATTATTTTCAACACACTACACTCAATCGCAAGGCGTGACAACTAAATCGCATCATCGCGAGACTTAACGCAAGTCTGCAAACGCAATGCAATCGCCTCATCGATGGACTCCGAGAGTCTACCTCGCAGGGCCATTATATCGACGCAAGACTGGTCGTAAGTCTGTCGCGATCAATCTCATCGAGTACAGTAACGCTCACGGAGTTGTTTGAGTGGGGACCTATTCTACCCTCCTCGATAACTGTTATGCGTCGCAACGTAACGTAAAGCGTATTCGAAACAAAACTCGGCTAATCGTAATCGCTTACCATGTGCATCTCGCAACCTCTATCGCTTATAGTGTGAATCTATATCGTTTGCTGTGTATCAATCTATCGCTATACCGTTAGCTGTGATATTCGTGTTAAGTTAGCACGCATGACCTCGCTTCACGAGATGAAGCTCATATGGTTAAAGCAAGGTGTTTTAGTCATATCGGCGACCTTTCGTGGAAAAAGGCCATGTGGGGTCTGATGTTAGTTAAATTCTGTGGTGTTAATCAATCAAATCGAACCGCATAAATCGCGTATACTTCCATCGCTTGCAACACAACAACTACCGCTTATCATAATCGTTTATCACCGCCGTCATTACTGGTGTTATATTATTCGCTTAATCCTCTAATCGCTTATCGCTTATCGTGTATAGTCTACCGCTTATTCGCGTATCGTGTACCGCTTATCGCTCGCTGGGTGTTCATTGCAGTCTGTGTGGAATTAGTACACATGACACCGCTTCATGAGGCAAAACTAACCTGGATAAGCGTGGTGTTTCACCATGTTAGCAACCTCTCGTGGAAACGTGCCATGTGGGTTTAATCTAATCAAAAATGCGCTATTCGCTTATCGCTTGTCGCTTGACGCCTACCCAGACACGACACATAAATGTTTTGTGTCATCAGGCTACTCGCTCACGCTGCTACAGCTACATTCACAATCCAACTCGCCGGTTCAACCTATTCGATTCTACCCTATACTCGGTCCGACTTCCTATCGACTGGGCCAAGTAAGCGCAAATTCTATCCGTGTCATATCGGCACACCTGACACCGCCTCACAAAACGAAAGTAATATGAACGAAACATGGTGGATACGCCGCTGGTACTTCCTATATATAAGTGTTTTAAACATATTAACCAACTTTCGTGGGGAAGTGCCAAGTGGGGCTCGGTGATTGACTACCTTCTGTACTATTAAAAGTTATTTTTTTTATATAAAATTTTGATTTAAAAACCGGTGGACAAGTGAAATTCTCTCACGACGGGGAGATAACATCGAATCAGCTTAACTCCATGTTCAAGAAGAATTTCATAAGTCCAGTTTTCCTTAAAAGCTTTTACAACATCAAACAAAATCCTTCTTAAGACATTGGTTCGACATCGAGTTCAGCTTGAACCCATGCCATAGGAGAGTTTTCGTAACCTCAGTTTTCATCTTCGAATTCCTTAGAATGTTCAAAACCTAAACTTCCTTGCAACATTGGTTAACATCGACTCAGTTGACCTTATGTTAAAAGGAAAATTTTCAAGATTTCCACCCTAAATTCCTTTTAAATATCTAAAATGAACGTTTCTTGTAACGCTGGTTAACGATCGACTTAGTTGGTTCCACGTCATGAGAAACCCTTCAAGTTCTTTAAAATTGCAGTCGTATTGAACTAACGAATTCTCCGCGACACGAGGTACTTTTGAACGCCAACTCGTGGGATATTACTTTTGTCTTTACGTCGCCTTCTCGCTATCGCAATCAATCTCTCTTATTCAAAGCACTCTCGCTTGTCAACTCTCGGTCAAGTCATTCGCTGTATCGCTACGTATGCTGGAGCAACTCTCAAAAGTCTACCTGTTGGATTAATTTCGGGACGAAATTTCCTAAAGCAGGGGAGACTGTAACAACCCGCACTTTCGTGCGTTGTTACTGCTCGATATACTCGTTACGCCTAGCACCAGAGATTCGGATCATAATGTAACTATATCTCATACATCGCTATTCGAAGGATAATCGCATATTTTCGCAATATATTATAGCTACATCGCATCACAAACACTAATACTCACGATGACATTGAGTGAGGACCTATTCTACCCTCTTCGGTGGCCGTGATGTGTCGAAACGTAAACAATTAACGCTAACAAAGACTCTCGGGTGAGTGCTATAGCTCCAATCGTCGTGACGATGATGACAATACGAGCAAACGGTACCCCGTCAGCCATTGTGGCACAACACACAATAACGCTCACGATGACATCAAGAAAGGACCTATACTACCCTCCTTGATGGCCGTGAAACGTCGCTAATAATCGCATACTCGAATCGAAAACCGTTTGTTATATCGAAACTGTGGGATATGAATACGTATATACGACCCTTTTGTGATTAATTATAATAAATAAATAAATAATAATATAAATATATGGAAATGTGACCCAAACTATCGCAACGCACCAAAAACGAGGATCGAAAGGCCTCGGTAAGGATGGGCCAGCCGAACGGCTGGGCCAACCGATCGGACGGGCCAGCCGAACGGCTGGGCCAACCGATCGAACAGGCCAACCTGCCCTCCTTTCCTTCCTCCTCGCCTATAAATACCCCTCATTCGCCTCAAACACACTTGTTGCCACTGTTGCTGCTCGACCAGAAGTTCCAACCCCTTTATCTCTCGATTTCTTGCGATTTTTGTAAGTTTCTGACCTAAATCTTGTACTTCTATGATCTATATTCAATTCTACACCCTTCTACCTCTTAAATCTACACTTTTAACCGTGAAATCTTTGGATTTTGGGCATTCTAGGGTGATGTCACCATGAAGTTCGTATGAACTTCAAGTGTGATGTCATCCCATGAAAGAACAACTCGGATCTGGGTGATCTCCATACGCTTTTACATAAATCTCGGCTAAATCTATGTTTTCTAATCAAGAAGTTGTGTGATTCCTACGGATTTGAGGTGTTTCGAAAATGATGTCATCATAAGTTTACATGAACTTCAACGAGTGACCTCATTTTCACCATAAACAGCTCGGATCTAAGTAATTTCACATGTTTTTATAATAAATCTCACCTAGACCTGCGTAACCTAGTCAAGGTGTGTACGAATTCGGGATAAACATGAGAAAAACCATCAAGAACGGCCAGATCTGATGGAACGGGGTGGTTCCCGGCCGTTAGAACGGGTCGGATTCGATGGGATTTCAGTGGTTTAACACGATGACACACCACCTCAGTCAAATCACCTGAAATCTTTCCGAAACCCATCAAGTGTGACATGATCAGGACAATGGAACGAACTGCCGTCCGATCGGACTGCTGTCCGATCGAACAGCAGATAAAGTTTAACCGACCGATCGGACAATGTGTTAACCGATCGGACCACATGTTAACCAATCGGACAACATGTTAACCGATCGGACAACATGTTAACCGATCGGCTAGCATGTTAACCGATTGGACAAAATGTCAACCGATCGGCTAGCATGTTAACCGATCGAACAACATGCTGACCGATCGGACAGCATGTTGAACGATCGAACAACATGTTAACCGATCGGATAGCCTAGTAGCCGATCGGACCACATGTCCAGCCGACCGGACGAGCCCAAGCATCAATGTCCGAACTAATTTTGGTTCTCTCGCCGCCATTTACGCGCTATTCATCGCTTATCGATCTGTAACCTGGATAACTCAGGCGTACTCTCAATCAATCCAAATCAAGTTGTGTCTATTTGTCAATTACGCACTGTGAGTATACTTGAACTCCTTTTAATCGCATTTTGGGTGTAACATACGTTTCTAACAAATCGAACTTATCAAACGAACTATTCAATCAATCGAATTATCACTTGCGAATAACTGTTATGCATAGATATACGTGATGCTAGTTGCATATGTGCTAGGGTTTATACTCGCGACGTCCCACCATGACTAGTATAGTACTATTGATCCCGACGGGGTCTAGTTTGCCATCGCATATTCGAGCATCGAGGACTTAGTTGGTAGTATCAGCTTTGTGAGTACATATGTCGTGTGTTACGTTTATGCATATGGAAATTCGCTACACTTTTTATCTATTACGCTATACATATCAAACTTGTATACTCGCCAATACTTTTGTATTGACAAATATTTTAACGTATGTTGCAGGTTAGATCGCAGGATATATCGAATCAAGCTAGGAAGTCTAGAAACTCAACTAAAATCTAGGTTGTCGGATTTGTATTGTTCGAGAGGACAAGAAATCTGTAATAACTTATGTGATTGTATTATTTGTTAGTATGGGATAACGAATGTATTAAATATTATCGCAACATAGTTGTTATGGATTCTCTTGAGCAATCTGATTCGCCTAGTGCCGCGCCCCAATGATTTCGCCATCGGTTGGGGTGTGACAGTTCTATTGCTTCCTTCTATACAAGTACATATTTTACCACATCTTATCATTCTTTGCTTGGATTTTACAATGTATTCGTAATATAAAGATGATTTTTGTCACTTTGTTGTTTCAATCATGGTTCAAGATTTTCTGTATATTTTGAATACAATCAATTTGATGCAACACCAAGATGCACTGATAATACGGTTTTAACCCGCTGCGAATCGCGGGTCTTTTTTACTAGTTATATATAAAAACACAACTAGTTAGATACAATGAACTTTGTTATGTTTATGCGTTGATCACATATTTTTCTTGGTTTTTGCTTTAATTCCTAAGCACTTTTATAATTAACTTAAAGTCATGGATCTTATATTTTATTGGTACACTTAGTGATCCTCCATCTCTTATATTAAATTCCAACACACGTGTATTTTTTTGTTAAGTTTAAATTTTGTTTTTATATTTTTATAGTATTACAATTATTTTTAAGCATATTTTGTTTTTTTTAATGGCGAATTTCTTCCTCCTTGTGAGACTTGAACTCAAGACCTCATACCTAAGTGTTTTAAAAGGCTTTACGTTACCATACCTTACCATTGGACCAGATACAACGTTTTATGTAATTTCGAGCATGTCGTTGTGATGTGCCTGTTTTTATTATGTCTCAATATTGGGTGGTGGGTAGTAATATACATGTTATCAAATCTTTTAGTTTTTCTATTTTTTAACGTTGTTTACCCTTTTCATTATTCTATAATGTAGCGCTTTATAAAATTCCGGATATACCACTGTGACATGTTTGTTTTTATCTACGTACAAATTTGGTGGAAAAGGAGATGTATTCACAAAAAAAAAAAAAACATTCTTTTTTTATCATAAGCTATAGTGAGTGTCAGTGCGATAATGGTGTTGCGACAGACCAAATTAATACGGTCCAAAAATATTGGTACCACGACGACAGTATCAGTATTGGTACTGTTGGAACCGATACCAATATTCCTTTTTAATGGTTTTCGATCGATGTAAAATACGTGTTGACATCCTTTTGGGTTGTTATATTTTTGTGTTTGGTTTTTATACCGAGTGTCGATATCGTATTGATATCGTAATAAACCAAACTGATACTGACTGAATTTCTGCCGCAACGCGCGGGTGAATTTTACAAGTTAGCCTAAGGGGCTATTTGGTAGCCTCCTAATGACCATTCAGATGCTACCTCTTAATGGTTTAAAACCTCTGAATGAATAAGATGTAACCTCAAGTCAGAATGGTTAAGAGGTAACATCTGAATGGTAAATCATCACATGTCACATTCTTCTACCTTCTCATTGGTAAAATTCTTAATGGTTCCATTAAGATGTAGCCTCTTAATGACCATTCAGATGCTACCAAACAGCCCCTAAGTTCATCTTTTTCATTCATAACTAAAAATAGATAATATGCATATTTTATACGCTACAACAAAAAAGAAGAAAGATAACTAACAACCCACTATCTCGTAAACTAGATAATGATCAAACCATCTAACCCACTATCTTAAACTATATTGACTCAAATAAACTACCAAATAATATGACTTAAGGGTTATTTGGCAACTTATGAATTGTTAAGTGTTAAATCAGCAAAAGGTCTGAACAAGTATAACGCTTAACTATACAGAGGTAAATGTCTGACAAATCCAGATTAGATGTCTTAACCATTCAGACTTAGTATAACGTTTAACCATTCAGAGGCAAATCTCTGAACCATTCCGACATCTACTCGCGAAACAAACAGTCTGAACCATTAAGTGCTGAACCAGTAAGAGATCAGAACTGTTAAGAGCCCCATTAATGGGCGTTTGTTTACCTCTTAATGAGGCTCTTAATGGTTCAGACCTCTTACTGGTTAGCACTTAATTTGTTTCACGAGCAGATGTCTGAATGGTTCAGACATTTGCCTCTGAATGATTAAGATTTATACAGAGTCTGAATGGTTAAGACCTCTAATCTGAATTGGTCAGACATTTGCCTCTGAACGGTTAAGCATTATACAAGCTCTTAATGGTTCAGACCTCTTACTGGTCCAGCACTTAATGGTTCAGACCTCTTACTGGTTCAGCAGTTAACCATTCAGATGTTGACAAACAGACAAACAGCCCCTAAGAGGTAAACAAACATCCCCTTAATAAAACTAATATGACTTAACAAAACGATTGTGATCATCCCACGCCAGTATCTTGTGTGGATGCTTGAGTTGGACGTAATTGCACGTATCATTCATATATAAGAAAACTAGTATTATGCCCCTGCGTTGCAGCGGTTGTCATAATACTATACCATTGTCAGCGACCACCAACATCGAAAAAGCTCGTAAAAGCAAAATAAATCAAAACGGGAAAAAATAACGCCAAGCGAAAGACGTAAAATCTTTGAATCACGCACGCTCGTTGCTGAGAAATTAAACCGAAACGTAAAAAATAGAAAAAAATAACTAAGTCCATCCAAGACCCACGTGTTGGACGAACTTGTCAAACGTAGAAAAATAGATGTGGCGCGACGGGCCAGTTAAACTGGAAAAACTATACGAAAAAATGTTGAACCCCACACACACGTTGCGATCGTTAACTCACAAAATTTAGAATGAAACGAAAAACTTGGGAAAGATGAAAAGTATGGTGGACCAAAATTGAAAATAAAAAAGAGTTGAGATTAAATTGTAAAAGATGTAAATCTTTGGGTTAAAGTAAAAAAACAAAGGGTTTAAATTGCAAAATTGAAGTTATTTATTAATTTTAGATAAAGATAAGTATAAAAATAAATGATATCTATATTGGTTATTAATTAATATTAATATTAAAAGAAATTTATTAAACAAATATAAATAAAATTTATAAGGTTAAAGGAGAGAATGCTATGTGGCATTATTTGGAGTCTTTTATTATAAGTTAGATATTAGATATAACTAGATAAGAGGCCCGCCGCGTTGCGGCTGGGGCATACAAATTGATAAACGATGTCTTCACAGTCCTTTTCAAATCAACCAAGTTTAAACTCAAAACAATGCAGGCTTCAATCCCATACCTCGTTTATTTTCTTTTGTTTAAGGAGTAAAAACTATCATAAACGGAGCCGACATTACAACAATAAAATCTTCAAGGACCTTTAACTAAATACCAGCCAAAAAATTACAAATTCGGCTGTCCCCCGCAAGTTGCGACGGGAGACCCATTACTTCACGTCAATATATAACTCTTTACAAGTGCTCTGCCACTAAGTCCAACTTTGACTGTATCAAAATTCTTTAGTTTCAACTCCCCCTACAGTAGAAGATGTTAGACTATGGGGTATGGCCGTATGGGGCGGGGTTGGGGCGTGGGTTGGGTACAAACGCCCACGTCACCACCCCGGGTGGGCTTGGGTTTCGCCGTGGCCTCTTGGGCGGGAGTTTCGTTCCGGACGTTTGGCGGGGCTACGAACATGACATGGCGGAACCTCGTTGGACAAGAGCACTAGCCCTTTTGAAATTGGCTTTTTTTCCACGCCACCCAGCCACGCCCCACCATACCACTTTGAAATTGGCTTTTGGTCTTGGGTGCCCCATACTCCACGTGTCGCACCATGCCCCCAACCCTCGCCCCACCATACCCCACGGTCTTACAATGCATTTAGTTCTAGAAGTAATTGAATGAAAAATAACCAGCTTTGACTCGATTTCTAGTTAGGCGACCACCTCTTCATTAGCCGGAAAAAAACCTTTACTCCTACGGTTTAAAAAAAAATCTGTAGAATAACCAACTTTAAACTAAACCAACCTGATTGGGTGATTCATACAACTATGAAAACAAACTATTAAGAAGCTACATTTCAAACATGCTAGACATATAGCCTAATAAAAAAATATTCACATGTATCTTATACAAAGCATAAGAGCAAACCTGGAGAGCAAGGACTATAACAAGCAAGATCAACAACAAAGAGAAACAAATGGAACCAAAGCTGCACCATAGACATAATTAGTAATGCACGTTTCTGTACAAAAAATGATATAAATAATGGCAGCCTTTGGAAAAAAAGCCTCTGAATATAAGCATAATTATGAATAGGATTGAGTCTATAATTCATTAGCTAAAACAAACTCTAATAATTATCTAAATCCCCAAATAATAGACGACTTGTAGTTCTACAAGAAAAAATAAACAACAGAATGAACAATCAAGCATCATACATAAAAAAGGCAAACACCATCAACAACCTAGACACAATAACAAAGACTTCAACAACAACCACATAGGTAATAGTGTAATACTGAACAGATGGACTCAATAACACATTAAACATACAGTCTACATAAGCCCCCAAAACAAAGCATATAACCTTTCGACAAAAAGATGTAGCAAATAAGCCTAAATCTAAGCATATGCATACTTTATAGGCCAAGCGAGCTTCTATAACTGATATAGCTCAGATTAACGAAACGTGGACTTTGTAAAATAAACTTGGTGGACGATACTCACCAGAACTAAGACAGCAGAATGCCCATTTTGAATAGCAATAAATCGTACCAAGAAACGCTAGAACATGAGAAAATGAAGATTAAACAAAAACACAACAAAGCAAACATCAGTCAATTAATAAGTTGAGCAACAAATCTGAGTTGTTGCTTCCCCCACTATTAGTTGAAATCATCGTGCCAGAAGAACATAAGTTCTCTTCAATTAAAGAGTCAAGTGGTCCATCACATGTTGCACACCAGCAACAGTATAGGCTCAGACATGTTGAAGAAACAAAAATTACTCGCGTTGGCTGCACACTAAGAGGTTAAAGATCTCATTTGCCACGCCAATAAACACTAAAATATCAGTTTCTTTAAACTAAAACACATCATCATAGCCCAGAAGTAGATACAATATTGATATTACATGACAACTGCCAAAAAAAGTGTTATCGAGATGTGAATGTGTTTGTGCATTGGAACCTTGAAAGCTCGGATATGTAATCGAGGGATGAACACATCTAAGAACGGGTTACGCCATCAATGCAAACACACAGTTGCAAAGTGAGCACTATGCCATCTGGATGTTGCCTCACCAACATGCTACCCGGATGCTTGATGTACCCTAAAAATACAACGATCATCAAAACTCTAGAACAAATCATAAAGTCTAAAATTGTCGGTTAATAAGAAGCAACTGTAAAAACCCAAACCCATGGTTAAGTAAAAAAGGTGTAAGAAAACGTGTGCTCTGCTTCATACGCACAAGGGACACGCGCTAAAACCTAGCCATGACTTTCCATATACAAAACTTTAAGTGGTGGGTACAACCACTAATGCAGCCCAATGTGGCTAATTGATAATGTTAAAATACATACCTAAAACACAACCCCTTGTTTATCAAAACAACCTAAAAAAGCTCAGATATGTAATTGAGGGATGAACACATATAACACCCTGGTAACAACATGGCTGCAAACACACAGTTGCACAGTGAAACTATGCCATCTAGATCTTGCCCTGCCAAGATGCTACCTGGATCTTCGATTTCCCCTCAAATTACAACGATCATCACAACTTTAAAGCATTCCATCAAGCACCTCATATACAGAGTTTCTTAGCCAACTACAGAGGCTCAAGCAACCATCATAGCCTTTCATCTTAGCTTACGCATCATAGCTCGACATTTTCAAATCAGATTGGCTAGAGAAAACAAAACCCGGTGTACACATTTGGTACAAATCACATTTTCATATGGATTAAGATAAACCCCTGGTTCTATTTCAGATGGTTCATAAATGAACCATACCTAAGTTCATCATCATAAAATAATATCTGCATATGACATAGAATCATGAAATCAAACATCTACCAGCATCGAATCAAACAAAGCATTTTAGATTGAAACGAAACGCAAATTAACGAAGAGTGTATCTACGCGAGTTTGATGAAGATGTAGAAGCAGCACAAACAAAGGCAACACCATTTGAAACAATTGCAATACAAGTAACAAATGAGGGTATCTACGTGAGTTTGATGCAGATGTATCCATTCGTCAGAGAAGATGATCGGAACGGTGAAGGGTAATCGGAGCTGTGATAGCGTGAATAAACCTAGGGTTTGAAAAGTGTGCGAGAAGGAATCGATTGCGCAATGAATTCTGGCTTCAGAACCACCATTGTAGAAGTCGTACGGGACCGGCCGACCGACCCCAATCTCTTCTCTCTCTCTGAAGAAAGTGAAAACCCTAAACCATGGTAAAGTAAAAAGGTGGGAAGCTTCTGGTTCACACGTGTGAGTACAAGCTGACAGAGCCTTACCAATTACTTTTCAATAAACAAAACTTTAAGCAGTGAGTACAACCATTAATGCAGCCCAATGTTACAAATTAGAGTTATATATAATATATGATATTAAAATATTATTATATTTATTTAAATTTGAAAAATTAACTAGGAATAAATAGGAGATTTACTTTATTATATAGTATAGATATAGATGATAATGATTTTTTAAACAAAATTTTATCAAAACATTATTTGAATAAAGATAAGGATTAGTGATAAATAATAAAACTTAATTAAAAATTTTAAGATTGAAGGAGAAAATGACACGTGGCATTAATTGGAGTCTTTTATTATAATTTAGAAGATTAGAAGATTAGATTTAGATTAGATACATGATAATATGTATCATAAATATTTGAGTAAGTTACTTTTTGAGTCCCTGTGTTTTAGTGTTTTAACCACTTAAGCCTAAAATCAAAAAGTTTAACGCTCCGAGTCCCTAACCGCTTATTTTATAACTTTTTGAGTACCTGTGTTTTAGTGGTTTTTAACTACTTGAGTCCAAAATCAAAAGTACATGTGTTAAAAACTGGATTCAAAACGTTATAAAATGAGCGGTTAGAGACTTAAGATGTTAAACTTTTTGAATTTAGATTCAAGTGGTTAAAACCACTAAAAGACGGGGACTTAAAAAGTAATTTACTCTAAATATTTATATGTTTTAGGTGTAAATGTAAATTTATGACTATTGTGATGTTTAGTACATAGTCATGTTAGTGAAATGGGAACAAAACCTAGAAATTTGTAGGTCAACACCATGTGTTGTTTGTTTGCATAGCCGTGTCACACATTGTAACCGGAATTTGGAATTTGTGAATCAAAGGGCACGACTATATGCAACTTTATTACATACTCGTGTGACACACCATCATTTCAGAAATTTGGTATTTTAAAATAAATACATAACCACTTCCTTAGAAGTTTTCTACATATGATGCCCATACTTATCCAAATGACTGACGCGGTCAGACCTTGTCTGTTGCTTTACATCAAAGCGCCCCGCTATGGCCAAAGCGGGGAGCTTTGAGGTTTTTTTTTTTTTTTTAAATTTTCGGGTAAAGAAATGGACCTTTATTGTTGTGAGAAGGGTAAAGAAATGGAAATTACAAAAGAAATGGACCTTTATTGACTTCTGACAACTTTTGAAAATGGTCAAAAGTTTTGAGCTACCCACCAATCAATTTGAGTTACCCACATGTTGTTGTCAGACAACTTTTGAAAATGTCACTTTTGAATGTATTTCGTTTTTTTTTTTTTTCATTAAATATATGCGTTACATCACGTTAAAAACCGAATGTCACCGACACGACCCAATCAGATTCAATACGCACTTGTACGACCCAAAATGACAATATACATCATAATACTACAATTAATGAAAAAATACGCCATGTACTTGTACGGTAGGCGGCTGATACACATAACACTACTCAAAGGTCGTAAAAGGGGAGGATAAGCATTGAAGATATTGACCAATGTTTTCAGAACCGGACCGGAGGTCGACCCGGTCGCCTTATGGGGTCAAAGGTCGGACCGGTCCGACCGGTTCGACCGGATTTAAAACCCGGATTACGTCATAAATTATACAAAAATATATATAAAATATAAAGACCACTTAGCCTTTGATGCTCCAAACGGTTCATTATTATTATTATTATTATTACAAAACCGTAATTTTGGTTAGACATTTATTTTTTACCTATGTTTCAAAAACTTAGTTTATATTTTTCTAAAAGCTAATAAAAAATTATGAAATAATCTATCTTGAATAAATAAAAATACTAAGTAAATAATTTACACTCGTAAGTAAGTTGTAGAAAAGATTAAGTAATAAAAATTATTTATTATGTAACTTTACTAGTGGAAGTGTGTTGTCTTGTCAGGTCAAATCTATGCATGTCTTCTTTTCAGTAGAAAGAAAAAGAAAACTAATATAAAAGGGGTTAATTTTCAAATAGGTCCCTATTTATCTAGATGGAGTTACTTTGAATATTTAACTTGTCTTCTTCATGTTACTGTGTTTTACCATAGAGATGAGTGAATAGACGGTCCAACTTTTTAAGCTACTCCCTTTTATTACTATTGAATAATAATTTATTTAGTTTCTTTAGTGTTTTCTTTTTCGGTGACACTTACTTTTCCAAGGCCATAGAAACAGAGTGAGGTGACAAGCCGCAACTCTATGTAAAAAAATAATAATTACCTATAGACCTATGTAGAGCTTTCTATAAATCAAAGCTAGTCACGTATTAAAAAGATCTAACATATAAATAGGATAATAATAATAATTACCTACATAAAAAAATATAAGATAAGTGACGCAACATGTTTACGTGTACATGAATTTGAAGTATTTCCTATATATACATTTCCTATCCAGTCAAAAATACGCCAAAAAAAAAAAAAAAAAAAAACCAAAGCGCCGAGCTTAGGCCAAAGCGGGGCGCTTTGGAAAAAAAAAAAAACCAAAGCGCCTCGCTATGGCCAAAGCGGGGCGCTTTGGTGTAAAGTCAACAGACAAGGTCTGAACCGTTCAGACCTTGTCTGTTGACTTTACACCAAAGCGCCCCGCTTTGGCCATAGCGGGGCGCTTTGGAGTGTTTAAATAGACTAAGGGCGTGTGCGAATAGACCCGGCCTTTGTGAAATAAACTAATTATATTATGATGCTAAAATGACGTTTTGTGAAATAAACTAATTATTACTCCGTATTATGCTACACTAAAAACTAAAGTCCAAATCTTGAAATGATTATAAAAGCACATGTTGGACTTTAGTCAAAATTTGGAGACTCACTCACTCGTCTTTCTTCATACTTTTCATCTGCTTTTACTTTTTCTGGTCTTTTAATATTATATATAAATTAACATGTTTTAGTTTTCAAATAAAACGGCCCATTTATATAACCATATGTTATAAACCAAATAACCATCAAACAGATCCCCTATTAACAGTAACCTTTCAAATTCCAACAACATGTCTATTCATCTAAACATTCAACCTGCAGAAGCAAAAATTCATTCCCGACGATCGCCAAACCGTCGCAAAAAGATAAACAAACCCATGGATTCAGAAGAAAAACAAACAGTAATCGATGATGTTTCTAACAGATTGATCAACGGAGACATGTCAACCAAGATTCAAGCTGCTGGAGAGATCAGGAGCATGATCCGTAACAGTCGTTCTTCCGCAAAGATTCGCGTCAAGTTCGCCGGCGCAGGCGTTATTCCGCCGCTTGTTGTTATGCTTTGTTCTTCAGATCATGTTGCTTGTGAAGTTTCGCTTCTCGCGCTGCTTAATCTCGCTGCTAGAAATGATCGGTTAGTGTTTCATGTTTAGCAATAAAGTAGAGAGAAAAAAAACATGTTATTAAGCAAGGGAGATTGAGAAAAAAATGAAATAAAATAATTAAAATAAAAATGTCGCTGTTTATCACTATACACCAATGTAATAAAAATCGCTGCTAGTCGGGGATTAATCGCTAGTCGCCTAGTAACCGAGTAATTTTTCGTTAATCAGTCTATTAATCGCTAGTCGGGCCTAGCAGTGGCGGACCCAGGAATTTTTTTTCTGGTGGTGCAGAATATTTTCAAAGATTTTAGGCCCCTAGTTGTATAAAAATATCGGTTCATAGCGGGTCGGGTCGGGTCGGATCATGTAAGACAAAAGAACATCAAACTAAAATTTATTAATCATCAAAAACACGTCAAACGTCATTACAAATTACAAACGTATTTAAGATTGTGCTCTATAGGTTTTTTTTTTAAATATATCCAAAATATCATCTAAAGATACTAAACACACCATAAGTCTATTACATTCTTACTCATTGTTCCTAACACATATAATTTGCTCCATAAGTTCATAAAACAACACTAAACACTTAAACAAAATGAACAATCATGTTCAACCATAGCCCATAACTTTCAATTATATTTTTAAACATTCAAGCCCTATTATTAAATGTTGATTACTTGTAACTAATTATTTAAACAAACAAAGATATAAATAAAACAACAAAATCATTTAACTACAAGTCTAGAACAACAAAAAATCAAAAAATATAAAAAGATTAAACCCTTACACATCTATATTTTCTCCTAATCATCACATAAAACAAAATAAATAAATAAACCATACTAGTTCTATATTGGAATTTTGACGTAATATGGGTCGGTCCAACCGGAATTTTGGTTTTTCCGGTAAAAAAAGCCACCAGGTCGTGAGCAGTGGCGTCAAGTCGCTGTGAGTTTTTTGGAGGCGGGATTTGAAAATGGAATGTGTGGATGGGTTTGGGTTATTTTATTTAGTTCAAATTTCTTTAGGTTGGGTTTGGGCTTGTCTTAATAAAAATTGATTGCAGATTCGGCTTTAATTGGATTAAATAATCAAGTGAATAAATGGTTAACAATTATTATTTTTCTAAGTGGGGCGGTTGAAAATTTTCAAGGGGTGCGGGTGAAAAAATCCAAGGGGTGCGGTCAGTATTTCTGGCGAAAAATAACACTAAAAAATATTTTTTGATGGGGTGCGCCCGCCCAACCTTGGCTTAGGGTGGGTACGCCCCTGGGGCCTAGTCGTTCGGCCAAAAATCAGCGATTCCGGCAGATTCCGGCAAAAAACCTGTATATTCTGGCCAGTTTCCAACAAAATCATGTGAATTCCAACAATTAATCTTGTATACTTAAAAAAAATGAGTTGAGTAAGAGTTAAAACCTAGCTACTTAATATATTTACCTATAAAAATGTGTATATGTATACATAAAACTGAAAATTATATATAAAAAACCCGATCCGATTAATCCCGAGTAGTCGCTGGTCCCCACCTCACCGGCCGACTAGCGAGTTCTCCAACCTTGCTATATACTATATAGTAATATATGACCTATACGCTATGCAGCGCGCTGTAGCCGCAATTGACGACTATGGTTTTTGGTTTAGTTGATGAATTTGGAGATCGGAATTCTGTTGTTATCATCTTTTTTACTGTTTAAGTCATGGCATTGAGCTTCTCTTAACTTAAGGTTTTTATGTTTTGATCAAATTACAGAAATAAGGAACAAATAGTGGCATGTGGAGCCATTCCTCCTCTGGTGCAGCTTCTCAGTTTTCAAACCACTGATAATCTGAGAGAATTAGCCACCGCTGCGATTTTAACATTATCAGCAACACCGAATAATAAACCAACAATCGCCAGTTCAGGAGCGATCCCGCTTTTGATTCAAATCCTCAGCTGTGGGACGATACAAGAAAGAGTTGATGCAGTCACCGCGCTTCACAACCTAACCGCAACCAAAGAAGAACCAGCCATAGTTCTTGATGCAGCCACCGCCTCACCACTCATCTACCTCCTTAAAGAATGCAAAAAGTATTCAAAATTTGCTGAGATAATCACTGGATTGATCAACATTCTATCCAAATCTCACGAAGGAAGACTCGCGATCACAAAAGCCGAAGATGGGATACTAACATTAGTAGAAACAGTCGAAGATGGGTCGTTGGTTAGCAAAGAGCACGCGGTTGATGTTCTGCTTGACTTGTGTAGAAGCTCGAGAAGTAAATATCGGGTGCTTATTCTTAACGAGGGTGCGATCCCAGGTTTGTTACGGTTAACTGTGTATGGGACCTACGAAGCGCAGAACAAGGCTAGGTTGCTACTGGAGTTGCTTAGGGACTCTCCTTCTGAAAAGAGGCTGAGGTCGTCGGTATGTGACAAGATTGTTCGTGAAATTGCAGCTCGGGTTGACGGGTCATCGGTGGAAACCATAAAGATTTTGTTGCAGGATATGGTTCAAAGAGGCATGAGCATGGGTTCATATTGCATACCCTCAAAATGAGGTTATTTTAACTAAGTGAAATAACTTGAAGTTTTGTAATGGGAATATGATATATGCAGCATTCCACCCATTTTGTCTAAAAGGAGTTTTTACTTGACAAGATTAGTGGTGTTTCAATGGAGTATAATCAACTGTCTCGTATTTTTTTAGCATTTTGTAGTTTTAAACTATAGACTTTTCTATATTTGATATAAAAAAAGTCTTTAAGTATAAGGGTGAGGGGAGTGGAGGCGAGATTCCACGAGGGTGAGATGGGCTGACGTGAAAGGTGAGATGGTGGTGTGGGGTGGTACTGCCAGAAGGGAAAAGAAACACATAAGCAAAAAAGGGAAGTGGGATGGAGGCTCGGGTGGAGGGTTGATATAGTCGCTTGTGACAGAGCGGGATCATCGCCCCGCACTCTTCGCTACCAGCCCCCATTACCCCCATTTGTCTCCTTGCAATGCCATCCCTTGTCCCCTCCACCCCCAAAATAACTATATTATTGATGGTCAATAGCTCTTTGACCCTTTTGTGAATAGTTCAGTGACGGATCAAAAAATCATTATTGAGACAACGTTTCAAAAAAAATCTAAAAGGGTAACGAAATAAAAAAAACATCAAATTTTTACAAAATTTATACTACCGCCGAAGATTAAAGGACAACGAGGATTACACCATGTTAGACTCTGTATCCACCACTAGAATAGTTGGTGGGAATTGACCCACTTGTGAATAGTTGGTGTATATAATGAAAGGGGTATATAAATTAAAAATGAAATGGATATCATCAGTTTTCGTTTGTTTTATATTACACTAGTATTAAGCCCCTACGTTGCATCGATTGTCATAAAACTGTGTTAAGTAGTAGCAATACTATACCATTGTCAGCGACCATCAACACCGGAAAAACTCGTAAAAACAAATAAATAAAAACGGGAAAAAAATAACGCCGTGCAAAAAGTAGACGTAAAATCTTTGAATCACGCACGCTCGTTGCTGATAAATTAAACCGAAACGTAAAACATAGAAAAAATAACTAAGTCCATCCAGGACCCGCGTGTTGGACGAACTTGTCAAACACAGAAAAATAGATGTGACGCGACGGGCCAGTCAAACGGGAAAAATGTACGAAAAAATTGTTGAACCCCACACGCACGTTGCGGTGCGTTAACTGGCAAAATTTAGAACGAAACGAAAAACTTGGGAAAGATGATAAGTATGGTGGACCAAAATTGAAACTAAAAAAGAGTTGGGATTAAATTACAAAAGATGAAAAACTTTAGGTTAAAAGTAAAAAAAAGGTCTAAATTGCAAAATTGAAGTTATTTATTAATTTTAGATAAAAATAACGATAAAAATAAGTGATATCTATATATTGGTTATTAATTAATATTAATATTAAAAGAAATTTATTAAATAAATATAAATAAAATTTATGAGGTTGAAGGAGAGAATGCCATGTGCCATTATTTGAAGTCTTTTATTATAAGTTAGATTTAATTTTAAGTAAAATCAATGATTAAATTTTGAGTAAATTACAAGTTTTGTTCTTTATGTTTACATTGTTTTGCAAGCGGTGTCCTTTAGTTCAAAACTTGGCAAGTATTATACTTAATGTTTCAAAACCATGCACATTATGTCCTTTAGTCCTAACTCAGATAGATTTTTCTGTTAAATCAGATTACACAAGGGTAATTTGGTCTTTTTACTCATTTATTTAATACTAACATATTTCAATAAATAAAACAAAATCAAATTTAAAAAAAAATATTGTATTATATAATGGGTCGGGATTTAGAGAAAACGGTAAAAAGTGTGAGAACGGTGAGAACGCTTATCGATCGTCCGATCAAAACAATCTATGGACTAGATTGGCGCGGTGGCATTTTCGTAAATAACATCAATTTTATTACGTGGACGCGCTTCATTAAGGGTAAAAGCGTCTTTTGACTACTCCAAACAAAACGCTATCTCATGAAAATAAAACGCCAAAACAAAAATCACACAGCATTCTTCTAAAACGCCATTAGATATAAAACGCCAAACTTAATTATAGTAAAATCCCGCCTAAAAAAACCACAAAAAAATCCTATATATACAACAACTCAGACGTTCAATTAAAAAACACAAACAAAAACCCCAAACGCCATATTTAATATATACCATTCGATTGATAAACGCCAGAAAACCCAAACATCAAATATATTGCTGTCAATAAAGTGTAGCTGTATGGTGTGGACAACATTGTCAGTTATCTTTCTTAACTGAGGATTAACAATGTTATCAAACACCATACAGCAACACTTTATTGATTTTAGCATGATCAAATTTACAGTTTCAAGATGGTTTATTTTGTGGCGTTCTTTTTCTCGGTAAAACGCCAAAAAAGATAACATTTTGGCTGAAAGGGTGTAAACTCAATAACATTTTGCTGCATGAGATGGACAAAAATTATAGAAAAAGAGGCTGATTTCATACGAAAGTTGAAACAGCCAGTAAAGATACTTCAAAAGAAGAAAGAGACGGGTGACAGTGAAGATTTGAAGATCAATATTTATTTTGTTTAATTTTCTTTTTCAGTTGATTGTTATTTAATAAACAACGCCATATCTAATAAAAACGCCAAAAAAACAAATGTCTTACACCTTTGGCGTTTATCAAACCATCCTAAAATTACTTTGGACAAGTATTATAAAAAAACTTTTTTTATGTATTGTTTTTTTATTTTCCTTTTCAGTTGATTGTTGTATAATAAAAACGTCATATATAATAAAAATGCCAAAAACAGCCAAAATGCTTGTTTAAACGATATCATCTCGTTAAACGCCCCCCAAAACTCCCAAACTATAATAAAATTAGTTTGAAAAAGTATTATAAAAAACCCAAAAAAATAAAATAAAATAAAAAACAAACTTGAAAATGTAACTAGAAACAGTAAATTCAAATCAGAAAAACTGAAGATAGGGAAAATTTATTATATTAGAATCTAAAACGCCAAACTTGAAAGATGGGACGTGTTACAGACTTCAGAGATAAAGCTTGTCAAAAACAATAATTACAAACAGTAACTGAAAAGACGAATACTTTATTATAATAACGCACCGCCTAACTTAGGCGCCAAAAAAAGATCCTATAAAATGATACATCTCAGCAACTTTCATTTGATCAAAAAAAAAAACGTCAATACTACTAAATACCACTCACTGTAAAACGTCAAAAAAAATCAAAGATGGCTATTATGCTTTATTGGATATTCAGTATTGTTATTCGTCAAGTTTCACTGAATGAATTGTTAGGGGAGGCGAGTAACTCAGTAAGATTTTCCTGCATGAGATGGACAAAAAATCAAGAAAAAGATACAAATGCCAGTCATATGCCATTTTGTATTTTTTGTTCTTGAAGAAGGCTTGGATAAGGAGAAGAGATCAATGACACTGAAGAGTGGGATGATGATAAAGATGAAGATCAATGATGTGTGCAAAATGCAACATATAAATTACATCAATTGTGGCATAAAACTAACCCTTTTTAGTACTAATGTTGGAAAAAGTGTGCTTTTGTCTTCCTTTTGTATTTTCAGGATTAAATGAGCTCAAATTAACAAAAGAAGCAAAAAGGCAGCTAAATCTAACATAAATACAAGAAAAGGAACAAACGTGGCATGCCCGACCTCCCCGAAAGCATCTTCCCAAGCAAAACAAGAGAACAGAAGGCTGAACACGCCCCGTGCTCAGTGAACACGGGGGGCGTGCCCAAGTGTCAGCATAAAAGACAAAGTTGTAGAAGCTTCCATTGCCCACCACGGGGCTGTGCTCAGCGGACACGGGGCCGTGGTCAACTATAAGATTCGCAGAATCCAGGCAAATCTTGATAGTACAGATATGCTTCTGCACATGGGGCCGTGGTCAACTAATACAGACAAGAGCAATTAATGAAGAAAGAGAAGGAGGATGGACACGGGGCCGTGCCCGAGCTACTGTTCAGGCTATAAATATGGGTGCTTGGCTCATTTGCAAACCATCCCTTGGCACACCACCTCTCTCACACTTCACCCACCACCCACCACCCACCACCATCACAACACCATCATCCACCACCATCATCCATTGTCCATCATAGAGTGTGTGAGTCGTCTCGGGATCCAAGATTGATCGTAAGAGTTCTTGACAATCAAAGGCCATGTTTGCCTAAGTCTCTTACATCACTTGGAGAAGACAAGTGTCTAGTGTAATACTTTTTATTTTTAATCTTTTCGCACTTTTTACTTGGTTATGTATTAATGACTTTAATAACTAGTTTCTTATGTTGAAGGTGATTCTTCCTTATCGTTTGTCCGTGGTGTCTTGGCATTATTTTACTGTCTATATAAAATAAAAGATTTTCACCATTCATATCTCCACGGTCTATATGGAGGTATGTTGGCTACCTGGTCGGGGGTTAAGGGAACGGTTTGGTAAGAGTCTTGCCTTGTTCAGTGTATAGATCCTGCAAGGACCTGGGTCAAATTTAGTAGGACCTCCTTCAATACCCACCGGTATTGGATGGCGGGGGTCCAAACTCTTTGATCCCCTCATATGTAAGCTACTATTAATACTTTAATCCGGCTACTTAGGACTGTATCCCTGCTAACTCAGACTACTTAGCCGAAGGTAACGTCACCTTCAAAAGAGGGGCCTACCATAATATGCATTAATAACTTAATTAATTATCTTTCAATAATCCGACCCTTTAGGATTGTATCCTTGCTGACTCAAACTACTGGGTTGAGGGTAACGTCACCTTCAAAAGAGGGGCCTACTACAATAACTAAGATAATCTCTTAAATAGTGCAAAAGTGCGGAAATAATCAAAGGTTACACTAAACACGAGTCGGAGTCAAGTGATTCATCTTGTCTATCTGTTTTTATTTTTATTTTTATTTTTCAGCATTTTAGTTAGTTTTTATTTTCTAGTTTAAAACCTTTTTTCTAAATTTTGATTTGATTAGACGTTAAGGGTAAACCGGTACTAAAAGCTCTTGTGTCCTTGGATGACCTCGGTATCTTGCCAACACTATACTACGCTCACGATGGGTGCACTTGCCCATATGTGTGTTTAGTGTTAGTAAATATCGTGTTTTATAAATTTAAAACTTGGCTAAAAAGTGTTAAAAAGGGCTTAACATATACATTAAAAACTAATAACACTCACGCACATCAAGTTTTTGGCGCCGTTGCCGGGGACACAAGGATTTTAAGAAAGTTGGGAATCAACGGCCTAATCGTTTTTCTTATTTTTCTATTTTTTTAGGATTTTTCTTAGTTTTTTCAGCTTCTGCAGAACTCAGCACAGGCCGTGCCCGCTGAACACGCCCCGTGCCCAATCATTGGAACTGGCAATCCTGTTTTAAGTCAGACAGTAAGCTGAACACGGGGCCGTGCCCACCCAACACGCCCCGTGCCCAAGATTCAGGAACTGAAAACAGAACCGTAAGATCCCGACGGTTGGTAATTTCTGACACAAACATGAGTGATAATGATATTTTTTTACTTTCGGCGCTCTTATGGTACCTGGTGTCAAATATGTGGTGGCTCTCATAAAGAATTAGAATGCTATTTTCTAAATTATAAGCCCCACTATATAGACCCATTGTTTTCATGTAGCCTTAAGAGGGGCGAAAGTAAAAATAATCCTTATATCTCCCTCGAATGCTCTCAACCGGATCTTCTAGGAGAAATGCTTCTTGATGAACTATTTCAAATGGAAGATCTAATTCTTAATTGGTTAGAAGAACTTAGAATAGATTTCAATAATTTATCTCAAGACGATAACCAAGAAGAATTGTTGGGATCGCATAAAAACAACTTCGTTGTTACCAACGATACCTCTAAATCTAGCGAGGACTTGAGCAATAGTCGTCCCTGTGTCGATTGTGCCGTGAAGGACTCCCCATCGACTTCGTTCGATGCATACATAGACCTGAGCGATTCGGCATACACCTTCTTTAACGAGAGCCCGGGAAAGGGTTGGACTTGTCCACCTACATATAGCATAGGAATTACCCTCACCGATAACCTCTTGCGTTCTCGTCTTAATCTAGAACAATTAAGGTATCTTAGGCACTTTGGGGTTGTTCCATCCAGTAAGGAACCGCCCGATCCGGAAAAGTTCCTTAAAAGTAGACAAACTCCATAAGACAGCCTCTAGACACGGGGCCGTGTCCAGGTCAGCACGCCCCCGTGTCCACTCAAAGATTCCCGTCTGATGTCGTGTCAGAATACGGACAAAATGTGTCAGGATTCCACCTGAACACGGGGCCGTGTCCATCCGACACGGGGCCGTGTGCAGCGTACTGTCGTTTTCTATAAATGCAGCCAAGAATCCTGCACATTTGGACCATTCAAGGGACAGAGATTTGGGGAATATTCTCACATACCATCCTTGGTATTTTCTAAAAGAATTTTCTCAACAACCTTCTTGTCATTTCCTCTTTTATCCACTTTCATCTTCTTCAATTTTTCCTTCATGCTTCCATTAAAACTTGAAATCTCCACAATTTCAAGCTTTATTGAGATAATTGTTAGATTTTTATTCATGGGATCTTGTTAAAAATAAGTTCTACAACAATGTTTTAAGTTGTTTATGCTTAAAAACGTTTTAAACATCATAAAAACAAATTAAAACTCCATGATCCCTTGTCTTAAAAATCTGCAGACATCTGAACACGGGGTCGTGTCCGAAGCACTGATTCCATAAAGTTGAACTCTTTTCGGTATGTTTTCTCAGAATGGCGAGCAGAACTAGCGGAACATCTTCATCACACTCCAGAAACAACCGACAAGGGAGAAGATCATCAACGGTTGAAGACTCTCTTGTAAACTACGTTTACGCCTTAAGAGAGGCCATTGATGAGATGGCGGGGTTAGAAGAAGCATTGGTTGACCGTATTAATCATTTGACGGTGGGACTAGAGGGATGTCTTCGAGAGGTCAACCTTTTGCACCAAAGGTTGAACATTCTCGCCTCCCCTCCTTTGGTTCCAATCATTACCCAAAGGGCATGGAATGTGGTTCCCGAAGTCATCATACCGGCCGAATGGTACGCGATACATCCAGAGCCCCCTCGGGACGTACTACAAGGGGTTCCTGTTGGTGTCTCTCCCCCTCCACAAGATGTTGAAGAAAATGACTCCGCCTTCTTTCTCCCAAGAGAGATAGAAGAATGGCTCTAGAAACATCTAGGGAATACCTCTCGGCTAGGAGTTCTACAAAACTTTTAGATACCGGAAAGCTATTTCCGGAATTTTGGTTATTATTGTATTAGTAGAGCTCCTTAGGATGATTTTATGTATCACTTGACCTATCTAATTTAGGACCCTTAAATTTTAATTTCTGCTTTGTTTTCAAACTTTTAGGATTATTTTGTAATTCTCTCTATGACTTAATGAATGATGGTTTTAGTTAATTTGGTGTTTAGATGATGTTGTAATGAGTAAAAACACACTTGGGATGGTGAAGGATAACAAGGGAAACTTGGACCAGCACCCCATGCACGAAAACAGGGCCATCCGACAAAATTTCCTCATTACAGCAGGTTCAGCATGGGCTGTGCCCGCCCAACACGGCCCCGTGCTGCACAGTCTGTAGAAAATACCCAGTTCAGGTAAACTGGACACGGGCCATGTTCACCCAACACGCCCCCGTGTCCAGGCTTCTGTTTCTTTTGTTCAACTTTTTGTTACTGGCACCTGAACACGGGGCCGTGCCCGGACACCACGGGGCTGTGTCCAGCCGCCCAGTAACACAAAATTTTGCCTTTTCACACCTTTTACATATTCAATCAACCTAAAAACTTATTTTTGGGACACATTGAGGACAATGTGTAATTTAAGTGTGGGGGGGATGCTAAAACTTTGAATCTTGCAAGTCCTAATTACAAGCCTTACACAAAACTCTATTGGAACCGCTAATCACCCAAAAAATTTTCAAAAATTTTCAATTTTTTTTACTTGCCTAGGTTTAACTTGGGAATTTCAAATTCTAAGAAAGGTTATATTTTTACAAATTTACAACCGAAAGCGTCGTGATAAAAAGTACCAACATAAGAAAATTATGAAAAGGCATGACAAGCTTAGTTAAAATTTAATTATATATACTTGATCACATAAAAACCCATTCCCACAAAAGTGAATTTTGAGCCTTTATTGAGTATACAAATACATATCTTTAAACTAAATGCTCATTTTTCGTTTCTTGTGTGAATAGTCGCTTGGTTCTTACAACTCTAGAACTTGCCACGATGATACATTCCCGGTCCTTACCAACTTAAACCTGAGTAAGTAAATGATGGAGGCATTAGGACTAACCCTTTTTATTTCTACACCATTATTTTTTCTTTTTTTTACCACCTACCCAAAATCCCCCTAGTTAACCCCTTTGAGCCTAAACCTTTTCATTTCTTAACCCAAACCAAACACCCTTTCACCCACCAAAACCTTTTTTATTTTTTTTAACCCTTTGTTTTAGTAACAAGCTCGGTTTTTCGTATGACTTTAAAAAAAAATATTGCTAATGAAGCAAAAGAAATAAACAAGCAAGTTCATTAAAAATAACTTTGTTTGAATTATGGCTTCATCAAAATAAAAAATTGCAAAAATAAAAAGTCTTACGAAAACCGACGCTTTTACGCTTTTTCGCCCTTTTCTACTAACCACTAACCCAACCACCTACCTTTAACTCAAGCCTAACCCTTTACCCAAAAGTCATCTTGATGTTTACAGAGGTATAAAGTTAAAAAGGAGGAGGATTGATTGCTTGGCAAGCCTATGGTAGGAGTAAGTTCCATGCCGCTCTCGAGTGATTCACTAAAATACATCTTCGGCCGAGTGTTGAGTGATCCCCCGTGAGGTATGTGAACTTGTATATAAATAGAATTTTAAAGAGGCATGTTATGCCCTAATAAGTAATTTATCTTATGAAAAGTTTTAGATAAATCATGATGAATAAGGATTGTAAATAAATAAAAATAAAACTTAATAAAGGATCTTGGAAATCCCGACACTCTATGACAAGCCCAAAAACCTTCTCTTCTACCCATTCCATTTGGGAGTGCAAAGCCATATTATAAAGAGTTTTGCTTGAGGACAAGCAAAGATTCAAGTGTGGGGGTATTTGATGTGTGCAAAATGCAACATATAAATTACATCAATTGTGGCATAAAACTAACCCTTTTTTTAGTACTAATGTTGGAAAAAGTGTGCTTTTGTCTTCCTTTTGTATTTTCAGGATTAAATGAGCTCAAATTAACAAAAGAAGTAAAAAAGGCAGCTAAATCTAACATGAATACAAGAAAAGGAACAAACGTGGCATGCCCGACCTCCCCGAAAGCATCTTCCCAAGCAAAACAAGAGAACAGAAGGCTGAACACGCCCCGTGCTCAGTGAACACGGGGGCGTTCCCAAGTGTCAGCATAAAAGACAAAGTTGTAGAAGCTTCCATCGTATTACCGGTGGGCCTGGTGGGGAGTATCGTGACGTAGTTGATATCATCATAGTCAAACAACACAATTTAAATGCCCAGCGGAAATCTTGAAATATAAAATATTATTACAAACACAAATGTCTGATAATATAAAAGTATTCCGTACAGACTAGCTTGTAATAATCCATAGGCGGATCAAAACAACAAAAGAAGTTATCAGACTAATGGCTTATGTGAAGGAGTTGCAAAGTCCTCAACTAACAAGTCCTGAGCAGCTTCCAGCCTATTACGTACTTGTACCTGTCACTTAGACTTTGGAAAATACGTCAGTTTTCACTGGTAAATACACTCAACCGACTCATTTGAAAATGTTTATGGAAATTGGTTTAGGTGCACAAGGCACGAAAATATTTTGACACTTTGATTAAAATGCACAAGGCAAAATTAATCTTTTATACTTGGGACAAACTATATCTCATGTTATCAGTTTTACATAACTTGCTCTACATACAGGGCCCGGTTCTA
The DNA here is from genome assembly GCA_030545235.1 of Helianthus tuberosus. Taxonomy (NCBI): domain Eukaryota; kingdom Viridiplantae; phylum Streptophyta; class Magnoliopsida; order Asterales; family Asteraceae; genus Helianthus; species Helianthus tuberosus. Next base: position 69,672,902 of record CM060365.1, on the reverse strand, counting down.
TGCCGGTTCAAGATTAACCGACACACCACTTATTCCCTTATTGGGAATCCCATATTGGGTATAATTAATTAATAAGCATATTGCATCTGTCAGGTGTGTGCCTACACCCCGTGCTTAGGTCGTGGCCATTGTAATTAATGAGTTAAGGTTATCCCGGACACGGTCGCATTAATCCCCAATGTTTCAGTCAAGCAATACGAATTAAAACAGGTTATTTGGATTTCCCGACTTATTGGTCTTTGAATCCCATACCTGACCATGCGGTATTTATATTACCGTATCCCAAGCCCGTATAAGGGAAAATATGTTAAGAGTATTTACCTGAGCTAGCTCCTGTCTTAAATAGAAAGAATTATAATAACTCAGCCGCATTCACTTAAGTAAGCGTAGGTACAATTTACCGGAAGGCTCTAGTCTGGAATGATGATATAAATAACCAATTAGAATACTAACGGGTCTTAATTATGTCATAGACTTAGACCGGCTAGTTTTTAGACAGAACAACGGTACAATACGCTAGATTAAGCAGAGGCCGGATTAGAATGTGATTTAGACCCAACAAGTATGAAGACTTGTATAAAATGGGTAAACTAAATACATTCTGGATTTTGAAATGAAAATGATAAGGTTTGACCCGTTCCGGCTAATTTATGTAAACTAGTTACATAAACCGTACCGGGCGCGTATATGCGTAACGGGTAACCGAATGAGTCATACACAAGTTCCATAAGTTAATATGCTTTAAATGTGATATGATATCAGTAGGATATCTTCCATTATGCCCAAAATGAATTTAAAATCAATTTATGCCCCAAAGGGGTATTTCGGTCATTTTAAAGTTTATCAACGAGGTTTAAAGTAAACTGAAGGTCTGGTCCAAAACCTTCTATGAAAAATATTTATTTTATGTGGTTAAAACAACAAGATATCATACATATGTGAAATTTATCAGCTATGGCCAAACTATGCACCGAAGGGGCATTTTGGTCATTTCACATATGCTTTAAGGGTTAAATTTGGAAATCTGAGTTCAAGAATTAACCTTACTGTTAAAGTATAAAAATTTATTTTAAGAATCAGTAGGCAACAAGTCTTAGGTGCCTAATATGGTTTTAAACCATACTATGCACTTAAATCGCATAAAAGTCGATTTTTTTGACGATATTCAGGTTGTTTAAGGAAATATGAGATTTTGACCATCCTTTATGGTTTAAAATAACTTATTTAATATATAAAATCAGTAGAAAAAGGTTTGATATGTAAAGGATGTGTAAAACTCATTTTATAGGCCAAAAGGGCATTATCGTCAATAACCGAATCTATGCAAGAACTCTATGTTATGATCAGTTTAAAATTAAATAAAAATTTCCAAAAATCCCAAAATATTATATTACATCAGTAGGTAAAAGGTTTGATGTCAAAACTTGAGTTTAAATAGGATCTATATCACATATGTCGTTTAATTAATAAAAAGGCTTCAATTTACGATATCTTGCATAACTCTTAATTTAGACCATGAACTGATGTGAAATTTTAAGGACATGTTTATCAATCAGTAATAAAGGTTTTTGTCCTTTCACATTTTCAAAAATCTTGTTTTAATATCAAAAGGGCATAACGGTCCACTTTTAAGCATATAACGGAAACATGCATATGAACTCTAATTCTAATGGACCAAGTAGTATAACTTCAGGGGGTTATACTAACATATAATATGGTCACAAAGGAACCCTAAGGCATAATTAAACTAAGCTAATTCGGGTCAGAACTGAAAGTCAAAGCAAAGGTCAAACTTTGCGACTTTCGGTTATGAACCGAGCCTATACTTAGAATTGTCGGGTTGAACATGCTTAGACATGTTCAACTAATATTTAACAAGTTATTAAGGTGAGAAAACTGATTTTATGACTTCTATATTAATAGTTATGAATTTTATTTAAAACAAACCCGTTTGACTTTTATTTGACCCGACAATTAAACTAAGTAAACGTGGTAATTAGGAGGTGCCCTTTTGAGGGTTTAACACCTACCTAATTACGGTCACGTAGCCATGTTCGTTACGAACAATGACTCAACCGTTTAAAAGTCAAAACGTTTATTAAAACGCTTGACTTTTCGGCTATAAACGCTAAACAAAATAAACTAAGCACGAAAGGACACTTACAAAGGGTCCAAGCAAGGAGGGTTGATCCTAAATTCTCAGGTATGAAGAGCAAAGTCTCCAACTTAGAGAATTCAAGATCAAGGTGTGAGTTTGGGGAAAGTTAAGGTGGGTATTTATAGGTTTTTTGGAACCGTTAAGATCGTTCATCGATAAACGAGCTTTGATCTGGATCGTACACCTCTTACCCACTGATTTACAAAACCATGGTAGCCCATAGATTTCTTAGAATACCATTTGCAACACTCATAAACAGCTGGAACAGCTGGAAACAACTTCTGCTGGTCTGGAGAGGCTTTACGGACCGTAAGGTCAACTGCATACGGTCCGTAAGGACCAGGTCTGCACATGTGAACTTTCAATAGTTGACAGGTTTGGCCCCCGCACTTGATAAATGTCATTCTGACACATTTAAGGCCCGTTAAACCATTTTTAAGGCTCTAGAATGATGCCTAAACATAGGGAACATGAAACATGCTCAAAAATATGCCGGGTGTCGGTTCGTTTGGTCGTGCGGTCACGTTGTTCGGCTAATTACGACGAAACACGGACGAACGCGAAAAACGATCCAAACGACGCGACGAATGGAATTTTATCAAGCCAAACACTAAAATAAAATATTTTAGTGCTTACATAAATTTTTGGGTGTTCGGATATATCCAGAATGTGATATATGCGCGAAAGTGCAAACTTGTGCACTTTTTGACACTTTTAGTCCCTGCATGACTTAAAAGTTTATTTTTTGCGCACCAAACACCTCTAAGCCTATATCTAAGCTACGTAAGGGATAATTAGGGTATGATTAACTCATGGTCCTATTCTGGAAGGTCCGATAACATACGAATCGACATACTTTTGCAGTTTGACGCAATTAGTCCTTCTAATGCGCAAACTTGCGCATATCATTGTTTAATGGCACTGAAGCCTTATCTAATCCATATTAGGCATTCTTGAAAGTATTATTAAACATCATAATGCTTCGGGCTTGATAAAAGGTCATTCAGAGGTATAATTAAACATATTGACACTTCTAGTCCCTTATACTTGCAAAGTTGCGCGTAACTTCACTTTTAGGCATAAAAGCCTTGGATGGCCAATGATTGGTATTCCCGAGAGTATAATCAAATATTATGAGGCTCTCGATTTGTTAAAAGGTCACTCAGAGGTAAGAATTAACATGTTGACGCTTTTAACCCTTTATTGCGCAAACTTTCAATTAATTACACAAACGGCTACACTTGATTAACAAGTGGCTCATTTGTGAATATAAAACCGTAAAAGGTTATTTAGAAACTTATTTTAGGTATGATAATACTTCCAGTTCTTTCATAATTAATGTTTTTCAATTTTTCAAAAAATTAGTCCCTTATATTCAAGGTTTGACTTTACTAGGGTTTATCACACGTGTCAATACTTCATTGAACGTGATTTTACGAGGTGTTACATCCTCACCCCCTTAAAATAAATCTCGACCTCGAGATTTTCTAAAGTAAAGGAAGTACTTTCTGTCTTATATTGAACTTAATCTTCCCCAGTACATTTGGGCCTCTAAGGCACCCCAGCTTACCTCTATGATAGGTCATGTATCCTTTTGGAGCTTCTTATTCTGCCGATCCTTAATCGATACGGTTTCTCGTCCAATCATAGAGTTTCATTAATCTGCTTATCATTACGTGATATTGTGCTTCGACTTATTGGCGAAACTTATCCTTAAATCATCAGTGTGGGTCGCATTGCGAGCTCCACTAAGCTCCTTATATAGGTTTTAGCTTATAGGCTATTGACCTTTGTTGTATTCGATTTCCGAATGCTCCTATATATCCAGGTCTTAACTTACCCTGCGAAATTTAAAATTTAGCATACCCTTCTTAGGGCGATACCTTCGATTGAACCTTATTCCTTATTAAGGACTTAAGAAGGTTGCGACTTTTCTCAATCCTCAATTTTCTGCCATTTACTGGCAAATTTAAGGTGATTACGAATTCGAATGATCTTACTTGTTGTTTCCAATGCCACTTTCAGATCCTGGTAATTGGACTTACCAATCTATTGTTCTAATAATAGATGTTTAACATTCCATCTATACAAGGTCTCCAAAGGAGTAGCCTTGATACTTACATAATAATTGCTATAGAAAAACTTATTTTATGGTGAGATGGTTATTCCACCCACTGCTTAAAACTAATCTCAAAGAATAGCTAATCCTTACAGCTAGTCGAACAAATCGACGATCCTGGGCAGCTAATGGTGATTCTTAATTGTTGCCTAAATAGGGTTGCGGTAATCAATGCATAAGCAAGATGAACCGTCTTTCTTATTTACTAAAAATCGGAGTTCTTAGAACTTTGAATTTTGGCTTTATGAAACCTTCTCTAAAAACTTATCGATTTGGCTCTTAGTTCTTCCTATTTCGTTGGTACTAACAGATATAAGGCTTTTACAATAACTGCAGCCCTAAGCGGGATGTTTGTCCTAACATCCACTTGCCTCTCAGGAGGTAAACATGGTAATTCTTATAAAGAAGATAATTATGACACACAGAGATGTCAGAGATGTCCGTATTCTCAGGCTTTGGTTCATCTATCGATGTCGGTGTCAGATAAACGACACATTCTTTTTACAAATGCAAGGATGCCCTAAGTAGAGATACTTATAAGGACATTTTTATATTGGATATCTTCTTTGAATACTACTAGTCGACTTTAGTACAATATGACCATTGGGATATCTCAGGAGTCCCATGCATTAAACCTCCATACTGATTAGGCATGGAAGCAATCTATGGGACACACTAGGATACGCCACTCCTCATATGGCACTTTTATTAAACATAGTTTGGCATTCGCAGGCGATAGAAAACAATGAGAAAATAATAAAATAAAATAAAGTAATATATATTGTCGTACTCTTTTTGGGGAAGAGTACTCCAGATTCTTATGAAAGGATTATCTTCGAGGATGGGAGAGATGGTCATTATAGATTCCATTGGTAAGTTATACCTTATATTTAATATCTAGAGTTCTTATGAATATAATCAAAAGTTTGCTAAGCTTATGGTTTACTAAAGGTTTATTATCCCTTGCATTAACGTAAGATACTTAGCAGACACTATCAATGCTAAATGGGAAGGACGTACCTAATGCTATTATTGATATGCACTATCTCTGGCATTCAACCGGTAGTTCAGGCGTTTCCTTTCTTATCCTTCCCAGACTTAGCTGCTCCTTCCTTGGCAGCCTTAGGGCAATTAGTACTGATGTGGCCCTTTTCGCCACAGCTGAAACAGTTTGCATTCTTTATGTCCCTACATTCGTGGGACTGGTGGCCAGTTCTTTTACAGATGCCACATTGCTTTATCCTTTGGTTTGATCGACACTGTCCCCAGTGTCTTCTTTTGCAGGTTTTGCATGTAGGCTTTTTGTTGGAATCCTGTTGGTTATTGTTGAACTCGGATTTGCTCTTCTTAGGATTCTGGGAGTTATCCTCCTCCCTTTGTCTTTTCTCATTCGTTTCATTCTTGATTGACTTTTGTCTCACTATATCTAGAGTGAGAGACAAGGATAGATCTACAGCTGATCTGAAGGTGATTGGCCTTGAAGCCTTAACATTCCCTTTTATTTCGGGTGCCAAACCACCAATGAAACGCGCAATGCGTTTTGGTTCAGGGGTAATTAAATAGGGTACCAATCTAGATAGGGAGTTGAAGTCGGTAACATATTGCTGACGATTTAGGCTCTTCATTGTGAGAGTCAGAAAATCTGTCTCCACCTTTTCCACTTCGTGTTGTGGACAGTAGTTCTCTTTGATGAGGTCCACAAACTTGGACCATCCCATATTGTATAGGGGAATTTTCCCCGTGGACTGCATCATGGCCCTCCACCATGCAAGAGCCTCGCCCTTGAAAGATTGTGAAACAAATTTTACTACGTCCTTATCAGCACAATTGCTGATGTCCCCAACCGTTTCCATTTCCTCAAGCCATTCCATGGCATCAATTGCTCCTTTTTCGCCATTGAAATCTCTGGGTTTGCATAAGACGAAGTATTTTTAGGCGCACCCGTCTTCAGTTGAACAGGGCTTATCATAGAGTACTAACTTCTGAGGTTCGCTCTTTTCATCTAAAGAGTGAATGGAGCTCTCCTTACGAGCTGATGTATGTGTTTCCGTATGGACCTTTGAGTGAGTGTCACTCGGTTCCTTTTTGTTCTCAAGGATCTTATCCACAGCTTCACTAATTGCTGCGTCAATCAAGGCCTGAAGAGCAGTGCCATTAACATTTATATTTATATGTGCATCCTTGTTTCTAGCCGCAGTACTGCTGTGTGCTTCGTCGGAATCCACCATTCTGGAGCTTTGGTACTAAACACCAATAATAACATATGCTTAGCCACAAACTATTATGGAATCATCGTAATGGATGATTTATAAGCCATGGTATTATTAAACCATAATGGCTGTTAGGTTTTTAACTTCATTATAGTATGCTACTAGAAAGTACGTTAATTATATTTAGCCTAGGTCAAAAAGGACCATCAATTGTGTTTAAGGTTTGGACCAAGTCCATTACCTTTTGACAGGGAATCACAATGTCACAACTGTCCTTGTTATAACGACAATCTTTAGATAGTTGGTAGGCTTGTTACGAAGGACATTAATAGTCATAGGCACGAAGGCCTTGTAACAAAGGACATATAAGATATGACACTTAAGGCATTAATATATAAGCCGCAATCTTATTGGATCAGAGATCTTAAGGTTCGAACATAGTTCTTCACCTTTGGACAGAGAGTCAAAGACTACAGCCGTCGTCTCTTTGGAAGATAATTTATTTTGCCACAAAGGCTAGTCAATGGACACCATTCTGACTAACTGGATGATTGTGAGCTTCAGAGGAGTCAGCCGTGGTGAAGCTTTGAAGGCTACTAACCAAGTAGTAATAATTTGTTTAATTATATGGCGAATTGTCGAACTTGACGATTAAATAGCCATGGTGTAACTCAACCATATAGACCAATAGAGTGTATTAAATTTATTTGATTATGCTTGGCCTAGGTTTTTAGATAAACCATCTTTGGCGTTTAAACAGAATATAATCCTTCATATTTATTAGACAGGGGACATAAGTCACGACTGTCAATGTCGTACCGACATTTTATATAGCATAAGGGCTTGTCCCAAGGACTTTTTGATGGCACAGAGGCCTTGTCACTAGGGAAATTTTAAAACATAATCAATGATTCCTTTAGATCGGAAAATTTCATAATTCATTGTCTTGACAAGAAGTTATGAAATAAAACTATCTTTTCATGTATACATCTTTGCCCGTAGGTATACATCCCAATGGATGTTTTGATGTGTTCATCATGTTCGACGTTTATTAGCCATGATTCCTCTTGATCATTTACGCTAAAAATAAGGGGTTTGGAAAATTCCTAATATAAGGATGACAAGTGTGATTTTATCGCATCACCTATTGTCGGGAGTGTTAACATGTTTTTTTTAATGTTAACAAGGATTGGAATCTTTTAAATAGGTTCTACCATCGTAGCCAGGTCTTTAATGACATTCAAGCTAGGTTATACCTTTTTAAGATTCTCTTTTAATATGAATACAGGCAGGAAAGGAATGATATTTATTTTATTCAGGATTTTCATTATAATCCTAAATTATAAGTTAGTAATAGCACAAAAGGCCTAGTCACGTGGACAAGTTTAGTTTATAAGCCCAGATTTTATGAAATCGAGGCATTAAGGTTTGAATCAAAGTTCATTACCTTTTCTTGACAGGGAGTTGTAGGCTACCACTGTCTTTAGTCTCAGAGGATGTTAATTATAGCCCGTAGGCATTTCCCTTCTAAGGGATGTTTATGGTATGATCATTTTTTCAGATGCTATTAGTCGAGATCGTATGGATCCTACCGACTATTATGTTTGGACGTATTCCAACATCTTTAGACAGGGGTCAAAGACCACCACTGTCGTTATCGGACAACAAGTTTAGCCCGTAGGCACTTCATCACTAATGGATGTTTATAATATGATCATCTTATAGGATGATATAAGCCATGATTTCTAGATCATAAGGCAAATTAGGAAATTTTAAAAATTTCCAATATAGGGATGACTATTGTGATTTTCTCGAATCGCTTTTGTCAAGGATGCTAACACGTTCTTAGGTGTTAACAATATGATCATCTTTATTTGATGATTTAAGCCATGATTTCTAAATCACTAGGCTAGATAAGAAAATTGGAAGAATCCAATATAAGAATGACCGTTGTGATTTTCTCGAATCACATTTGTCAAGAGTGCTAACACGTTCTTAGGTGTTAACAAGGATTTGAATCTTTAGGCTAGGTTTTTACCTTTAAGATTCTTTTTAATATTTAACGCATAGCAATCCTAATTTGAGATATTAATATGGATCTGAATCTAATTATGGAACTACTATCTTGGCTCGGTCTTAAAATGACACGTGGCTAGGTCTTGTCCTTTTTAGATTTTGCCATTTTATTATAATGGTAGATTTTATAAAAGGAATGTTATTTTTCATTTATTTCATATTTCATGTTTAGGATGAAAATTTAAATTTAGTCATTCCACTATAAAATTAAAAAGTTCAGGTTTGCCCTAAACGGGACTTGAAAGGAATAATGTTATCCTCGAAGGGACTGAAAGATAAATATGTCCTTATAAGGACTATTAAGGAAACGATCTTCAGCAAAAGGAGTTTCTTCTTCATTTTATTTCTGAATGCTTTCTCCTTGGTTGCACGTTTCATCCTGGCCGCGGTACGAAGCTCAACATTTCAAGCTCCGGGTTTGGAGAATTCCTATTACAGCTTCTTCGCTTGGCGACGTATCCAATATATATAAAAATTGGAAGCAAAAATTTCCAGATTAGGATTGAGAATATTCCTATGTTAGGTCTAGACTCAGAAGGTCAAGGAATGTGCTAATGTGTCATTGAGATTAAACACAAAAAGGCTAGTGTTTAATTCACTCAATGTTGGCTCTGATACCAACCTGTCACACCCCGATATTTCCACGTATTACCGGTGGGCCCGGTGGGGAGTATCGTGACGTAGTTGATATCATCATAGTCAAACAACACAATTTAAATGCACAGCGGATGTCTTGAAATATAACCTATTATTACAAACACAAATGTCTGATAATATAAAAGTATTCCGTACAGACTAGCTTGTAATAATCCACAGGCGGATCAAAACAACAAAAGAAGTTATCAGACTAATGGCTTATGTGAAGGAGTTGCAAAGTCCTCAACTAACAAGTCCTGAGCAGCTTCTAGCCTATTACGTACTTGTACCTGTCACTTAGACTTTGGAAAATACGTCAGTTTTCACTGGTAAATACACTCAATCGACTCATTTGAAAATGTTTATGGAAATTGGTTTAGGTGCACAAGGCACGAAAATATTTTGACACTTTGATTAAAATGCACAAGGCAAAATTAATCTTTTATACTTGGGACAAACTATATCTCATGTTATCAGTTTCACATAACTTGCTCTACATACGGGGCCCGGTTCTATGCCGGTTCAAGATTAACCGACACACCACTTATTCCCTTATTGGGAATCCCATATTGGGTATAATTAATTAATAAGCATATTGCATCTGTCAGGTGTATGCCTACACCCCGTGCTTAGGTCATGGCCATTGTAATTAATGAGTCAAGGATATCCGGGACACGGTCGCATTAATCCCCAATGTTTCAGTCAAGCAATACGAATTAAAACAGGTTATTTGGATTTCCCGACTTATTGGTCTTTGAATTTGTAACACCTCGAAAATTTGTGATCAATGAAATAACGACACGTGTCATGTAAGACAAAAGTGTTATAAACCCGGATCTAGTTAAAGATGTATGGCAGGATTTAAAAGTGTCGACATGTTAATTAATACCTCTGAAGCCGACCCGTACCTTGTAGCGACAAACTACAACGCCCTACATCCGGAAGGACCGTATGGAGCTCCTTGGGGAGTGGGATATCCAACTCATGGGTATCAAGTACCTGCTCGACCGCCGATTCGGCAACAGTCGCAGCCACCACGATTTTCCCCACCGGAACAGGAGGAGATCCTCCAAAGACTAAGTCGGGTGGAACATGAATTCCAAGAAGAATGTAGGAACAACAGGGGTTTCCTCAAGGGCCTATCGAGCTTGTTAAAGGGGAAGAAGAAGAGGGATCATTAAATCCCTATATGTATTGTTGTATTTCCTATTTCAATCAAGTCCCTGCGTGGACATTTATCTGTGTATCTAGTCCCTGCGTGGACTTATCTTTTTAGTCCATGCGTGGACATCTATTCTAGTATTTGGTCCCTGCGTGGACTTGTTTTATCGGTTTAGCCCCTGCGTGGGCAAATTGTTTCTGTTAAAAGTCTCGTTTAGGGCAATGTATAATCCTTTTAATAATTAATGGAATGTAAAGTTTATAAATTTCATTTTTGTCATTATATGCATAAATATATATTATACATGAAATAAATAAGTCAAAGATCATTCCTTTAAAAAAAAGAAAAAAAAATAATCTGCCTATTTAAATATTAACTAAGAATCTTAAAGGTATAACCTAGCCTGCATGTCATTATAAGACTTGGCGAAGATGGTAAGACCTGTTAAAAAAAGATTCAAATCCCTGTTAACATCTGAAAACATGTTAACACTCCTGGCAGACGTGATTCGTTAAGATCACACACGTCATTCTTATAATAGGATTCTTCAAAAGATTTCCTAACCCAACTCAATGATCTATAAATCATAGGGTTTAAATCATCAATTAAGATGATCATATGTTGACCATACATTGCTAATATAGTGCCTACGGGCCATACTCATTGTCATATAAGACAAAAGACAATAGTAGTCTACGACTCCCTGTCAGAAAAGGTAAAGAACTATGTTCAAACATTCATGCCTTGATTCTCTGAAATCATGGCTTATGATTTAAAAATGTCCTTGTGACTTGGCCTTTTGTGCTACTAATAAAACTGTTATTGTTTTATAAATAGGATAAATTATAATAAAAATCCTAAATAAACATGATTAACAAATTAACCAAATCTGGTCTATGTTTACCATGGTTAATGAATTGCCATAAAAGACAATTCCTTAATAAACTCCCAAATAAAGTATTGTCAATATCTTATGTAACAGTTCAAACTACAATGGCTGACTCGGATGAGATCAACAGTCGGCCAAGGGAGAATCAAGACGCCACCAGGTTCAATGTGACTGGTGCGGAGCTCCAAGCATTAATTGACAATGCTGTTACAAAAGCCTTGGATAGGCAGTATAGTGAGACAAGCGGTACTCGAAGCAGAGCCCAATCAGTACCCCATTCCAAGCCTAAGACTCATTCTGAGGCTCACAGCAAGCCACCCTCCAAGAAGGAAGAACCAAAGAAAGACGATGACGATCGTCACTCTTCAAACCAGCAAAGTGTCCCATCTTAAAGGATCGTGCTGAATCAAGGACCCCGTGATAAGGGTTGCTCCTACAAATACTTTGTTTCATGCAAACCCAGGGATTTCACTGGGGAAAAAGGGGCTATAGACTGCATGACATGGTTGGATGAGATGGACACCGTGGTTGATATCAGCGGGTGCGCGGATAAGGATGTGGTAAAGTTTGTATCCCAGTCGTTCAAAGGTGAAGCATTAGCTTGGTGGAGGTCTTTGATCCAAGCTACAGGGAAAAACCCATTGTACAATATGACTTGGGAATAGTTTGTGTCTTTGATTAGAGAAAACTACTGCCCTCAGCATGAGGTAGAAAAGATTGAATCTGATTTCTTATCCTTGGTTATGAAGAATCTGGATTGCCAAGCTTACCCTACGAGCTTTAATACAATGTCAAGGTTGGTTCCTTATCTGGTGACCTCGGAACCCAAAAGAATAGCTCGTTTCATTGGGGGCTTAGCCCCAGAGATCAAGGCAAGTGTAAAATCCTCTCGGCCAGCTACTTTCAGATTTGTAGCTGATATATCTTTGTCCCTCACACTGGACGCGGTCAGACAGAGATCGCTGAGGAACACGGATGCTGAGAAAAGGAAGCGTGAAGATGACAATTCGCGACGGTCAGATAAGAAGCACAGGGGAAACAATGACCATAAGAAGGGGTCTGGTTCTAATAAGGATGGGCATCAATCTGGAGATAAGCCCAAGTGTAAGGTTTGTAAGAAGCACCACTTTGGGAGGTGCAGACTTGACTCAAAATCCTAATCTCAGCCGAGGCCTTGTGGGATTTGCAAATCTTCGGAACATAAGACCCTAGAATCCAAGAAACTGAAGGACGCAACGTGCTACAGTTGCAACGAAAAAGGGCACATTAAGACAAATTGACCAAAATATGCAAAGAAAGCTGAGGAAGGGAAGAAGACCAATGCTAGGGTCTTCAGAATGGATGCAAAGGAAGCTGTCCAGGATGACAATGTGATCACAGGTACCTTCCTCATAAATGATCTCTATGCAAGAGTACTTTTTGATTCGGGCGCTGATAAGTCTTTCATAGATAATAAGTTTTGTGAATTGTTGAAATTGCCTGTTAAAACTTTAAGTGTGAAATATGAAGCGGAATTAGCTGATGGAACCATAGAAACCGTCTCAACTGTGTTAGATGGATGTGTTATATCCATTAGGAACCACTCTTTTCCTTTGTCCCTACTTCCTTTGAAGTTAGCCGGATTCGACATAGTTTTAGGCATGGACTGGTTATCTCATAACCACGCCCAGATTGTCTGCAATAAGAAGCAAGTGGTGATCAAGACTCCGTCTGGTGAATCACTTACCATTCAGGGAGATACCCAGTATGGACTGCGTGAGCAAGTGTCTATGCTCAAGGCCTCTAAGTGTTTGAAGAAGGGTTGCATCATCTACATGGCACAAGTGATTATTGATGAGCCGAAACCTAAGATGGAAGACATCCCCATCATTTCTGAATACCCTGAAGTTTTCCCTGAGGAACTACCTGGTTTACCACCAGATAGACAAGTAGAATTCAGAATTGACATTATTCTCAGAGCAGCACCTGTTGCAAGAGCACCTTATAGGTTGGCACCAACAGAGATGAAGGAATTGAGAACTCAACTAGATGAATTGCTAGCCAAGGGTTTCATTAGACCTAGTTCGTCTCCTTGGGGAGCGCCAATCTTATTTGTCAAGAAGAAGGATGGATCGATGCGTCTGTGCATCGATTATCGTGAGCTTAATAAGGTCACTATCAAGAATCGGTATCCATTGCCCAGAATCGACGATCTGTTTAATCAAATACAAGGGGCAAGTTACTTCTCTAAGATTGACTTAAGGTCAGGCTATCATCAACTGAAGGTTAGAGATGAAGTCGTACACAAGACTGCATTTAGGACTCGTTATGGTCATTACGAGTTCCTAGTTATGCCTTTTGGGCTCACTAATGCACCAGCAGCATTCATGGACCTCATGAACCGTGTCTGCAAACCATACTTGGAAAAATTTGTTATCGTCTTCATTGACGACATTCTGATTTACTCAAAGAATCAGGCCGACCATGAGAAACATCTTCGATGTATTCTTTTACTACTTCAGCAGGAGAAGCTCTACGCCAAATTCTCTAAGTGTGAATTTTGGCTTCGAGAAGTCCAATTCCTTGGACATGTGGTTAGTGAACGCGGAATCCAAGTAGATCCCGCTAAGGTTGAAGCTGTCATGAATTGGCAAGAGCCGAAGACGCCCACAGAAATTCACAGTTTCTTTGGATTGGCAGGATACTACAGGCGCTTTTTTGAAAAATTTTCAAGGATTGCTGCACCCCTAACTTCCTTGACTAGGAAGGATATTAAGTTCAACTGGGGACCCAAGCAGCAAGAATCTTTCGATATTTTGAAGCAGAAGTTGAGCAACGCGCCTGTACTGACATTGCCTGAAGGTATCGAAGAATTCGTGGTTTACTCCGACGCATCACACACTGGCATGGGGTGTGTGCTTATGCAGAAAGGCAAGGTTATTGCCTATGCTTCTCGACAGTTAAAGGTACATGAAAAGAATTACACCACCCATGACTTGGAGTTGGGTGCCGTTGTATTTGCACTGAAGTTATGGAGGCACTATTTATATGGTATCAAGTGTGTGATCTACTCTAATCACAAGAGCCTCTAGCACCTATTTAACCAAAAGGACTTGAACATGAGGCAACGACGTTAGATGGAAACTTTGAATTATTATGATTGTGAGATAAGATACCATACTGGCAAGGCGAATGTTGTCGCTGATGCCTTGAGTCGAAAGGAAAGAGTGAAGCCTATAAGAATCAATGCCAAGAGCATTGAGATAAAGAATGGTTTGAATGAAAGGTTGTTAGTTGCGCAGAAGGAAGGGGTACTGGAAGCTAACTATCCTAATGAAAAGCTAGGAGTAACTGAAGAACAGTTATCCTATGGCAAGGATGGAATTCTGAGGTTGAATGGACGAATATGGGTTCCAGTTTATGGAGGACTTCGGGATGTTATCCTCAAGGAAGCCCACAGTTCTAAATATTCCGTTCATCCTGGAGCTGATAAGATGTACCAGGATCTGAAGGCAAATTTTTGGTGGATAGGCTTGAAGAAGTCTATAGCTACCTATGTAGCTAAATGTTTGACATGTGCGCAAGTCAAAGCTGAACATCAGAAGCCGTCAGGTTTACTGCAACAGCCTGAACTTCCCACGTGGAAGTGGGAAATGGTGACGATGGATTTCATCACCAAGTTGCCAAAGGCAAGGATGGGAAATGATACTATATGGGTGATAGTAGATAGACTGACTAAGTCAGCACATTTCCTACCCATCAAGGAGACCTATAGCTCCGACATGTTAGCCCAGTTGTACGTAGATAAGATTGTATCTCTGCATGGCGTACCAGTGTCTATTATCTCTGACAGGGATACTAGGTACACGTCACATTTTTGGAAAAGTTTCCAACAATCTTTGGGCACGCGCTTAAATTTTAGTACGGTTTACCATCCTCAGACGGACGGGCAGAGTGAGCGTGCAATCCAAACTTTGGAAGACATGCTTCGTGCATGTGTGATTGACTTAGGTGGTAGTTGGGATAACCACCTGCCATTAATCGAGTTCTCGTATAACAATAGCTATCATACGAGCATCAAGGTTGCGCCTTTCGAGGCCTTGTACGGTAGAAAGTGCAGAACTCCCGTCTGTTGGGCGGAAGTTGGAGATGTCCAATTGACAGGACCTGAAATAGTCTTTGAAACGACGGACAAGATTGTCCAGATTCGTGACCGCCTGAAAGCCGCCAGTGATAGGCAGAAAAGCTACGCAGATCTAAAGCGTAAACCTCTGAAATTCGAGGTAGGTGATAAAGTGTTGCTTAAAGTATCACCCTGGAAGGGAGTGATGCGATTTGGTAAGAAAGGTAAGTTAAGCCCAAGATATATAGGACCATTCGAGATCATCGTATGTGTCGGATCAGTTGCTTATAAGTTAAAATTACCTGAAGAGCTCAGTGGTATTCACAATGTATTCCACATCTGCAATCTGAAGAAGTGTTTCGCTGACGACTCACTAGTCATACCACATACAGATGTGCACATAGAAGAGAGCTTGAAGTTTGTTGCAAAACCTGTGTCGATCGAGGATAGACAGGTTAAGAAGCTTCGAAGGAAGCATGTGACAATAGTAAAGGTTAAATGGGATGTCCGTAGAGGTCCCGAGTACACATGGGAGGTTGAGTACACAATGAAAGAAAAGTACCCTCATTTATTTCAGTAAATCTCGAGGTCGAGATTTCTTTTAAGGGGGTGAGGATGTAACACCTCGAAAATTTGTGATCAATGAAATAACGACACGTGTCATGTAGGACAAAAGTGTTATAAACCCGGATCTAGTTAAAGATGTATGGCAGGATTTAAAAGTGTCGACTTGTTAATTAATACCTCTGAACGACCTCGTTATGAATCCCAAGACCCTAATCTATATTATAAACATCTGATATTCTGAAATCCGGTAAATGCTAGCAATGATTGATTCAAATTTGCAAGAGTGGGATCCTATGAGGGTATGCACGATAAACATTCGTTTATGGCTTTTCGTTAAAGTCCAAGACAATATTGCAACATGGTAGGGTGGACATAACTGTTCAAGCATGATATAAAGGTCCCATATTGATAATTCATAGCCCAAAATCGTATTACACTGGTTGCCTGTTCGAAGCTTGAAAGGTTAAATTTTTTTTGCCTCTGATAAGGGCTTACGGACTGTAAAGGACCCCCTTACGGTCTGTAAGGAGTGCCCAGCGACAGAAAATGTGACAGCTGCTGTTATGAACATTGTAACCGACTTAAGAAGATATTTTCACTTCCATGGGCGACCCCTAATAGTACCTAGGCACTAGGGACACTTTTTGATGATCAGGGATCAATGGTAGAGTTGTTTGTCATGATCATAAGGAATCAAAAGCACTATATAAAGCCCCATTGGTTGCAACTTTGATCATTCACCCACAACTCATCTTCTGATCATCTCTGGAGCTCAAAAGCCTTCTATAAGCATCTCTGGTCGTGCATTAGACCTTGGTAAGTACCCTTGACCTTCCTTAATTGAGTATTGCTTAGTTATTAGCTTAAAAGTCAAACCGTCGTAATTAAGGATTGACTTATCGATTAATCACTAACGGTCCAGTGATTAGTCAAACTTAAAGTAGTTATAAGTTGGTAATTATGTCGGCAATAAACCCTTAAGAGGGCATCCTCTGATTCCCGTCCTAACTTAGTCATTTGTCGGGTCAAAGTTGTTTATAAAAAGTCAACAGAAACTTAATTTGCGAATTAACATGTAATTAGCAATGTAGAAGGCATGTAACCTATTTTATCACTCATATAACTTGGTAATAAGTGTAAGAACATGTCTAAGCATGTTCGACCCGACAATTTTCTGTTTAGACCCGGTTCGGAACCGAAAGTCGCAAAACTTTGACTTTTGCTTTGACTTCAGTTCTGACCCGATTTAATATGATTTGGAAATGCCTTAGAGCTTCCTTAGGACCAGGTTACATGATAGTATAACCCTCTGTGGTTGGTTTGTTGATTGTCCATTTCGTTTACACGTTTCCGTTAATTGCCTAATGTTGACCACTATGCCCTTTTGTCTATAAAACGAGAATTTTGGAAATGTGAGAGGACAATAATCTTTGTTACTGATTTATAAACATGTCCCTAAATTTTCACATCAGTTGGGGGGTCTAGATTAGGAGTTATGCTTAATAGCGTAATTAGAACGCTTTTTATGAATTAAACGGTGTCATTAGCATAAAGCCTATCTAAACCCAATTTTTAACACCAAACCTTTTACCCACTGATGTAATATAATATTTTGGTATTTTTGAAGATTTTTAATTATTTTTAACCTGCTCATAACCTAAGGTTATGGCCTTGATTCAGTAAATACCAATTTTACCCTTTTTGTGTATAAAATGAGTTCTACATAATATTTTGACACCAATCCAATTGATACTGATTTTATATAATAATTGAAGTATTTTGAACTTTATAACCTGGTCAGAAAACTCAGATTTCCTGTATAACCCAGAAATCGCTTAAAATGGCTTTTTACGCGTATTAAACACTTAGTATGGGTTTAAAACTTTTTTTGTTATATAAGACTTATCACCAACTGATATAACCGGATAAATTAAGTTATTTTACTGATTTATTCAGACCCAAATCTCAGAATTTCATTTAATCTCTTTTATAATCTTTAAAATGACCAAAATACCCCTACGGGGCTTAAATTAAGGTTAAACTCGTTTTGGGCATAATGGAAGATATCCTACTAATATCACAACCTATTTAAGGCATATTAACTTAGGAAACCTGTAAATGACTCTCATGGTTACCCGTTACGCCTCTTGCGCGTTCGGTTCGGTTTATGTAACTAGTTTGCATAAATTAGCCGAAACGGGTCGAACCTTATCATTTTTATCTAAAAATCCAAAATGTGTTTAGTTTACCCATATTATACAAGTCTTCAAACTTGTCGGGTCTAAACCACATTCTATTCCGGTCTTCGCTTAATCACGCGTTCGAACCGTATCTTCCTTTAAAAACTAACCGGTCTAAGTTTAGGCTTAATTAAAGACCCGTTAGGATTATAATAGGTTATTATAAAACTTTGTTCCAGAATAGGAGACCTGGTAAAAGCTACACGCACTTGCTATTTGTGATTGATACTTGCAAAGGTAAATACTTTTAACTTATTTTCCCTATACGGGCTTGGGGTATGGTATATAAAATACCGATTGGTCGGGCATTGAATCTTTAATCGAATAGAGGTTAAACCATTGATATG
Organism: Helianthus tuberosus; assembly: GCA_030545235.1. Lineage (NCBI taxonomy): Eukaryota > Viridiplantae > Streptophyta > Magnoliopsida > Asterales > Asteraceae > Helianthus > Helianthus tuberosus. Next base: position 69,654,396 of record CM060365.1, on the reverse strand, counting down.
CTCCGTTTTGAAATGTTTTGATTGCTTAAAGCCTTTGGGGGGTTAATGACCATGTCCCGGATATCCTTGGCATCATCTTACGAGATGGCCACGACCTGAGCACCGGGTGTAGGCGTACACCGTCAGTGCATAAATAAATAATGTGGTGTGTCTATTGATCTTTAACCCGGTCTACGGATCGGGCTACTAAACGCATAAGGAACATGTAATTCTTTTACAAGATTATATTCAAATAATTATCCCAAGTTATAAAAAAGTTTGTGCCACGTGCATTCAAATCAATTTTATTAAACCTTTTCTAAATGAGTCAGTTAATTGTATTTACCAGTGTAAACTGACGTATTTTCCCATAAAGATTAAGTGCAGGTACTACGCAAACTAGGCTGGCTTTCTCCTAGCGTCCACAATAAGTCTCGCAAGCTTGGATGTCAAAACTGTTGAACAATGTCTCCTTTTTATTTTGATCCACCTGTGGATTATTTTCAACTGTTTGTGATACTTGATATTACAATTATATTCGGTTGAAATATATCTATTATTTGCTTCTGCTGTGCATATTAAATATTGTGTTGTTTGACAATAACGGTATCAACTACGTCACGATACTCCCCACCGGGCCCACCGGTAATACGTGGAAATATTGGGGTGTGACAGAATCCCATACCTGACCATGCGGTATTTATATTACCGTATCCCAAGCCCGTATACGGGAAAATAGGTTAAGAGTATTTACCTAAGCTAGCTCCTGTCTTAAATAGCAAGAATAATAATAACTCAGCCGTATTCACTTAAGTAAGCGTAGGTACAATTTACCGGAAGGCTCTAGTCTGGAATGATGGTATAAATAACCAATTAGAATACTAACGGGTCTTAATTATGTCATAGACTTAGACCGGCTAGTTTTTAGACAGAACAACGGTACGATACGCTAGATTAAGTGGAGGCCGGATTAGAATGTGATTTAGACCCAACAAGTATGAAGACTTGTATAAAATGGGTAAACTAAATACATTCTGGATTTTGAAATGAAAATGATAAGGTTTGACCCGTTCCGGCTAATTTATGTAAACTAGTTACATAAACCGTACCGGGCGCGTATATGCGTAACGGGTAACCGAATGAGTCATACACAAGTTCCATAGGTTAATATGCTTTAAATGTGATATGATATTAGTAGGATATCTTCCATTATGCCCAAAATGAATTTAAAATCAATTTATGCCCCAAAGGGGTATTTCGATCATTTTAAAGTTTATCAACGAGGTTTAAAAGTAAACCGAAGGTCTGGTCCAAAACCTTCTATGAAAAATATTTATTTTATGTGGTTAAAACAACAAGATATCATACATATGTGAAATTTATCATCTATGGCCAAACTATGCACCGAAGGGGCATTTTGGTCATTTCACATATGCTTTAAGGGTTAAATTTGGAAATCTGAGTTCAAGACTTAACCTTACTGTTAAAGTATAAAAATTTATTTTAAGAATCAGTAGGCAACAAGTCTTAGGTGCCTAATATGGTTTTAAACCATACTATGCACTTAAATCGCATAAAAGTCGATTTTTTTTACGATATTCGGGTTGTTTAAGGAAATCTGAGATTTTGACCATCCTTTATGGTTTAAAATAACTTATTTAATATATAAAATTAGTATAAAAAGGTTTGATATGTAAAGGATGTGTAAAACTCATTTTATAGGCCAAAAGGGCATTATCATCAGTAACCGAATCTATACAGGAACTCTATGTTATGATCAGTTTAAAATTAAATAAAAATTTCCAAAAATCCCAAAATATTATATTACATCAGTAGGTAAAAGGTTTGATGTCAAAACTTGAGTTTAAATAGGATCTATATCACATATGTCGTTTAATTAATAAAAAGGCTTCAATTTACGATATCTTGCATAACTCTTAATTTAGACCATGAACTGATGTGAAATTTTAAGGACATGTTTATCAATCAGTAATAAAGGTTTTTGTCCTTTCACATTTTCAAAAATCTTGTTTTAATATCAAAAGGGCATAACGGTCCACTTTTAAGCATATAACGGAAACATGCATATGAACTCTAATTCTAATGGACCAAGTAGTATAACTTCAGGGGGTTATACAAACATATAATATGGTCACAAAGGAACCCTAAGGCATAATTAAACTAAGCTAATTCGGGTCAGAACTGAAAGTCAAAGCAAAGGTCAAACTTTGCGACTTTCGGTTGTGAACCGAGCCTATACTTAGAATTGTCGGGTTGAACATGCTTAGACATGTTCAACTAATATTTAACAAGTTATTAAGGTGAGAAAACTGATTTTATGACTTTTATATTAATAGTTATGAATTTTATTTAAAACAAACCCGTTTGACTTTTATTTGACCCGACAATTAAACTAAGTAAACGTGGTAATTAGGAGGTGCCCTTTTGAGGGTTTAACACCTACCTAATTACGGTCACGTAGCCATGTTCGTTACGAACAATGACTCAACCGTTTAAAAGTCAAAACGTTTATTAAAACGCTTGACTTTTCGGCTATAAACGCAAAACAAAATAAACTAAGCACGAAAGGACACTTACAAAGGGTCCAAGCAAGGAGGGTTGATCCTAAATTCTCAGGTATGAAGAGCAAAGTCTCCAACTTAGAGAATTCAAGATCAAGGTGTGAGTTTGGGGAAAGTTAAGGTGGGTATTTATAGGTTTTTCGGAACCGTTAAGATCGTTCATCGATAAACGAGCTTTGATCTGGATCGTACACCTCTTACCCACTAATTTACAAAACTATGGTAGCCCATAGATTTCTTAGAATACCATTTGCAACACTCACAAACAGCTGGAACAGCTGGAAACAGGTTCTGCTGGTCTGGAGAGGCTTTACGGACCATAAGGTCAACTGCATACGGTCCGTAAGGACCAGGTCTGCACATGTGAACTTTCAATAGTTGATAGGTTTGGCCCCTGCACTTGATAAATGTCATTCTGACACATTTAAGGCCCGTTAAACCATTTTTAAGGCTCTAAAATGATGCCTAAACATAGGGAACATGAAACATGCTCAAAAATATGCCGGGTGTCGGTTCGTTTGGTCGTGCGGTCACGTTGTTCGGCTAATTACCACGAAACACGGACAGACGCAAAAAACGATCTAAATGATGCGACGAATGGAATTTTATCAAGGCAAACACTAAAATAAAATATTTTAGTGCTTACATAAATTTTTGGGTGTCCAGATATATCCAGAATGTGAGATATGCGCGAAAGTGCAAACTTGTGCACTTTTTGACACTTTTAGTCCCTGCATGACTTAAAAGTTTATTTTTTGCGCACCAAACACCTCTAAGCCTATATCTAAGCTACGTAAGGGATAATTAGGGTACGAATAACTCATGGTCATATTCTAGAAAGTCCGATAACATACGAATCGACATACTTTTGCAGTTTGACGCAATTAGTCCTTCTAATACGCAAACTTGCGCATATCATTGTTTAATGGCACTGAAACCTTATCTAATCCACATTAGGCATTATTGAAAGTATTATTAAACATTATAATGCTTCGGGCTCGATAAAAGGTCATTCAGAGGTATAATTAAACATATTGACACTTCTAGTCCCTTATACTTGCAAAGTTGCGCGTAACTTCACTTTTAGGCATAAAAGCCTTGGATGGCCAATGATTGGCATTCCTGAGAGTATAATCAAATATCATGATGCTCTCGGTTTTTTAAAAGGTCACTCAGATGTAAGAATTAACATGTTGACGCTTTTAACCCTTTATTGCGCAAACTTTCAATTAATTACACAAACGGCTACACTTGATTAACAAGTGGCTCATTTGTGAATATAAAACCGTAAAATGTTATTTAGAAACTTATTTTAGGTATGATAATACTTCCAGTTCTTTAATAATTAATGTTTTTCGATTTTTCAAAAAAATTAGTCCCTTATATTCAAGGTTTGACTTTACTAGGGTTTATTACACGTGTCAATACTTCATTGAACGTGATTTTACGAGGTGTTACACATCGCCCACCACGGGGCCGTGCTCAGCAGACACGGGGCCGTGCTCAACTATAAGATTCACAGAATCCAGGAAAATCTTGATAGTACAGATATGCTTCTGCACACAGGGCCGTGCCCAGCGGACACAGGGCCGTGGTCAACTAATACAGACAAGAGCAATTAATGAAGAAAGAGAAGGAGGATGGACACGGGGCCATGCCCACTGGACACGGGGCCGTGGTCAACTAATCAAAGGCCATGTTTGCCTAAGTCTCTTACATCACTTGGTGAAGGCAAGTGTCTAGTGTAATACTTTTTATTTTTAATCTTTTCGCACTTTTTACTTGGTTATGTATTAATGACTTTAATAACTAGTTTCTTATGTTGAAGGTGATTCTTCCTTATCGTTTGTCCGTGGTGTCTTGGCATTATTTTATTGTCTATATAAAATAAAAGATTTTCACCATTCATCTCTCCACGGTCTATATGGAGGTATGTTGGCTACCTGGTCGGGGGTTAAGGGAACGGTTTGGTAAGAGTCTTGCCTTGTTCAGTGTATAGATCCTACAAGGACCTGGGTCAAATTTAGTAGGACCTCCTTCAATACCCACCGGTATTGGATGGCGGGGGTCCAAACTCTTTGATCCCCTCATATGTAAGCTACTATTAATACTTTAATCCGGCTACTTAGGACTGTATCCCTGGTGACTCAAACTACTTAGCCGAAGGTAACGTCACCTTCAAAAGAGGGGCCTACCATAATATGCATTAATAACTTAATTAATTATCTTTCAATAATCCGACCCTTTAGGATTGTATCCTTGCTGACTCAAACTACAGGGTTGAGGGTAATGTCACCTTCAAAAGAGGGGCCTACTACAATAAATAAGATAATCTCTTAAATACTGCAAAAGTGCGGAAATAATCAAAGGTTACACTAAACACGAGTCGGAGCCAAGTGATTCATCTTGTCTATCTGTTTTTATTTTTCAGCATTTTAGTTAGTTTTTATCTTTTCTAGTTTAAAACCTTTTTCTAAATTTTGATTTGATTAGACGTTGAGGATAAACCGGTACTAAAAGCTCTTGTGTCCTTGGACGACCTCGGTATCTTGCCAACACTATACTACGCTCACGATGGGTGCACTTGCCCATATGTGTGTTTAGTGTTAGTAAATATCGTGTTTTATAAATTTAAAACTTGGCTAAAAAGTGTTAAAAAGGGCTTAACATATACATTAAAAACTAATAACACTCACGCACATCAATCAACATGAAGAAAAAGCGAAAAACCCACCCACACGTCATAGATCTATGTCCCCAAACATCCACAAAACAAGCCACTTCAACAGACGAGCAGGCAAAATAATCAAACCGATGGGTTTGTTAAGTTTTACATAAAACGCCATATTTTAGTGTCAGTTCTTGTACTATTAAAGAACAGAGGGACTGATGACAGTGAATATTGTGAAGAGATATCCGATTAGGATTTTTAATTTATTTTCTTCGCTTGTATTTTTCTTTTTCTGTGACTGAAATATAATCCAACAATTGTAAAACGCCAAGATAACCCAAACGCCAAAATGTTTATAAAAAATAATAGAACAATGGGCCATCTTGTTTAAAACCCCTTGAAAAACGTCATTCAAATAGATTTCCTGCCCCCTGGGTTACAATGGCATACGATGTGAATAAACGCCATAAACGCCAAAATGTTGATACAAAGGACACTTACAAAGGGTCCAAGCAAGGAGGGTTGATCCTAAATTCTCAGGTATGAAGAGCAAAGTCTCCAACTTAGAGAATTCAAGATCAAGGTGTGAGTTTGGGGAAAGTTAAGGTGGGTATTTATAGGTTTTTTGGAACCGTTAAGATCGTTCATAGATAAACGAGCTTTGATCTGAATCGTACACCTCTTACCCACTGATTTACAAAACCATGGTAGCCCATAGATTTCTTAGAATACCATTTGCAACACTCACAAACAGCTGGAACAGCTGGAAACAGCTTCTGCTGGTCTGGAGAAGCTTTACGGACCGTAAGGTCAACTGCATATGGTCCGTAAGGATCAGGTCTGCACATGTGAACTTTCAATAGTTGACAGGTTTGGCCCCTGCACTTGATAAATGTCATTCTGACAGATTTAAGGCCCGTTAAACCATTTTTAAGGCTCTACAATGATGCCTAAACATAGGGAACATGAAACATGCTCAAAAATATGTCGGGTGTCGGTTCGTTTGATCGTGCGGTCACGTTGTTCGGCTAATTACCACGAAACACGGACAGACGCAAAAAACGATCCAAACGACGCGACGAATGGAATTTTATCAAGCCAAACACTAAAATAAAATATTTTAGTGCTTACATAAATATTTGGGTGTCCGGATATATCTAGAATGTGAGATATGCGCGAAAGTGCAAACTTGTGCACTTTTTGACACTTTTAGTCCCTGCATGACTTAAAAGTTTATTTTTTGCGCACCAAACACCTCTAAGCCTATATCTAAGCTACGTAAGGGATAATTAGGGTATGATTAACTCATGGTCATATTCTGGAAGGTCCGATAACATACGAATCGACATACTTTTGCAGTTTGACGCAATTAGTCCTTCTAATGCGCAAACTTGCACATATCATTGTTTAATGGCAATGAAGCCTTATCTAATCCATATTAGGCATTCTTGAAAGTATTATTAAACATCATAATGCTTCGGGCTCGATAAAAGGTCATTCAGAGGTATAATTAAACATATTGACACTTCTAGTCCCTTATACTTGCAAAGTTGCGCGTAACTTCACTTTTAGGCATAAAAGCCTTGGATGGCCAATGATTGGCATTCCCGAGAGTATAATAAAATATCATGAGGCTCTCGGTTTGTTAAAAGGTCACTCAGAGGTAAGAATTAATATGTTGACGCTTTTAACCCTTTATTGCGCAAACTTTCAATTAATTACACAAACGGCTACACTTGATTAACAAGTGGCTCATTTGTGAATATAAAACCGTAAAAGATTATTTAGAAACTTATTTTAGGTATGATAATACTTCCAGTTCTTTCATAATTAATGTTTTTCGATTTTTCAAAAACTTAGTCCCTTATATTCAAGGTTTGACTTTACTAGGGTTTATTACACGTGTCAATACTTCATTGAACAGGGTCATGGTCAACTATAAGATTCGCAGAATCCAGGCAAATCTTCATAGTACAGATATGCTTCTGCACACAGGGCCGTGCCCAGCGGACACGGGGCCGTGGTCAACTAATACAAACAAGAGCAATTAATGAAGAAAGAGAAGGAGGATGGACACGGGGCCGTGGTCAACTAATCAAAGGCCATGTTTGCCTAAGTCTCTTACATCACTTGGTGAAGACAAGTGTCTAGTGTAATACTTTTTATTTTTAATCTTTTCGCACTTTTTACTTGGTTATGTATTAATGACTTTAATAACTAGTTTCTTATGTTGAAGGTGATTCTTCCTTATCGTTTGTCCGTGGTGTCTTGGCATTATTTTACTGTCTATATAAAATAAAAGATTTTCACCATTCATATCTCCACGGTCTATATGGAGGTATGTTGGCTACCTGGTCGGGGGTTAAGAGAACGGTTTGGTAAGAGTCTTGCCTTGTTCAGTGTATAGATCCTACAAGGACCTGGGTCAAATTTAGTAGGACCTCCTTCAATACCCACCGGTATTGGATGGCGGGGGTCCAAACTCTTTGATCCCCTCATATGTAAGCTACTATTAATACTTTAATCCGGCTACTTAGGATTGTATCCCTGCTGACTCGGACTACTTAGCCGAAGGTAACGTCACCTTCAAAAGAGGGGCCTACCATAATATGCATTAATAACTTAATTAATTATCTTTCAATAATCCGACCCTTTAGGATTGTATCCTTGCTGACTCAAACTACAGGGTTGAGGGTAATGTCACCTTCAAAAGAGGGGCCTACTACAATAACTAAGATAATCTCTTAAATAGTGCAAAAGTGCGGAAATAATCAAAGGTTACACTAAACACGAGTCGGAGCCAAGTGATTCATCTTGTCTATCTGTTTTTATTTTTATTTTTATTTTTAAGCATTTTAGTTAGTTTTTATCTTTTCTAGTTTAAAACCTTTTTCTAAACTTTTGATTTGATTAGACGTTGAGGATAAACCGGTACTAAAAGCTCTTGTGTCCTTGGACGACCTCGGTATCTTGCCAACACTATACTACGCTCACGATGGGTGCACTTGCGCATATATGTGTTTAGTGTTAGTAAATATCGTGTTTTATAAATTTAAAACTTGGCTAAAAAGTGTTAAAAATGGCTTAACATATACATTAAAAACTAATAACACTCACGCACATCAATCAACATGAAGAAAAAGCGAAAAACCCACCCACACGTCATAGATCTATGTCCCCAAACATCCACAAAAAAAGCCACTTCAACAGACGAGCAGGCAAAATTATCAAACCGATGGGTTTGTTAAGTTTTACATAAAACGCCATATATTGGTGTCAGTTCTTGTACTATTAAAGAACAGAGAGACTGATGACAGTGAATATTGTGAAGAGATATCCAATTAGGATTTTTAATTTATTTTCTTCGCTTGTATTTTTCTTTTTCTGTGACTGAAATATAATCCAACAATTGTAAAACGCCAAGATAACCCAAACGGCAAAATGTTTATAAAAAATAATAGAAAAATGGGCCATCTTGTTTAAATCCCCTTGAAAAACGTTATTCAAATAGATTTCCTGCCCCCTGGGTTACAATGGCATACGATGTGAATAAACGCCATAAACGCCAAAATGTTGATACAAAGGACACTTACAAAGGGTCCAAGCAAGGAGGGTTGATCCTAAATTCTCAGGTATGAAGAGCAAAGTCTCCAACTTAGAGAATTCAAGATCAAGGTGTGAGTTTGGGGAAAGTTAAGGTGGGTATTTATAGGTTTTTTGGAACCGTTAAGATCGTTCATAGATAAACGAGCTTTGATCTTAATCGTACACCTCTTACCCACTGATTTACAAAACCATGGTAGCCCATAGATTTCTTAGAATACCATTTGCAACACTCACAAACAGCTGGAAACAGCTTCTGCTGGTCTGGAGAGGCTTTACGGACCGTAAGGTCAACTGCATACGGTCCCTAAGGACCAGGTCTGCACATGTGAACTTTCAATAGTTGACAGGTTTGGCCCCTGCACTTGATAAATGTCATTCTGACACATTTAAGGCCCGTTAAACCATTTTTAAGGCTCTACTATGATGCCTAAACATAGGGAACATGAAACATGCTCAAAAATATGCCGGGTGTCAGTTCGTTTGGTCGTGTGGTCACGTTGTTCGGCTAATTACCACGAAACACGGACAGACGCAATAAACGATCCAAACGACGCGACGGATGGAATTTTATCCAGCCAAACACTAAAATAAAATATTTTAGTGCTTACATAAATTTTTGGGTGTCCGGATATATCCAGAATGTGAGATATGCGCGAAAGTGCAAACTTGTGCACTTTTTGACACTTTTAGTCCCTGCATGACTTAAAAGTTTATTTTTTGCGCACCAAACACCTCTAAGCCTATATCTAAGCTACGTAAGGGTTAATTAGGGTATGATTAACTCATGGTCATATTCTGGAAGGTCCGATAACATACGAATCGACATACTTTTGTAGTTTGACGCAATTAGTCCTTTTAATGCGCAAACTTGCGCATATCATTGTTTAATGGCACTGAAGCCTTATCTAATCCATATTAGGCATTCTTGAAAGTATTATTAAACATAATAATGCTTCGGGATCGATAAAAGGTCATTCAGAGGTATAATTAAACATATTGACACTTCTAGTCCCTTATACTTGCAAAGTTGCGCGTAACTTCACTTTTAGGCATAAAAGCCTTGGATGGCCAATGATTGGCATTCCCCAGAGTATAATCAAATATCATGAGGCTCTTGGTTTGTTAAAAGGTCACTCAGAGGTAAGAATTAATATGTTGACGCTTTTAACCCTTTATTGCGCAAAATTTCAATTAATTACACAAACGGCTACACTTGATTAACAAGTGGCTCATTTGTGAATATAAAACCGTAAAAGGTTATTTAGAAACTTATTTTAGGTATGATAATACTTCCAGTTCTTTCATAATTATTTTTCGAAATATTAGTCCCTTATATTCAAGATTTGACTTTACTAGGGTTTATTACACGTGTCAATACTTCATTGAACGTGATTTTACGAGGTGTTACACATCGCCCACCACGGGGCCGTGCTCAGCGGACACAGGGCCGTGGTCAACTATAAGATTCGCAGAATCCAGGCAAATCTGGATAGTACAGATATGCTTCTGCACACAGGGCCGTGCCCAGCGGACACGGGGCCGTGGTCAACTAATACAGACAAGAGCAATTAATGAAGAAAGAGAAGGAGGATGGACACGGGGCCGTGCCCACTGGACACGGGGCCGTGGTCAACTAATCAAAGGCCATGTTTGCCTAAGTCTCTTACATCACTTGGTGAAGACAAGTGTCTAGTGTAATACTTTTTATTTTTAATCTTTTCGCACTTTTTACTTGGTTATGTATTAATGACTTTAATAACTAGTTTCTTATGTTGAAGGTGATTCTTCCTTATCGTTTATCCGTGGTGTCTTGGCATTATTTTACTGTCTATATAAAATAAAAGATTTTCACCATTCATGTCTCCACGGTCTATATGGAGGTATGTTGGCTACCTGGTCGGGGGTTAAGAGAACGGTTTGGTAAGAGTCTTGCCTTGTTCAGTGTATAGATCCTGCAAGGACCTGGGTCAAATTTAGTAGGACCTCCTTCAATACCCACCGGTATTGGATGGCGGGGGTCCAAACTCTTTGATCCCCTCATATGTAAGCTACTATTAATACTTTAATCCGGCTACTTAGGACTGTATCCCTGCTGACTCAGACTACTTAGCCGAAGGTAACGTCACCTTCAAAAGAGGGGCCTACCATAATATGCATTAATAACTTAATTAATTATCTTTCAATAATCCGACCCTTTAGGATTGTATCCTTGCTGACTCAAACTACAGGGTTGAGGGTAATGTCACCTTCAAAAGAGGGGCCTACTACAATAACTAAGATAATCTCTTAAATAGTGCAAAAGTGCGAAAATAATCAAAGGTTACACTAAACACGAGGTGGAGCCAAGTGATTCATCTTGTCTATCTGTTTTTATTTTTATTTTTATTTTTCAGCATTTTAGTTAGTTTTTATCTTTTCTAGTTTAAAACCTTTTTCTAAACTTTTGATTTGATTAGACGTTGAGGATAAACCGGTACTAAAAGCACTTGTGTCCTTGGACGACCTCGGTATCTTGCCAACACTATACTACGCTCACGATGGGTGCACTTGCCCATATGTGTGTTTAGTGTTAGTAAATATCGTGTTTTATAAATTTAAAACTTGGCTAAAAAGTGTTAAAAAGGGCTTAACATATACACTAAAAACTAATAACACTCACGCACATCAATCAACATGAAGAAAAAGTGAAAAACCCACCCACACGTCATAGATCTATGTCCCTAAACATCCACAAAAAAACCACTTCAACAGACGAGCAGGCAAAATAATCAAACCGATGGGTTTGTTAAGTTTTACATAAAACGCCATATTTTGGTGTCAGTTCTTGTACTATTAAAGAACAGAGAGACTGATGACAGTGAATATTGTGAAGAGATATCCGATTAGGATTTTTAATTTATTTTCTTCGCTTGTATTTTTCTTTTTCTGTGACTGAAATATAATCCAACAATTGTAAAACGCCAAGATAACCCAAACGCCAAAATGTTTATAAAAAATAATAGAACAATGGGCCATCTTGTTTAAAACCCCTTGAAAAACGTCATTCAAATAGATTTCCTACCCCCTGGGTTACAATGGCATACGATGTGAATAAACGCCATAAACGCCAAAATGTTGATACAATGAAACCATTAAAACGCCATTAATTATTGAATTTGGTTAACGCCAAAAATCTTAAAAACAAAAAATTAAAACAACATTGGGAAAGCGGAACTGGAATAGCAGAAGATGAAAGGACAAAAAAGCCCCTCCGCCCTTTTCTAAGCGGCGAGACACGTGTTGGGCCAGGAAGCGTTCTCACCGTTCTCACACTTTTGAGAGTTTTCTCCCAATCCCGTTTCTATATATAATAACCCATTTACATCTCTCTCTCCCCCTTCACCTACCACACCACCATCATATGGCGCCACCACCACCGTCTTTCACTAACACCACCATATGTTGTCATCACCACTGTCTTCACCTCCTCCCCTACAACCACCGACGTCTTCATTACCACCAACATATGTTGCCATCACCACCGCTGTCTTCACCATCAAACCACTGCATCCTCCCCTACAACCACCGTCGTCTTCACCACCGCCGCCGTCTAAACATACCAGATCAACGAACATGATGCTTGCCATGTGGTTTACTAACATCAATTTGCATATATAAAATTGCCAATCCCCTAATTTCTGTAACCCTTCCCTTCGCATTTCTACACTTTCCATATTTAGCAAGTTGTATTCGCATTCCTTTTTTAGAAAGTTTCTATTCATATTATGTTTCATTCCTTGTAATCTTGAGACCTTGATCATAATGGAAATACATTCTTATACATACGCAAGTTATACACATACTTTTATAGACGCACTACATCACTAATTACATGCTTATGTGAGATCCCAATATATATAATACTCAACACTATCATACATGCATACAATATACTCGTACTATGTTTACATAGATGCCAAACACTTAGCATACACTAAAACGAAGCCCATAACCCAAAATCCAGCCCAAGGGCTGAAAGGTCTACTCTCTGGACCGAAGGTGCACGAAGGTACGCGAAGGTGACCTTCGTGGCCACCTTCGTCCCACATACTCACGAAGGAGCACGAAGGAGTGACCTTCGTGGCCACTTTCGTCCTTTAAGCACATGAAGGTGCACGAAAGTTCCACCTTCGTAGACACCTTCGTGAGTTAGAGTTGGTGACCGGGTTTCAGCGTGAATTTTGAGCAGAATGTGTTTAATTCACCCCTTTTCACCTTTACTCAACTCCCAACTACCACCTAACTTCTTTATTACCTAAACCCTAATCCCATCTTATAAATAGGTGTCATTCGCACCTCCTTGACACTTGCCACACACTTAATCTACTCTCAAACTCTCCAGTCCTCTCAAGAATTCCAAGCAAGGCAGAATACTTTCAAGTGTTCTAAGTGAGTTTTCACTCACTTTTCTTCACCTTTCTTCTTCAAATCTTCTTTCAAACTACTTGGAGAACCTCTAGGAAGGTTTCCACAAGTTTGACATGGCCACTAAGGTGGAACCTCACCACATTTGAGGTCCAAATTAGCATTTAAAATTCTGTTTTAATTCATCTTTCTATTTATTGTGTATATTGCTTAAAACTTGGTGAAATTTTACACCCACCTTGCTCCCAACTAAGCTCATAGTTGTGGGTTTGTGCATGGGTGATTTCCATAAGAAATGATGCTCAAAACCTCCATAAAATTTTGCCATAAAAGTCCCAAGTGACTACAAAATGTTGGAACCATCCAAGCTTTCAACCTTCAATGTTGAAAGACTTGTGTTTTGGTGAATGTGTGAACCATGGAAGCATTGGCTCTCCAACCTTGTTCCACTACCTCACTTGTTTGATTAATAGCTTAGCTTCATACACTAAATCTCAAAACAATTTCCAAACAAAGAGACAAGGCTACATCATGTCCCCAAACACTCCCCATGTTTGGGATGCACGCATCTAGCTAGCTCGCTTGGTTGTTTTAAGGTTTAGTTGATTGTGTACTTCCATTTTAATCTATATTCATGACCAACCGAAATCATCAACTAAGTTAATGATTTTGTGCTTTGGTGAATCATATAATGAGGATTAATTGATGGAAATCATCCTACCTCCTTGCATGACCATATTCATGGTTCCTACTTTACATTTGTTATAATATATGTATCATTCGCTATGTTCCAATCCGAATCCAGTCTATTAACCAAATCCGTAACTCACACACCTCCGTTTGCCTTTAGGGTAACTTCGGTGTTCCAAACTAAAGAACTCATCCAACTCACTTTCGTGGAATCTCTACGCAAACCTTGAGTATACATGGCCCTCTTTTCGTTTTCACACTTTTGGGTGCAATATATATTACCATATTTGTAACACCCCCCAAAAAACGGGTTTGGTAATTTAAACCCGGTTACTATTAAGAAACGGGTAAGGTACCGTTAATGAGAAAAGTTAACCTGAAAATGAAGATTAACTAGGAATAATTAACCTAGTTGATTATTGGTCTCGTTAGTAGTAAACGAAGAGTTGTAGCCTTATTTAATTCAAACGAAACATGAGGGACCAAAGTGGGATAACTTGAAAGTTGTTTTATTAAATGAAAATAACACACACACACACACACACTTCGTGTGTGTTCTGTACGTGATCAAGGGAAGGTTCTAGAGAGCCAAACCCTAGTTCATCCTATATCATCCAATTGAAGGATGAATCGAGGCTCAAATTCAAGAAGAAACATGAATTAACGATCACCCAAGCTAGGGGATCATAAGGTATGTTGAATTTTGATGTTTAATGAAGTTGAGAAATCTTGATGAACATCACAAGTAGTGATTTATGTATGAATCGTTGAGGTTATGGCCAAATTGGCAATGTATGCTTGCTTAGGAACGAACCCTAAGTGAAGATTTTGAGTAAATTGCTATAAATTGAGTATTTTGATGAATTACTACACCTAGCTAAGTGGGTTTATTTTAACCCATGAAAGGGTATGAAATTGATTGTGAATATGTGTAGTATGTGATGTGTACATGTATATAGATTGAGTATGGTATATAATTTGTATGATGATTACTTGTATTGATGAATGAAAGTGATAATTTGGAAGAAAAGCATGAAATACTTGTACATCATGCTTAGAAAGTAGTACGCACACCAAGTGTTTGATGAAATGTCTAAAAGACAATAATAAGTGAAATTGTATGCAAGTAATGGGTAAACAGATATAGTTCATGTGAAGATTATGTAGGGATGAAGTCGAGTATGCTTTATGCTTGTTTGAATGGATTAATGGTGTTGAGTATGCTTTATGTAGGTCGTATGTGAGATGTGAATTTGATATGGTTGTTCATATGTATAAGCATATATGCTAATAAGAATGTGAATGTAATGACATGAGTGTATAGGAATCATGTCAAGATGGATGGGAGCGTGGAAGGCTAACGAGCTAAGAAGACTCAATCAAGTAAGCGAACGCAAATACGGACGCGCAAGGTAAGTGTATTCCGGACTTACCCTTTAGTTTCTAAAATGTATTGTAGTATGACGATTATCGTGAGTCATGTAAGAAAGTATGAATCAATGGAAGTATTAAGGTAAGTTTGGCGAAAAGAGTCGAAAAGTGGTTAAGGGAAGAGTTTCTAACAAGTGCGGGTAAGAGGTGTCACGGCCCCCGTCCTGGTTTTACCCGGTCCAGGAGCCGCGGGACAGAAACCCGTGGTATTTAAGTTTACAGCGGAAGTCTAGCAAGATCATTTAAACTTGAAAATGCCCGATTATTTTATTTCATATTCTGGGATAAACCCCGTAATTTACAATAGAGGAATTTTACTAGGAAATTCCCTGTTTTACAAAACATGTTTATTTATTTATTTGAGCCACTACTTCAAGCTTGTTAGTGCTCCGTAGCACTTTTCCTTGATTCACAGTAGGTCACCTGAAACATGTTTGAAAAATATTTTATCAGCGGGGAAATACTGGCGAGTCACTCAAGTTTGATAAAACGACACATAGTTATAAATTACAGCATAAAAGCGATTACAATGGCTTCTATCTTATTTTTATCTGGCGCCGTGTCACCTCCTGGTAATGATGGTCATACCACTATTGGGTCCTTTCACCCAAGTAGTGATGATTATCACTGTTATGATTTATTAGCCTAACCGTGAGAAATTAGTAATGTGCACAATACCCCACTAGCCAGTGATTCAAGATAACCACGACTTAATCCCTGTAATTATAACTTTTGAAAATGATTGGAGTATTGTAAAACATTGTTGATAAAAAGAGAATGACTCACATTGCAAGTTTAACAGGCAAAGTTTTAGCCTACTGATAAGCCTTGTAACCTAATTCAAATAACAATGCACACGAACTAGGTCAGTAACTTAATACAACATTTACGATAACTCACGAGATTAAAACCCTCACGACGAATGACAAAGTGCAACACTCAAACATCCATCGAATTCTCGACGAATGACAAAGTATAGCCCTAATGTGGGCAGCACTTAAACATCCTTCGGATTGGTTTCAATCGATCGGACATTGAATCATAGCAGCGATCGAGTTAATACCCTGTATCGTAGCAACGTCTCCCTATGTGAAAAATGTGAATTTGAGCAGTAGAACTTTGTTTTTTGATCAAAACTTTCGACACAGGTGAACTGCTCATGAACTGAACAATTTATAGCTGAAAATGGGGTTTACGCGGCCCGCGTAAACCTTCCCTTCATCTTACGCGGCCCACGAGGGCCACCTAGTCGTAGACTAGGGCTTCCGTGTCATCGGTAGGTCTGCCACCTGGCTGCCACGTGGCCTGTAACGCTTATCTGGTCAACAGAGCTTTGACGCGGCCCGCGTAAGCCTAAGCTTACTCTTACGCGGCCCGCGTGAAACCCAAAAACCTTGTTTTCTTGGTTTTTCATGCACGTTGGGGTTTCAGGGGTCCGGGTTTTTACTTACGGGTCGTTTTGGGACATTTTTGAAGGTCCTTACATCCTCCCCACCTTATTTAGAATCTCGTCCTCCAGATTTATTGAAATAAGTGGGGATACTTTCGCTTCATCTCCGATTCCAGCTCCCAGGTGTATTCGGGTCCTCTTTTTGAATCCCACTTGACCTTGACCAGTACTAGTCTTTTGTGCTTGAGAAACTTGACCTTTCTATCTTCTATTTGAAGCGGTTTCTCTACAAACTTCAACTTTTCATTTACCTCTATGTCTTGAAGAGGTACTACCAATGATTCGTCAGATAAACATTTCTTGAGGTTGGATACATGAAATACGTCATGTACCCCGGCTAATTCTTCTGGTAGTTGCAAGTGATAGGCGACTGGTCATATTCGTTGGATTACTGGGAATGGTCCTATGTACCTTGGACTTAGCTTTCCTTTCTTACCGAACCGAACTACTCCTTTCCAAGGAGAAACTTTCAATAGTACTCTGTCTCCAATCTAGAATTCTAACGGCTTGCGTCGATTGTCTGCATAGCTTTTCTTGCGATCTCGAGCCGTCTTCAGTCTTTCCTTGATTTGAGTGATCTTGTCGGTGGTTTCTTGTACGATTGCAGGACCTGATAATTGACTTTCTCCTATCTCTGCCCAGCAAACTGGAGTTCTACACTTTCGTCCATACAGTGCTTCAAATGGGGCAGCTTCGATGCTTGAATGATAACTATTGTTATAGGAGAATTCAATTAAAGGTAAATGGTTGTCCCAGTTCCCTCCAAAATCTATTACACATGCCCTGAGCATGTCTTCCAGGGTTTGGATCGTCCTTTCACTTTGTCCGTCTGTTTGAGGATGGTTTGCAGTGCTTAAATTTAGTCGTGTCCCCATTGCTTCCTGGAAACTTGTCCAGAAATGTGAAGTGAAACGACTATCTCTATCCGATACAATAGAGAGTGGGACTCCATGTAAGGATACTACCTCGTCTATGTATAACTTGGCTAACCTTTCCATGCTAAAGGTTTCCTTCATGGGTAGGAAATGAGCTGATTTGGTTAATCGATCCACACTTACCCAAATCGCGTCATTACCCTTTCTGGTTTTGGGTAACTTAGTAACAAAGTCCATGGTTATAAGTTCCCATTTCCATACAGGCATTTCTAATTGTTGTAGTAGACCTGAGGGCTTCTGGTGTTCTGCCTTAACTTGTGAACAAGTAAGACATTTAGAAACATATCTAGCTATGTCTTTTTTCATTCCTATCCACCAGAAGTTATTTCTTAAATCTTGGTACATCTTATTGTTACCCGGATGCATGGTATACCTAGATTTATGGGCTTCCTCTAAAATCTTATTTCTCAACTCTCCTTGCTTAGGTACCCAAATTCTTTTCTTATGGAATCTCCAAATTCCATCATTTCCTTGCTCTAATTCCTTTATTCGTCCTTTCATTCCTTCTGCGTCATCCTTGATTGCTGTTTCCTGAATATTCTTCAGTTGTTCCATTAAGTCTAATTGTAGACTTAATCTAAAAGCACGAACTCATTTTTGCTTTTCATGATACTTACGACTTAAGGCATCTGCAACTACGTTTGCTTTTCCTTCGTGATATTGAATATCACAGTCGTAGTCACTTAGAATTTCCATCCATCTTCTTTGCCTCATGTTTAATTCTTTTTGCCCAAATATATATCTTAAGCTCTTATGATCTGTATAGACAGTAAATTTACTCCCATACAAATAATGTCTCCAAATCTTAAGGGCAAAAATTATGGCTCGTAACTCTAAATCATGAGTTATATAGTTTTCTTCGTGCTTTTTCAATTGCCTTGAGGCATACGCAATTACCTTCTTGCGTTGCATTAGCACACATCCTAATCCTAGCTTAGAAGCATCACAGTAAACTTCAAAATCCTCTGTTCCTTCTGGTAAGGCAAGAATTGGGGCGTTTGTTAACTTTTGTTTTAAAATCCTAAAAGCCTCTTCTTGCTTAGGTCCCCATTCAAACTTAACTATTTTACAGGTTAGCTTAGTTAATGGTACAACTATCTTATAAAAATCCTTAATGAATCGTCTATAGTATCCAACTAACCCTAGAAAACTTCTAACTTCCATAGCTGTTTGCGGGACCTTCCATTTGGTGATCGCTTCTATTTTGGAGGGATCTACGTGAATACCTTCGTGATTCACCATGTGTCCTAAAAATTGTACCTCCTGTAGCCAGAATTCACACTTCGAGAATTTGGCGTAAAGCTTCTCTTTTCTTAACAAGGTTAAGAGTGCATGCAAATGTTCACAATGCTCGTCCTGACTTTTGGAATAAATGAGTATATCTTCGATAAAGACAATTACAAATTTATCCAAATACGGTTTACAGATTCTATTCATCATGTCCATGAATGCTGCAGGAGCATTTGTTAGTCCAAAGGGCATGACTGTAAACTCGTAATAACCATACCTAGTTCTGAAAGCAGTTTTAGGTATGTCTTCTTCTTGTACTTTCAACTGATGGTATCTGGAGCGTAAATCTATCTTAGAAAAATATCTAGCTCCTTGAAGTTGATCAAAAAGATCATCTATCCTAGGTAATGGGTATCGGTTCTTAATTGTAACCTTATTTAATTCCCTATAATCGATACACATTCTCATTGAACCATCTTTCTTTTTCATAAACAACACAGGTGCTCCCCACGGGGATGAACTAGGTTGTATAAATCCTTTGCTTAGTAATTCATCTAATTGCTTTTTCAATTCTAGCATTTCGGTGGGTGCTAACCGATAAGGTGCCTTGGCTATCGGTGTAGTTCCAGGAATTAGATGAATCCTAAATTCTACTTCCCTATCGGGTGGTAGTCCAGGTAGTTCTTCTGGAAATACGTCCGGGTATTCTGATACTACTGGAATTTCTTTAAGTTCCTTACCTTTAGTGCTAATGATTACTGAAATCATATACACTATTTCTTGTTTTCTTGAATAACTGGCCAATTTCATTACTGAAATGAATTTCATTGGCTTATGTGGCTTATCTCCTGTAATCATCACTATTTCTCCTGTGGGTGTATGAATTTCTATGGAATTCCTATCACAAAGAATTCGAGCATGGTTGGCTACTAACCAATCCATTCCTAATATAACGTCAAATCCTGCTAAATCCATAGGTAATAGGTTTGCAGAAAATTTATGGCCTAAGAGCTCTATCTTTCCTTCTCGTAAAACCTTATTTATTTTAACAGAATTCCCATTTTCCGTTTCGACAGTAAAGATTTGTCTAAGGTTGGTTAAGGGTAGTTTAAGAGCTTGGCATAATGAAGTATTTATAAAACTTTGGTTTGCACCAGAATCAAATAATACTTTTGCATAAACGTCATGAACTAGGAACGTACCAGCTATCACGTCAGGGATTAGCTCTGCTTCCTGAGTAGTCAACTGGAAGGCTCTTACGTTTTTCTTGGTAGTTCCTTCTGCAGGTTTGGCTTTGTTATCAGCTGGTTTGACTAATTTCGGGCAGTCTGGCCTAAAATGTCCAGCTTCTCTGCAGTTGTAGCAGATTGCTGCTTTCTTCTTCCTGCAATCTTCTTCTTGATGCCCCGAAATTTTGCAGAAATTGCAATACCCTTTGCATCTTCCAAAATGCTTTCTTTTGCAGGTATTGCAATATGGAACAGTGGAAGATTGCCCAGTTCCCTTCTTCTTGAAATTACTACTGTTACCCACACGGAATCCTTGGGTAATCTTTTGGGCCACTTCCTTCTTTCTATTTTCTTCTCGCGTACGTACCAGTCCGTCCGTCAAAGTGTTGGCTAATTCTACGGCATCGTCAATTGTGCGAGGTCTCGCAGCTTTAACGATATCACGGATTTCGCCCATCAATCCCCAAATATAGCGGGAAATAAGTACCGGCTCTGGCGAAGCCAGGGTTGGTACCACTCTAGCATACTCGAAGAATGTCGAAGTATACCCTCGACAGTCTACATCCACCATCCGGTGGTTCAAGAATTTATTGGCCATTTGTTCTTTCTCATATTCGGGACAGAATTTTTGTTCCACTAGTTGCTTAAATTCTTCCCAACTCATGGCATAGGCCATGTCACTTCCTTTGGCTTGTAACACCGTATTCCACCATTCTAGTGCCCCTTCTTTAAAAAGATGTGACGTGTATATGACTTTGTCTTCTTCGGCACATTTACTTATTTTAATTACTGCATCAGTTTTCTCTAACCAACGTAGTGCAGCAGTCGCCCCCTCGTTGCCTGCAAATTCAGCTGGTTTACAGGCAAGAAATTCCTTGTAAGTGCAACCAGGCGTTGCAGCTTTCATTCTTTTAATAAATGGGGCTTGTATCACATCATCATTGTTATTGTTGTTGCCACCTCCATTTACACTATTACTAAAGTTGTCATCACGAGTACGTTTGCTGGGAACAGGTGGTGGAGGTTCAACTGGATTTCGGGCAACAGCAAGGATTGCTGGAATAGCATTGGCTATTCCCTGAGCAACAATGTTCTCTATATCTTGTCTATTCAGAAATTTGTCTCCATTGTTTTGCTCAGATTGATTTACTTCATTAACAAGTTCATTATCAGCGTGTTCCATCTGGTAATTAATTTATATAAGTGATTAGCACAAAATAAATAACAACCAAACATAATAAATTAATCGCACATAATCACATCAACACGTATAGCCAAAATTGTCGATCTTTCGACGTTCGATATTTTATATATTATATTAGGCATCCGTACACACCAGTTATCTTACAAAAGTTTTATTTTTAGGTTATTTCACATAATTATATTTTTATTATTATTAAACACACGCATTCCCACAACCACTCACGATCCCGTCAGCTGACACTTCAGAAATGACGTTCTCTTTCGTCGTACTTCCAGGATATCCTCTCCCCCACTTCCCGGATCCTATTTCCTGCGTCCACCAGTTCCTCGCCATAGTGGCGGAGTTCAGCCAAATTCTCGGTGCTCATTGGTGGATGTAATGGAGGCTCAGGATCAAATTGGGTGAAAAAGGTATTAGGGTTATTTAGGAGATTCTGAAACTGCCAGTCAGTGGTCCACCATTCTTCTAACTCTCCTAGAGGTCGTGGGTTAACCAGGGGATCTGGAATAGCAGGTTCCAGATTGACTGGAAGTTAGGCTTCAGCTGGGTAACCAAAGAGGTTTTTATCGGCAGGTCCGATGAGGTTGCTATTCGCCAGTTAGCGGTCTAGTTCCTCCCAGGGTGGCATCTCTAGGGCTTGCCCTGAACTTTCTCTGATCTCTATCCCTTTGCCTTTATCTTTGGGATCCTCAGTCTTTATAACTTTTTGTGTTGCTGGCCTCTTCCTATGCACACGCCTCCAGCCTACAAGTCTTCTTCTTTTCTTTGGTTTAGGTTTTTCCTGAGGTTGGGCTTGGAATACCATTGGCTCTTCAGTGTCAGCCTGGTAGCCAGTGAAGGTACTGGTGATATCCATATCTGAGCTATGGATAGAAAAGTTTTGAAGTGCTTCTGATAGTTCATTCATGCTGTGAGCATATATGAAGAAACACACAAAATTCTAAGTTAAAATTTTGTAATTTAAATTTTCACAAAATCACAGAATGGCAATCAGGAAAAATTAAGTATTTCTAAATACTTAATTGGCTTAAATCAGTGGCTCTGATACCACATTTTTCTGTCACGGCCCCCGTCCTGGTTTTACCCGGTCCAGGAGCCGCGGGACAGAAACCTGTGGTATTTAAGTTTACAGCGGAAGTCTAGCAAGATCGTTTAAACTTGAAAATGCCCGATTATTTTATTTCATATTCTGGGATAAACCCCATAATTTACAATAGAGGAATTTTACTAGGAAATTCCCTGTTTTACAAAACATGTTTATTTATTTATTTGAGCCACTACTTCAAGCTTGTTAGTGCTCCGTAGCACTTTTCCTTGATTCACAGTAGGTCACCTGAAACATGTTTGAAAAATATTTTATCAGCGGGGAAATACTGGCGAGTCACTCAAGTTTGATAAAACGACACATAGTTATAAATTACAGCATAAGAGCGATTACAATGGCTTCTATCTTATTTTTATCTGGCGCCGTGTCACCTCCTGGTGACGATGGTCATACCACTATTGGGTCCTTTCACCCAAGTAGTGATGATTATCACTGTTAGGATTTATTAGCCTAACCGTGAGAAATTAGTAATGTGCACAATACCCCACTAGCCAGTGATTCAAGATAACCACGACTTAATCCCTGTAATTATAACTTTTGAAAATGATTAGGGATAGATGGATTAGGATTATATTTGAGAATATTGTTGTCATTTGTGTTGAAGCAAGTGAAAGTTGCAGGTGGGTTTATGAAATTGGTGGTGGTCGGAAGGCAGGGGTGGGGTGGTGATAATGGTGGTGGTGGTGGTGTTGATGGTGGTAGGTTGAGAGTGGTAGAAACAGAGTTGTAAAGAAAGAATGATAAAGAAATAGATATATAATAAGGAGTAAGTAAAAAGATCAAATTACCCTTGTCTAATCTGATTATTTAACAGAAAAAATGTAACAGGGTTTGGCCTAAAGGACATAACGTGCAATATTTTGAAACATTAAGTACAAAACTTATCAACTTGTACGCTAAAAGGACACCCGCCTGCAAACCAATGTAAACATAAAGGACAAAACTTGTAATTAAAAAAAAAATTCTTAAAAGTTAAAACAAATTGATAAAAAATAAGAAAACACAAGTAAAAAACACTTTCTTAAAACAAAATTTGACCTCACACATCACGACCCTTTTAAAAATCCATAGAAACAACGATTACCGCGTGTGACCCACTTCTTAATGCCCATGTGTCGGTGGATCTAATCACGCGACTACATTAGCAAAACCCATCTACCACCACTAAACTACGCCGAGTGCACATCTTACCATCATCATCTTCCCTACACAACCATCTCCCCCCTTCACTTCCACTCTCACTATCAAAATCAACCCCAATCTCCACACACAACATGCAGATCTCAACAAATACTTAACTCTATTCCACTTTCAATTCCATAAGGTAAGTCAAAATCACAGATCCAGATTATTATTATCATTGCTATTATTCATCTAGATTAGGGTTACATATTTACAGATCTGTATAGTATTATCCTTTCTTAATCTTGTTTGTGCAATTAGAGAGAATTAAACGATGCTTGGCCGGAGCTTACCGTCGCGGTCCGGCAGTTTCCGGCCGGAAAATCTAGGTCAAAACGCATTAGCTATAATCGGTAACTTGTTCTTCACGTTTTTCGTTATCGGTGTATTAGTTTTCACAATCATTGCTGCTACTTATGAGCCTGAGGATCCTTTGTTTCATCCTTCAACTAAGATGACAAGCTTTTTAACTTCCACTTCGAATGCCACGTTTGTATCTGATAGCACGGTTGTGAAAACCGGTGAGGATTTTATGGTTGCGAATGAAACAGTGTATGGTAGCTCGATAAATGCGTCTGATGTTAGTAGTACGTTTACGCTTGCGGTGAATGAGGGAGAGGTGGAGGAGAAAGAGGAGCGCGATTGTAGCGGGGAGGTTGATAAGGCGGTGGATTGTACGGATCCGGAGGTTTTTCATGTTATGATGGCGGCTGCGATTGATCAGTTTAAGGATATACATTTTTATAGGTTTGGGAAGCCGGTTAGGGGGATTAATGATAGTTCGTGTCATATGGCGTGGCGGTTTAGGCCGAAAGAAGGGAAGACTGCGGCGCTGTATAAGGATTATCGGAGTTTTGTGATTTCTCGGTCGAAGAATTGTACGCTTAGTGTTGTGAGTATTGGTGATTATCATTCGGGTGGGAATGCGAGGAAGAGAAAGAAGCATCGGAAAGAAGGGTTCGAGAAAACGCCTATGGGTGACGATGATAAGAATATCGGTGTTCAAGTGGTTGGAGAAACTGTTAACGATTCTCTCCCTGTCGTTGAATCGGAGAAGTCGTTTGATCAAGGTAAGTATTTGTTGTATAACGGCGGTGGGGATAGATGCAAGAGTATGGATCATTATCTATGGAGTTTTATGTGTGCGTTAGGTGAAGCTCAGTACTTGAACCGTACGCTTGTAATGGACTTGAGCATTTGCTTGTCATCTGTCTATACCAAGTCGGGTCGTGATGAAGAAGGGAAAGATTTTAGATTTTACTTCGATTTTGAGCATTTGAAGGAATCGGCATCGGTTTTGGATCAGGGTCAGTTTTGGGTAGATTGGAACAAATGGCATCAGAAAGACGGGTTAAGTATTTCTCTTGTGGATGATCTTAGAATCACCCCGATGAAGCTGGCTGGCGTGAAGGACACGTTGATAATGAGAAAGTTCGGGAGCGTTGAGCCGGATAATTACTGGTATAGAGTGTGCGAAGGTGAAGCGGAATCCGTTATTCAAAGACCATGGCACTTGATATGGAAATCGAAACGATTAATGGACATCGTTTCGGCTATCGCCGCGAAAATGAACTGGGATTTCGACTCGGTTCATGTTGTGAGAGGTGAGAAGGCACGGAATCAAGAACAATGGCCGAATCTCGCGACAGATACTTCACCCGACGCGCTTCTTTCCTCTTTACAAGATAAGGTCGATGATGGAAGAAACTTATATATTGCTACCGATGAACCAGACGTTTCTTTCTTTGACCCTTTGAAAGACAAATATTCCACTCATTTTCTTGACGAATACAGCAGTCTTTGGGACGAGACCAGCGAGTGGTACAGTGAGATGAAAAAGCTGAACAATGGTGTTGCGGTTGAGTTTGATGGATACATGAGGGCTTCTGTTGACACCGAGGTTTTCCTGAGGGGCAAAAAGCAAATCGAGACTTTTAATGATCTCACCAGAGACTGTAAGGATGGTATCAACACTTGCAGTTCTTGAGGTTTTTGAGTTCTCTCATGTTTGTATGTTAAGTTAAAGTCACTTGTTACAAGTTTTGTTGTTTAAAACAGATAATTTGACATTAAGTAGCACTGTCTTATTTATTTTTTCCAATGTGTTTGTTTATCAATAGTAAGTTATGCTTTGTCTCTTTTTAAATTTGTTCACTGTTGACATGATCGTAAGGGTAAATGACTGTCGTAATAGGCGCTAGTCGGCCGGTGAGGTACTGACTAGCGATTAATCGGATTGAATTTTATATGTAATTTTCAGTTTTATATGCTTTTTAAGTAGATATGTTCTAACGCCTTCTTCAACCCATATCAATTGCCGGAATTCACAAGTTTTGGTCAAGAATCTGACCGGAATTGCTAGACTGCCATCGATTTTTGGCCAATTAGGACTGGATTTGACCACTATTGCCCGCCTGATGATTAATTGACCGATTAGATAAAAATTAATTGGTGAACCTCTTACTAATGATTAATCGGGATTCTTACAACCATGGGTAAATCACAAGTGCGGATCAAAATGGGTTGGGACGGGATGAAATCAGGGGATGGCGCGAGTCGGATACTGTCCAGCTTTATGTTCTTCGGCCCGCCTTTACAGGAACAAAAAACCAATCAAGCCATGTCTCATAGACCATCAAATTCAGCTACAAGTTGTAATCATGATCTAATTAAGCCATTTCTAATAGACCATCATATTCAGCACCTTGTAATAATGATCTATTTAAATAAATGGGTCGACTCAACTATTTTTGTTTGCCAACTTATAGTGTATACAAATACAAATGGTCCACAAACACCATGTACTGCCAAAGCATGTCGCTGTCAACGTCGCCCCACTTACCAGCTGCCGACGACACAATCGTAGTCACCATCGCCATAAAAACAAATCCGTTTGAACCTGGACGTAATTGACCCCTTTTAGAAGTACCTGTTTTAAACTGGTGCGCAACCTGACCCAACCGGCATGTTTAACGGAACCGGACTTAAATTCAGCAGAAACTGAACATAAACAACAAGAAAGTTGAACTCCATAACTGATTCAAACCCAAATCAAAACAAAAAAAGAAGAAAGTTCACAGCTTCTCAGGTGCATACAACACCGGAAACCTAAACGCATTTTATATATACAAAGCGGGTAAATTTCAAATCAGCTACACCAACTGAGCTTGTGCAGCAACACAGCAAGTCGGCGGTAACTAAAAAACACTAAAAAAGCATCCTAAAAACTCGCGTACGTCGTCTACACAAACCCCTGTGCATCACTGACCACACTACTAATAGACTAAAACCACCAAAAAAGCTCACATTGGGCAAGTATCTTCTTCAGCCTCTTTCAGCATCATCATGTGGTTTCGGCAAAGCGGGCATGTTACATTCCATAACTTCAACCATTTCTCAACACAAGATTTATGGAAAACATGCCCACACGAAAGCTGGTTAATCTCTGCATCTAGTTTAAACTCGACCAAACAAACCGAGCATTCTTGTTTGGTTTGGCAACACAAGGAATCATATAGAACCGACGGGGTTCGGCTTCTGAACTCGCCCATGTAAGCTTCAGAAGGGGTTCCTCTACATTCCACCGATTCGGACAACGTTTGACTGTTGTAATCTTCCCCTGACGCGACGTGGATCCTGATCACATGAAGAATGGAACGGACTATCTCTTTCATGATCGAAATCGACATGACTGTGTTGACCAGAATGACACAAAGAACACCAGCATCTGATGGGCTTTGGTATGGTGAGAGACCCATTTTGTTGTTGTTAACCTAAATCCATGACATCAAGATTATTAAAGTTAACATCTTTATAAAAAAAATGCAAAAATCTTGAAACAAGAAGATAAATCTCAACTAATTTGCTATACACAAACACTTCAAATTACAAAATTAAAAACACAAGATTCAAAAGAACACACACCCCATTAAAAATGACTTGATGGCTTCATATATTTACACCCACAATTCATCAAATCCAAAGCTTTGTACAAATGCCTTCACACAACCCTAAAACCATATGATTATATTAAGGGTAAATTTAATAAAACAAGAATCTGAAACCCTAAAAATTTATGTTCTTGAACTCCCTCCCATCAAGAACAAGAAACTTAATAAAACATACTTCTTAGATCAATACAAAGATCAAATAAAAAACCCATAAAAGATCCAAATTAAAAATTGATAAACCAACAAGCATACCATGAATATTAATTGAAATTCAGAGATGAGATCTATGACATAAAAAAAGCAATACTTTTTTCTCACTAAACTGGTAACTTGAGACACAAGGAATAGGGTAGATTAAGAAGGAAATAGAGATAAAAGGCATACCTAGAGCCAAAGGGAGCTTCAAAGATGAAATGGGTGTTTGGATTGATTGAATTTGAAGGGTTTTTTTAGAAATTTAGTAAGAAAGAAGAGTGAGAAGGTTGGAGAAGGGATAGGGGTGGGGTGGGGTGGGGTATTGCCGATTATGATGATGAAGATGATGGGCAGCCTCAATAACACCGCCTGCTTGAAGTAAAGTGTCTGTGTGATGACTATATATATACACACACATATTATTGAAAGGTTAAAAATGGAAAGTAAGTTTAAGAAAAGTTGATGAAAGTCAATAGGCTATTAGGAATGATACATCATCTTTTACATGATCCATTATAGTTTGTATGGATTAAATCATGATAACAATGATCCTCCTTTCCATTTTTTAAAAAAAATCATTTTAAAATAAATAAGAGGATAGTGGTTTGGGTCATGATCACACCCTTAGGGTATTGGTTTTAGAAGGTGAATTAGAGGTGAGTAATATGGCACTGACGTGGAGGGTCATGGTGGTCATCACCACACTCTATCACCTTAGGTTAATGTCTAGCCTTTAGTAAATTTAAAGGTGTGTTTACCATTAAAATAAAAGAGTTAAATGTCATTTTAGTCTTTGTGATTTGAGTCATTTTATCAGTTTGACTCTAAAGGTTTCATTTTTTAGTCTGTGGTTTAAAAAGATTTCATCGTTGCCATTTTAGTTCACCGAGTTAACTTCATCCATTTTTTCTGTTTACGAGAAGGACAATTCGGTCATTTTATATCGTTAACAGAAAAAATGGATGAAGTTAACCCAGTGGACTAAATGACAAAGGTGAAACCTTTTTAGATCCACATGTAAAAAAAAACATTTGGACTAAATTGACAAAATGACTCAACCAAGGACTAAAATGACATTTAACTCAAAGAAAATATTAGAAAAGATTATTGATCTATTTTTTAAATCTAAATCAATACGAAAAAATATATGCATCAATATAATAACTATTATTAACTAATAACATGATAGGTTGGTGTGGTATAAAGAACTAGCAAAGAGAATCTGTGCTCCACAGAGAGGATAGAAGGATTATTTACAAAGCTTAAATGAAAACATAGATAGAAAAAAATACTTCTCACCGGTAACTTTATAAGAAAAGGCAAAATAATATGCTCGTCTCATAACTTTAAACCAGAGAAAAAATTAATGTTTTTGAACTTAGGCAAACTTATTTGAAAAAAGAGAATTTAAAAATAAAAAAAGAAATATGCTAACGTCAGCAGAGCTGAGGTTTACGTCAACAAGAAAACGGACTAGCTAGGTGTGGAGGTGGCGGGATATAAACCCGAGTATGCCCAGAAGCAAACACACAGTCTTACCACTCAACTCACCTAAGTTTTTGTTCTTCAATTAGCATGCAACATAATTATGGTGTAATGGTGCAACAAACTCGGGAAAAAAAGTACCGGTAGACGTCGCATGGTAGCTCCTAAATGTGGCCAACATCCACCAATATAAGAGAACTACTATTGAAGTGTTTGTTCTTTAAAATATAAATATAAATATAAATATAAAATAATATAATATAATATAAAATAAAATAATATAATATAACAATAATATAATATAATATAATATAATATAATATAATATAATATAATATAATATAATATAATATAATTTGGTTTTATTGTCATGTTTTTGGTATTATGCCACACGGTCACATGATTGGTTTAATAAGAACGAGGAAATGTAAAATAATCATTTTACTTTCACAAGTCACTTGTTTCTCTCAATCTCAAATTCATTTTAACTCACAAGTCTCAAGTGACTCGACCACTGATTTAAAGCTATAGTTACAATAAAAATTAAATTACACAAAGGAATGTGGGTGCAATGCAACACTACCACATCACATCACATCCAGCTCCTTATTTTTCTTCCCTTGCCTACTTATGTCCTTTCCCGACTTCGTTCAAAGAATTTCAATGTGTGACTTTATTCTTGTTTTTCACATGTTAAAGAGTCTTTTTATGTCATCATCATATATATTATACTCACAGACAAAGTTATAATCAATTTTCTTTTTTAACTTCAGTTAAGAAATTACACAAAACTGTTTTAAATTATAAATTTATGAATTAAAAATAAAATTTTTAATTAACTAATGTATTCTCACATATCACACGTTCGCGTGGAATAGCTTAAAAACAAGAACGAGAACATTTGTGGTCGCATCTCCTCGTCAAACACGAAATGACAAGATTGAACATTTCGCTCATCTGTTCGCGTGATGTCTCAACTCTCAAGCAACGGTCATGTTGTCGCAACCCCCGACCCCTACCCCGGAAGCGGGTGCCGCGAGCCAGTCAGATGGTATCGGTCTTTATTAATTTGGCTGCAGAATTCATACATCAGGACCGTAGTTAGGAAATATTTTTATCAGAGTTAAACACCAAACTTTTATAATAATAAATGGGATAAAACCCAAATTTCATTTGATAATACAAGTGTAGGGATAAACCTAATTATTGAAAACATAGACTCCGTTTCTTATTTGGTAACTTTTATAGCCACAACTTTAAGCCTTCAGTGCTCTCCAGCTGGCTTCTATTAGCTTCACATTGAGTTATCTGAAACGCGTTTTAAAAAGGTTTTGTCAGCAAGAAATATTGGCAAGTGCATCCCAGTTTAATCAAAACAATTTTGACAACTTTACATTATTAAGGTTTACAATGCTTATATCTATCCAATTATTCAATACAGTATTGCTACTGGGCAACCTTTGTCCCTCGTGGTTGCGGTCATGCTACTATTCGCAATAGTAATGAGTGTCAAATAATATATACAAAACCCCACATACTGATGATAATTGTAGAATTACAAAAACTTAATCAATGTAACTGTCGTGACAAATATTCAGGGTTTTGTAAAAGATTTGACTCACAAAAATGGTTTACAAAAAGAGAATGTACTCACAAACTGTGAGAAAAGATAATGGACTCACTTTGCTGATTTAGGTGATACTACTATAGCTTCCTGATAATTTTTCTGGTTATTATCTCTTAAAATTAAACAATTCACACGTGTTAGTAAGATAACCCAAATCACATTAACCTTACAACTCGAGACAGAACTCCAATAACTAAGTCAGGCAGAGCCTTAACATGCATTACGGAGTCCTAGATCAATCGGGTGTAACACGAGACAGAACTCCAACGACCTAGCCTTGACATGCGTTACGGAGTTCTAAATCAATCGGGTAAGGTAACTGATATGTGATCAGGGGTTACAATACTTACAACGAGGCAGAGCTTCGCTTTTTAGGGGTATAATATCCTGAGGGTTTAGACTATCAGAGAGTTTGAGAGAGAAAATAGAAATGAACGACGATCAAATGAGGCCTGAAGCCTCTATTTATAGGCTGGTCGATGGGTCCCTCGCGCCCCGCGACAGATCAGGCTTCGGCCTTCGCGGCCCGCGAGAGCCCTTGTGGCAGTTATAACTTTGACCAGTCAGCAGACTCAGCGGCAGAACTAGCCCAAAATTTTAGGGGTATCCCATTTTTTTATTTTTTAGACCAGGGGTATCCTTTGTATAACGGAGACGAAGTTGCGGGGTATTTTTACACTACGGAAACGGAGTTAAGAGGTATTTTTACACTACGGAGACAGGGTTGAGGGGTAGCCCGTGCTACCCCTAATAACAATGTAAGTCCGCCATTGAGCAGACTAGCCTTGCCACGTGTCGACACGTGGCGAAATTGTGTGTCGGGCAAGTTATAGGTCGTCGCGCCCCGCGACAGACCTAAGGGAATTGGTCGCGGCCCGCGAGCGACTCGGAGATTTGTTTTTATTTGATTTTTATATATATTAGGGTATTCTAGGCCCGTTTCTCGCATACGGGGTATATTTTATGACATTTAGAGTTACGTTAAGGGGTCTTAGAAGGGTTGTTATACATGTCTTTAACATAGGACACCTTTATTATATGATATCAGTGTTGCTATTTTTCTAAATAGAAATTACATAAATGTAGCGCATTTGTTTTTCAATTGAAGATGAGACTTTCGGTGACAATATTCAAAAGTGGGTCTAATATTGGTCAACCACCTTTAGGTGAGATTATTAAAATCAAATTTCCCAATATCATGCGATGGCCTAATACAAGAAAAATGAGAAACGTCATGTATACGTGCATCATTTTGCATAACATGATATTGGAGGATTCGGGTAGAGCGTTTTGTGGAGAAAGTTATGATGAAAGTATCCAACCGACAAACCTAATACTAACATACGCTGAAAAAGAAGCTATCCGATCGAAGGTACGAGACAGGAACACACACCATAACCTTCGAGCCGATCTGACCGAGCACCTATGGTTTTATCGTGAACAAGGAGGAGACGACGAAGACGACGAGTAACTTTTTTTTTTAACTCTGGCATTGTATAGTTTTTATTTAAATTATGACATTTTATTTATATTATTTAAATTATGGCATTTTATTTAAAATATATAAATTATGAGGTATAAATTAATATATGAAAATTAAATGATTTTTAAAATAAAAAATAATTAGGCAATGATGACGGGGCTCCATTCCACACCCAGCAAATTAAATGGGGGGGGTTATAAAGCCCCCTGGCTGATGTGGCGCCTAGGTGGCGCTGAGGTGTCCTTATAACCCCTCAATCCCACACCCTCTAGCCTAAGTATGTAACGATACTTTTTAAACATTGTGGTACAGTTTTTCATGAAAATGGATATCGTGCCGCTATGATACCAAATAGAACCAGAACCGACGATGTATAGTATTTACTTTTTTTTTGTATTCAAAACAACATATTTTTTTGTATTGTATATTATATGAGTGCCGATAACAGTATTAAAAATGTATTTTTAAGGTTTTTGATTGATATAAAGGATGTATCGATATCCTTTTGAGCATATCGCGACTTTACTTCTTTAGTTTTCTCTTTCAGTTATTATAGCGAGTGTCAGTATTGAAACAAACCCAACCAAACTGATAATAACTGAGTTACTGCCGCATAGCGCGGAGGAAAACCTACCAGTTCTATATTATAGAATGATAACACTTCCTATAAAATAATTTTTAGGGGAATTGGCATGTAACAATCTCACCTAGACCTTATTGGCCATTAATAATCGCACCTCAGAATATTCCCCTCACCAGTCCCACCTTTCACCTATTTTTCCTACAATGGTCCCCCGTTAAAAAAACTTAACGGAGTTAAGCTTTTTTTCCAAATTACAAACAGATTTTTAGGGCTTTTGATCAGAACGATGATACGAGTCCATTGATGTAAAACTTACTTCGAAATGGTGCTCCAAGTGACTTGATTTTGGTTAATTGGAAATTTAAACACCCGAATTGAAGCGTCGTTTTCATCGTTTGGAGCACCGTTTCCAGACAAGTTTTACATAAATGGACTCGTATTGTCGTTCGAATCAAAAGCCCTAAAAAATTTGTTTGTAATTTGGAAAAAAGCTTAACTCCGTTAAGTTTTTTTAACGGGGGACCATTGTAGTGAAAGGTGGGACTGGTGGGGTGAATATTCTGATGTGGGATTATTAATGGCCAATAAGGTCTAGGTGGGATTATTACAGTCCAATTTCCCTAATTTTTATCAAATATTTTGGTTTTATAATTTTATATCATAAAGCATAAAACTTCTTATGAAAATTTTATTTCAAACATTTTTGTTTTATAATCATACTAACACATACTTATATTTTAAGCTAATTGATCCAAAACACACCCTTGTTAATTTGTCATCGGGAGAAATACACGGAGTTAAAAGACGAAAATCTAAAGGAATTAGCTTGAGTGAAGAATGAGTAATAGATGACGATGTATAGTTAGGCAGATTTTGACCTACTATATATTATGATTGCTTTAAGTCAAAGTTTTTGTTTTGCTTAACAAGTAATAGCAAAGTTATACTTGTTCTTTAGTCGTTTCTTTATTATACATTTGACTTACTTAGGGTGTTAGGAGTGGTTAAACACTTGAGAGTGCCAAACTAAAAAATCAACCAATTAGAGTGCGACACGTCAATCAGTGAAAAGTGTTTAAACTTTGGTGAAAAGTGTTGGCAATGGTTTAGACATTTGGTGAAGTGGTAAATTTAAAAAAAAAAAGGAAAAATGTGTGATTGGTTGAGATTGGAATGGACCCCACCCACACTACTCTCTCTCACTCCTTCCTCCCTTCCCCGCGTCGGCATGCTCTCCCCGCTTCACACAATTCTCGGCATCGGCAAAGGGTTGGCGGCGTTATTTGCCGCGCGGCAACCCGCTTTGCCGCCCCCTTTGCCGACTCCACTCCTAACACCCTTAACCACACAAGCTATTAAAAAAATATTACTTGTTCTAATAATCTTATAGACAAAAGTCGGTGACACCCCAACTTTTAGCTTAGTCAACACTGCTTCCTCTACTTTAATTTTCACAACCACATCCTCATCTTTCAAACTTAACACCACTTCTCTACTTTACTTTTTCACCACCACCCCTTCAGCTTTTACACATTTATGTCACAATCTTTTTACTTTTACATTTTACTTTTTTATCCTTCCTCTTCAATTGTTACACTTTTTCGCTACTACCCCTCATCTACTTTTATTCTTTGTGTTTTTTACCCTGCTACTTCTATTTTCCCTCAAGTTTTAGACTTAATTTACCCCTTGCACTATTACTCTATTTTTACACTCGCTTAACTTTAAAAATTGAATTTTAACCCCTTGACTACTACTCGTACTTTTGTGAATGCCAATGCATTGTGTTCTACGAAATGTCTAAGACATTTTGTTTTACACTTCGTGTCTACCTTTGTGTTTTACACTTTTCTGTAATTGTCTTTTACATATTGTGTTTTACATTTTTTTGTAATTGTTTTACACATCGTTTTATGAATCGCTTCTTCTCTTGTTACACGTTTCCGCCCGTCGCGCGATGGACAAAATACATGTAATAACTTAACGAAGAAAAACAATAAAAACGACACCCAATATAATCACACCTTTAACCAAGCAAACTTAAACAAGAAAAGAATTGTAAATTTAAAGAAAAAAACAATAATCACCTAGAAGATTGAAAATAGTTGTAAATAGCATCCCTAACTTTATCAGAAATTCGGATTTCTTTATGTTGTTTTTTGGCTTGCTATTTCCCTCTTGGTGATAGCTTGTCTTTGGTTGGTGGTTTTATGAAAGTTAATTTAAAAAAAAAAAAACTTTATCAGAAATAAATCGTACACCTGTATATTCACATATAAAATATTTCTGTATAGAATAATCAGTATAAACATAACTCCATATAAAATGATGCAAATTATGAGAGCAACCAATATAAAATGATGCATATTATGAGAGCAACCGTTAAATGATAGCTCTTAAAAATACTTTATAAGGGAGAACTACAAAAACTTACAAAAAACTTTTAAAATCATTATTTAATTATGAAAAATCAGTAAATGTAAGATATTAAATAATTTATCCCTTCATTTAATTGATGTTTTTCTCTATATCCTCTCCCAACAAGGCTTGAGGACAAGGTTGCGTTAACCAACTCATTAAAAAGTGGGAACCATTCTATCTATTATCGTTCTAATTTGGATTCGTTAGCACCTAGAGAGAGAGAGTGTGTGTGTGAGCGCGTGTGTGTGAGGTGGCCAGCGGATTGTAGTGACGATATGAGGTGGTTCCGGGCAATGACAGCCTGGGAAGCCGCGGTGGTAATACCATGGTACAATATTACTACTTATGGTAGTGATGGGACTCGCCCTTTACTTGGAAATAGAGAAGGGAAACATAGCATGTCACAAGAGTGAGGTGTGGCTAGCAACAATGTGGTGATCAACATCTAAAGAGAGAAATGGAGAAGATATGAGTGGTGGTGCAATCGGTAGTCAAACTAAAGGTGGACGAGACTGTTTGGTGTTCCGATAATTGAGTAAGTGCCTATTTGACCGGAGGTGGTGATTGATCACGACGGCAGGAGGTGAACAATGGTGGCGGTCATCGGGTTAGAGAAAGAAAAGATGGTGGTGATTAGATTCATCACCAAACAAGCAAGAAAAGGATTGATCAGGGGTTGCCAAGAACTCACTAGGGGTGGTGTGTGGTTGTCCAGTCAAGAATGAGTGGCAAGTGTGTGACCGACAGCGTTTCATTACGCCTAGACATAGCGATTTAGGGTTTTAGCCCTTAAATGGGTTGAAACAAACAATTATAAAACGTGACATCCATCTCTAAAAGAATAAGCTTGAGTGAAGAATGGGTAATGGATGACTAGGGATGGCAATGAGTCGCGTATGGGTTGAGTATGGCTAATCCCATACCTATACCCCCATACCTGGCCCATTACCCGTCGGGTATTTGGCAGGTATTTACCCGTCGGGTATCGGGCATACCTGCGGTATCGGGTATACCCGTTTGGATTTTCATGTATATATATATGATTTACTTTCCTTTATAATTTCATGTTTTAAAATTTATATAATATATTAAATTATGATTATTAATATACATATCATCTTCATCGTAATAATATTTGATATATTTAAAAATGAAAATATAATATAATATAATATTAATCTTAAAATATAATTTTGTATTTCATAGTATATGTATATGAATAATGTCATCAAAATATAAATTCCAAATGAAAAGTTTATTTTTCAAATAGTGAAGCTACAAAAATGAAACATTACTAAATAACAGTTAAAGCAAAATAAATATAAAACTTAAAAGTTTTCGGGTATGTATTTTGGGTAAACGGGTATATAGTTTCGGGTAATCAGGTATGGTATCATCTAATCCCATACCCGACCCATACCCGGGAAATATATTTTTTTCATACCCATACCCGACCCAATACCCATATGGTATCGGGTATACCCGTCCCAAATGCTTCAGGTTTCGGGTATACATGTCGGGCTCGCATATCTTTTCCATCACTATGGATGGCAAGGGTCTGGGTATGGCTAATCCCATACCCATATCCGGTGGTAAAATCATGTCCCATACCCGGCCCATCACCCGTCGGGTATTTGGCATACCCGCGGATATCGGGTATACTCATTTGGATTTTCATGTATTTATATGATTTACTTTCCTTTGTAATTTTATGTTTTAAAAATTTATATAATATATTAAATTATGATAACTAACAAACATATCATCATCGTAGTAATAATATTTGATATATTTAAAAAGAGTAAAGTTCTTTTTGAGTCCCTGTGGTTTATGCATTTTAACTATTTGAATCAAAAAACCAAACTTATCTTGATTTGAGTCCCTATGGTTTGTATTTTTAACCCCTTGAATCCAAAACGCAAACCTCATCCAACCCTTTGAGTCTATGTGGTTTGTATTTTTAACCCTTTGAATCCAAAACGCAAACCTCATCCAAATCATGGACTAAAAGGGTTGGATTCAAAGGGTTAAAAATACAAACCACAGAGACTCAAAGGGTTGGATGAGGTTTCATTTTGGATTCAAATGGTTAAAAATACAAACCACAGGGACTCAGATCAAGATAAGTTTGGCTTTTTGGATTCAAATAGTTAAAATGCACAAACTACAGGATATAATATTAATCTTAAAAATAATTTTGTATTTCATAGTGTGTGTGTGTGTATATAGGGTGGAGTTCGGCTACAAAGTCAATTTTCCTACAAATTGTACAAAGTCATAAAACACCACAATTTTAGCCATAAAACACACTCAAACCCACAATAACATAGTAAGATCACTAAAACACAATATGCAAACCCTAACAGTCCTTAAAAACTTCGAACACACCATCGTAGAATTATGAATATAAAACACAACATAATCAACATAAAACACACTAATGTTAGTCATTCGATAATCAAAGCTTTATCATCCAAAACACAACACAAAACCCCACAAATATAGTGTTTTAGTAATCTTTACTATGTTATTTGTGGGTTTTGAGTGTGTTTTATGATTGACGTTATGGTATTTTATGACTTTTTATACTTTGTAGGAAAAATGGACTTTGTAGCCAACTCTCAACCTGTATATATTTATGATTAATGTCATCAAAATATAAATTACAAATGAAAAGTTTATTTCTCAAATAATAAAGCTACCAGAATGAAACATTACTAAACAATAGTTAAAGGAAAATAAATATAAAATTTAATAGTTTTCGGGTAACGGATATATAGTTTCGGGTAATCGGATCGGGTATTATCTAATCCCATACCCAACTCATATCCGGCCCAATACCCATCAGATATCGGGTATACCTGTCTAAAATGTTTCTGGTTTTAAATATACTTGAACTCAGGTATCTTTGCCATCCCTGACGATGTATAATTAGTCAGATTTTGACCTACTATATATTACTAACTAGGTTATAACCCCGTGTATTACACGGGGTTGAATAAATAAATTTTATATACTAAATAATAAAAATAATATATCTTTAAAAACCTCATTTATTGTACGGGTTGAATAAATATAATTTTATATGTTAAATAATAAAAAGTTATATCTTTAAGAATCATATTATACGGGTTGAATAAATGTAATTTTAAATACCAAATAAAAAAGTTATATCTACTAATGCTTTAAGTCAAAGTTTTTCTTTTGCTTAAAAATAATAGCATAGTTTATACTTTGTACTTGTTCTTTAGTCGTATTTTTATTATATATTTGATTTACTTAACCACACAACCAATTAAAAAATTAGTTATAATAATAACTTAAACAAGAAAAACAATAACAATAACAACGATATCGAATATGATCCCACCTGTAACCAAGAAAACTTAAACAAGAAAAGAATTGTAAATTTTTAAAAGAAAAAAAATCACAACCAAGATTGAAAATCAAATCATTTGTAAATAGGATCCTAACTTAAATAAATCATACACTTGCAAACTGTGAGAGCAGACATTACATGAGATCTAAAAAATACATTCTAGGAGAACTACGAGAAATTATGATAAACCATTTAAAATCATTATTTATTATGATTTATGAAAAATCTATAAATGTAAGATATTAAATAATTTATTTATCCCTTCATTTAATTGTTTTTTCGCTATATTCTCTCTAAACGAGGCTTGGAGATCATTCAAAAGTGGGAACCATTCTATCCCTTATCATTCTAGTTTGGATCCGTTAGCACCTAAAGAGAGAGAGAGGAGCTAATTAGAAAGTTGAGAGAGAGAGAGTGTGTGTGTGCGCGTGTGCGCACACACACGCGTGTGAGGTGGCCAGCGGGTTGTAGTGACGATATGAGGTGGTTTAGGGAAATGGCAGACCTGAGCAGCCGCGGCGGTAATACCATGGTACCATATTACTATTCATGGTAGTGATGGGACTCACCCTTTACTTGGGAATAGAGAGGGGAAACATAGCATGTCACTACAGCAAGGTGTGGCTAGCAAAGGTGTGGTGATCAACGGCTAAAGAGAGAAAACGAGAAGATATGAGCGGTGGTGCGGTCGTTAGTCAAACTAAAGGCGGACGAGACTGTGTGGTGTTCCGATAATTGAGTAAGTGCCTATTTGACCGAAGGTGGTGGTTGATCACGGCAACAGGAGGTGAACAATGGTAGTGGTCATCGGGTTAGAGAGAGAAAATATGGTGGTGATTAGATTCATCACAAAACAAGCAAGAAAAGGATTGATCAAGGGTTGCTAAGAACTCATTAGGGGTGGTGCGGTTGTCCAGGCAAGAATGAGTGGCAACTGTGCGACCGACGATGTTTTATTAGACTGGTGGGTATGGGGAGGATAGTCTCTTTGGAGACTACCCGCCACTTAAGCGCCACGTAATCACGGGAGGAGGATAGTCTCTTTGGGGACTACCCAAGGGTGTGAGGACTAGCCAAAACTACCCCACCATTAATAATATATTAATATATATATAAAGGAGGAGAGAGAAGTTAGATGGGGGGCCCACTAGCTTGCCCCGTCTCCACCGTCGGAATTCAGACGGAAGTGCCGAGCCGAGCCCCTTAGGGGCGGTGTGCGACGTTGCTAGGGGGGGGGGGGGGGGACCCCATACCCATTGGTCTTATGGCTAGACGCAACGGTATAGGGTTTTAACCCTTTAAAGGGTTCAAACAAACTAGTATAGAACGTGAGATCGATCTAATCAAACACACCCCTGTTGATTTGTCATGTGAAGAAATAAACGGAGATCAGATGAAAATCTAAAGGAATTAGTTTGAGTAAAGAATAAGCAATGGATGGTGATGTATAGTTAGGCAGATTTTGACCTACTATATATTACGATTGCCTTGAGTCAAAAATAATTATTTGCTTAAAATATAATAGAGCATAGTTTATACTTGTTCTTTACTCGTATTTTATTATACATTTGACTTACTTAACCACACAAGCAATTAAAAAAATACTTATAATAATTTAAACAAGAAAAATAATAACAACCATATTCAATACAATCCCACCTGTAACCAAGCAAACTTAAACAAGAAAAGAATTGTGAATTTTTTGAAGAAAAAAAAAATAAGCACCACCGAGATTGAAAATCATTTGTAAACTAGATGTAAGACCCCGCCGCGTTGCGGCTGGGGCTTACAAATTCAGCCGGCATGGGCTAGTTAATAATTATAGGGTTGTTTGTTTACCTCTTAATGAGGGTCTAAATGGTTCAGATCTATTACTAGTTCAACACTTAATGATTCATACTGTTTGTTTCGTGAGTAAATATCTGAATGTTTCAGACATTTGCATCTGAATGGTTCAGACATTTGCATCTGAATGGTTCCGACATTTGCATCGGAATGATTAATTATTATACCGAGTCTCAATGGTTAATACCTCTAATCTGAATTGGTCAGACATTTGTCTCTGAACGGTTAAGCATTATACTGTCTCTTAATCGTTCAGACCTCATACTGTTTAATTGTTGCCATAAAAAGTTTATGTCGAAACATAGAGCAAATCGAATTTATATCGACACGCACATAAAAATTAGTTTTTCTTAAGTAAAAGAGATATAGTTGTAAACTCGAAACAAATTATAAGTAAAAAAACTTCATAGGTTAAATATGTTCGTAAAATCGTGCCAAGTAGCACTAATGCCACAGCACTGCCAACAACCACCAACATCAGAGGAGCTTGTAAAAATAAAATAAATAAAAAAGTAAAAAATAACACCGAACGAAAAACAACCGTAAAATCGTTGAATCACGTACGCCCGTTGCAGCGAGTTAATTCAAAAAAAGTAGACATAAATGTAAAACGTAGAAAAAAATAACTAAGTCGACCCAAGACATGCGTGTTGCGACAAACTTGTCAAATGAAGAAAAATAGACGTGTTGCTACTGCCTGTCAAATGGGAAAAAACAGACAAAAAAACGTTGAATCCTAGACACATGTGGCGTGTTGACTCGAAAAAATTATAACGAAACTTAAAACGAAAAACTTATGAAAGAAGAAAAGTATGGAGGGACAAAAGTTGAAAACAAAAAAGTGTTGGGGGTTGAATTGTAAAAGATGAAAAGTTTTTTGGTAAAAATAAAAAAGTCAAATGATTAAAATGCAAGAGATTAAAATCTTAGGGTTAAAAATGAAAAAATGCAAAAGTTTTTTGAAAAACTCCCAAGACCAATATTACAACAATATAAAGCACAAATTTGTTGAAAAT
Organism: Helianthus tuberosus; assembly: GCA_030545235.1. NCBI lineage: Eukaryota > Viridiplantae > Streptophyta > Magnoliopsida > Asterales > Asteraceae > Helianthus > Helianthus tuberosus. Next base: position 69,612,714 of record CM060365.1, on the reverse strand, counting down.
TTATAGTTTGGAAATAGCATCCTAACTTAAATAAATCGTACATTTGCAAATTATGAGATTAGACATTACATGAGTGCTCTAAAAAATACTTTCTAGAAGAGAACCACAGGAACTTACGATAAACCACTAAAAATCATTATTTACTATAAAAAAAATATATGAATGCAAGATATTAAATGATTTATCTCTTCAACTAATTGATTTTTTTCCTATATCCTTTCTAAACTACGAGAACTCCATATATATCACTGATGTATTTGCGAACTGAGTGAACAAATCCTGGTCATTGATTGATGCGTGTGAAGTGTTATATATATTAGGTGTATATTTTAAGCCCCCTTTAACACTTATTTTTAGCCAAGTTTTAAATTTATAAAACACGATATTTTACTAACACTAATCACACATATGGGCAAGTGCACCCATCGTGAGCGTAGTATAGTGTTGGCAAGATACCGAGGTCGTCAAAGGACACAAGAGCTTTTAGTACCGGTTTATCCTCAACGTCTAATCAAAATAAAAAGTTTAGAAAAATGTTTTAAACTAAGAAAAATAAAAACTAACTAAAATGCTGAAAAATAAAATAAAAGAAAAACAGATAGACAAGATGAATCACTTGGTTCCGACTCGTATCTAGTATAACCTTTGATTATTTCCGCACTTTTGCACATAATTAAGAGATTATCTTAGTTATTGTAGTAGGCCCCTCTTTTGAAGGTGACGTTACCCTCACCCCAGTAGTTTGAGTCAGCAAGGATACAATCCTAAAAGAGTGGATTATTGGAAGATAATGAATTAAGTTATTAATGCAAATTATGGTAGGCCCCGCTTTTGGCGGTGACGTTACCCTCGGCTAAGTAGTCTGAGTCAGCAGGGATACAGTCCTAAATAGCCGGGTTATAGTATTAATAGTAGTTAACTTATGAGGGGATCAAAGAGTTTGGACCCCCGCCATCCAATACCGTGAAGCATTGAAGGAGGTCCTACTAAATTTGACCCAGGTCCATTGCAGGACCTCTAAACGCTGAACAATGGCAAGACCTTTACCAAACCGTTCCCTTAACCCCCGACCAGGTAGCCAACATACCTCCATATAAACCGTGGAGATATGAATGGTGAAAATCTTTTATTTTATATAGACAGTAAAATAATGCCAAGACACCACGGACAAACGATAAGGAAAGATCACCTTCAACATAAGTAACTAGTTATTAAAGTCATTAATACAAAACCAAATAAAAAGTGCAAAAGATTAGAAATAAAAAGTATTATACTAGACACTTTGTCTTCACCAAGTGATGTAAGAGACTTAGGCAAACATGGCCTTGATTGTCAAGAACTCTTACGATCAATCTTGGATCCCGAGACGACTCACACACTCTATGATGGACAATGGATGATGGTGGTGGATGATGGTGTTATGGTGGTGGTGGGTGGTGGGTGAAGTGTGAGAGAGGTGGTGTGCCAAGGGATGAGTTGAAATGAAACCAAGCACTCATATTTATAGGCTGAACAGAAGGCTGGGCACGGCCCCGTGTCCGCTGGACACGCCCCCCGTGCCTGTCTGACACTCTCTCTCTTCATTAATTGTAATCAGTGTTGTAAAAGTCGGATTACTCGGCCGAGTACTCGGCGAGTACTCGGTCCTCGGACCCCCTCCGAGGCGACTTCCTCCTAGGCGGTCTCAATTAGTCGGCCTCGGGAGTACTCGGTGCCTAGTCGGCCTAGTCGGCGCCTAGTCGGACGTAGTCGGCCTAGTCGGTCTAGGCGGTCACCGTGGTTTGTTGACTTTTAATCGGTCAAACTCGGTCAAAATCGGCCTACTCGGCCTTGTACTCGGACTACTCGGCCTTGTACTCAGACTAGTCGGACTTCTATTCAGAATATTTGAAATTTAAACATGTTTCATTTTAAATTATACTCAGTTGACATGAATTATGCTTATTTTAACACATAAATAATATATAACAATTAATTTTCTTTATATTTACCATGTCTGCGTACTCCCCGAGTACTCTCCGAGTACTCCGATTACTCCCAACTCCCCAGTCGGCCGACTAGGGACCGCCTAGCGACTTTTACAACACGGATTGTAATTCGCAATTACAATTAATGCGCCTGCTGTACTTTCGCCACGCCCCCGTGTTCACTGGACACGGCCCGTGGTGGGCAATAGAAGCTTCTATAGGTTTGTCTTTTCTGCTGCTTCTTGGGCACGACCCTGTGCTGGCTGAGCACGGGGCGTGTTCAGTCTTCTGCCTTCTCTATTTTGCTTGGGAAGATGCCGTTGAGGGGTCGGGCAGTCCACTTATGTTCCTTTTCTTGTATTTATGTTAGATTTAGCTGTCTTTTTGCTTCTTTTGTGAATTTGAGCTCATTTAATCTTGAAAATACAAAAGGAAGACAAAAACACTCTTTTTCCAACATTAGTACTTAAAAGGGGTTAGTTTTATGCCTCATTTGATGTAATTTATATGTTGCATTTTACACACATCAAATACCCCCACACTTGAACTTTTGCTTGTCCTCAAGCAAAACTCTTTAATATGTGGCTTACACTCCCAAATGGAATGGGTAGAAGAGAAGGTTTTGGGCTTGTCATAGAGTGTTGGGAATCCAAGATCTTTTTGGGTTTTATTTTTATCTATTTACAATCCTATTCGTTATGATTTGTTTAGAACGTTTCATAGGAGAAATTACTTATTTGGGCATAACATGCCTTTTTAAAATTCCATTTATACACAAGTTCACATACCTCACGGGAGAAATCACTCACACTCGGCCGAAGGTGTATTTTTAGTGAATCACTCGAGAGCGGCGTGGAACTTATTCCTACCATAGGCTTGCCAAGCAATCAATCCTCATCCTTTTTAACTTTTATACCTTTGTAAATATCAAGAGGACTTTGCGGGTGAAGGGTTAGGCTTGGGTTAAAGGTAGGTGGTTGGGTTAGTGGTTAGTAGAAAAAGGGTGAAAAAGCGTAACAAGTGTCGGTTTTCGTAGGATTTTCTATTTTTGTAACTTTTTATTTTGATGAAGCTATTATTCAAACAAAGTTATTTTTGATGAACTTGTTTGTTTATTTTCTTTTGCTTCATCCTCAAAACATTTTTTTTTTTTTGGAACGATCATACGAAAAAACCGAACTTGTTACTAAAACAAAGGGTTAAAAATAAAAAAGGTTTTGGTGGGTAAAAGGGTGTTTGGTTTGGGTTATGAAATGAAAAGGTTTAGGCTCAAAGGGGCTAACTAGGGGGATTTTGGGTAGGTGGTAAAAAAAAAAAAATAATGGTGTAGAAGAAAAAAGGGTTAGTCCTAATGCCTCTATCATTTACTTACTCGGGTTTAAGTTGATAAGGACCTGGAATGTATCGTCATGGCAAGTTCTAGAGTCGTAAGAACCAAGCGGCTATTCACACAAGAAACGAAAAATGAGCATTTAGTCTAAAGATGTAAATTTGTATGCTCAATAAAGGCTCAAAACTCACTTTTGTGGGAATGGGTTTTTATGTGATCAAGTATATATAATCAAATTTTAACTAAGCTTGTCATGCCGTTTCATAATTTTCTTATGTTGGTTCTTGTTATCACGACGCTTTTGGTTGTAAATTTGCAAAAATATAACCTTATTAATCTTATGATTCCTAACTTAAACTTTAGACAAGTAAAAAAAATGAAAATTTTTAAAAAAATTTGGGGTGTTTAGCGGTTCCAATAGAGTTTTGTGTAAGGCTTGTTATTAGGACTTGCAAAATTTCAAGGTTTTAGCATCCCCCCACACTTAAATTACACATTGTCCTCAATGTGTCCCAAAAATAAATTTTTAGGTTGATTAGATGTGTAAAATGGTGTTAAAAGCAAAGATTTATGTTACTGGCAGTCTGGACACGGCCCCGTGGGGACCGGACATGGCCCCGTGTTCAGGTGCCAGTAACAAAAATTAAAGAAAAGAAACAGAAGCCTGGACACGGGGGCGTGTCTGGTGAACACGGCCCGTGTCCAGTTACCTGAACTGGGCATTTTTCTGCAGGGGGTTCAGCACGGGGCCGTGTTGGTTGGACACGGCCCGTGTTGAACCTTCTGTAATGGAGAGATTGATGCCGAGTTGCCTTGTTCTTGTGCATGAGGTCATTTTTCTCGTTCCCCTTTTCATCCCTTACCACCATGAGTATGTTTTATTTATTATGAACCATCCAAACTTTAAAAACCATCATTTCATTGCACTCATAGAGAGACCTTACATAATATTCCTAAAATAAGATAAAACAAAAACTTAACTAAATAGGTCAGGAGGTACACGAGGTTATCATAAAGAGTTCTACTATTTTAGGAAAATTTCGAGAATAGTTTCCCGATATAGTAGGACTTTTAGCCGAAGGATTCCTTCCCTAAATGTTGTTTAAAGCCATTCTTCGATCTCCCTAGGAAGGAAGAACGCGGCTTCATTTTCCTCAGCAACTGGTGGCTGAGGGGGAACATTCACCGGGACTCCTTGCACCACTCTTTGCGGAGGCTCTTGGTGCATGGCGTACCATTCGGCCGGAATGATGACTTCGGGCACCACGTTCCACGCCCTTTGGGTTATTATAGGTACCAAAGGAGGGGAGGCGAGAAGGTTTAACCTCTGGTGCAAGAGGTTTACCTCTCGGAGACAGCCCTCCAGCCCTACTGTTAGATGGTTGATACGGTCGACCAATGCTTCCTCCACTCCTGTCATTTCGTCAATAGCCTCCTTTAGGGCGTAAACATAGTTTACAAGAGAGTCTTCTGCTGTCGATGATCTCCTCCCTTGTCGGTTACTTCTTGAAGATGATCCGTTTGTTCTGCTTGCCATTTTCTGTGAAAGAAACCGAAGAAAGCTAAATTTTTACAAAACAGTGCCTCGAACACGGCCGCGTGCTCGCTGAGCACGGCCCCGTGTCCATTTGTCTGCAGGATTTTAGGCTAAGGAGTCTTGGAGTTTTAAATTATTTTCATGATTTTTAGCTGGGTTTTAAGCTCAGATAATTTAAAATAAAGTTATACAACTAACTTTAAACAAGAATCCTTAGCAAATAATCTTACAAACTTCACATAGAGGATTGGAATCATGGGACTTCCAAGCTTCCATGGAGGAAATGTTGAAAATTTTTGAAAGAAGAGGAAATGAATAAAAGTGGAAGGGACAAGATGGTCCTTGGGAACCTTCTTTTAGCACTTACCTAGGATGGTATGAGTGAAGATCCCAGGAATCTCTGTCTATTGAAGTGGTAAAAAATGAGCAGGAATCAGGCTGCATTTAAAGAAAACGACAGCGCATTGGACACGGCCCCGTGTTGGCTGGACACGACCCCGTGTGCAGAGGAAATCCTGACACATTTTGTCCGTATTCTGACAAAATCAGCAGAGAAACTTTTAAATGAGCACGGGGGCGTGTTGACCTGGACACGACCCCGTGTCTGGAGGCTGTCTTATGGAGTTTTGTTACTTCTAAGGATCTCGTCGATATCGGGTGGTTCCTTACTGGTTGGAACAACCCCAAAGTGCCTAAGATACCTTAATTGTCCTAGACTAAGGCGAGAACGCAAGAGGTTGTCGGTGAGGGTAATTCCTATTTTCATTCTAGGTGGACAAGTCCAACCCTTTCCCGGGCTCTCGTTAAAGAAGGTGTATGCCGAATCGCTCAGGTCTATGTATGCATCAAACGAAGTCGATGGAGAGTCCTTCACGGCACAATCGGCACAGGGACGACTATCGTCCACGTCTTTGCTAGGTACGAAGGTATTTTTGGGAGCAACGAGGTTGTCGGAATGCGGTTCCAACATTTCTTCATGGTCATCGTCTTGGGGCGGATCAATAAAGTCCTTCCTAATCTCTTTTAACCAATTTAGAATTAGCTTTTCTAGTTGAAATAACTCGTCAAGGAGCATTTCCCCTAGAATATCTGGCTGGGCGCATTCGAGGGAGAGATAGTGCATATTTTTACTTTCGCCCCTCTTAGGGTTATAGGGAATCAGTGGGTCTAGGTAGTGGGGCCTATAATTTAGAAAGTAACATTCTAATTCTTTATGTTCGCCTCCACATAATTGACACCACGTACCATAAGAGTGCCGAAAGTAAAAACAATTACTATCACTCATGTTTATGTCAGAAATTACCAACCGCCGGGATCTAACGGTTCTGTTTCCAGTAAGTGAATCTTGGGCACGGGGGCGTGTTGAGTAAGCACGGCCCCGTGTTCAGCTTACTGTCTGACTTAAAACAGGATTGCCAGTTCCAATGATTTAGCACGGGGGCGTGTTCAGCGGGCACGGCCCGTGCTGAGCTCTGCAGAAGCTGAAAAACTAAGAAAATCCTAAAAAATTAAAAAGAAAAATAAAAATATGATTAGGCGGTTGATTCCTAACTTTCTTAAAATCCTTGTGTCCCCGGCAACGGCGCCAAAAACTTGATGCGTGTGAAGTGTTATATATATTAGGTGTATATTTTAAGCCCCTTTAACACTTATTTTTAGCCAAGTTTTAAATTTATAAAACACGATATTTTACTAACACTAAACACACATATGGGCAAGTGCACCCATCGTGAGCGTAGTATAGTGTTGGCAAGATACCGAGGTCGTCCAAGGACACAAGAGCTTTTAGTACCGGTTTATCCTCAACGTCTAATCAAAATAAAAAGTTTAGAAAAATGTTTTAAACTAAGAAAAATAAAAACTAACTAAAATGCTGAAAAGTAAAATAAAAGAAAAACAGATAGACAAGATGAATCACTTGGTTCCGACTCGTATCTAGTATAACCTTTGATTATTTCCGCACTTTTGCACATAATTAAGAGATTATCTTAGTTATTGTAGTAGGCCCCTCTTTTGAAGGTGACGTTACCCTCACCCCAGTAGTTTGAGTCAGCAATGATACAATCCTAAAAGTGTGGATTATTGGAAGATAATGAATTAAGTTATTAATGCAAATTATGGTAGGCCCCGCTTTTGGCGGTGACGTTACCCTCGGCTAAGTAGTCTGAGTCAGCAGGGATACAGTCCTAAATAGCCGGGTTATAGTATTAATAGTAGTTAACTTATGAGGGGATCAAAGAGTTTGGACCCCCGCCATCCAATACCGTGAAGCATTGAAGGAGGTCCTACTAAATTTGACCCAGGTCCATTGCAGGACCTCTAAACGCTGAACAATGGCAAGACCTTTACCAAACCGTTCCCTTAACCCCCAACCAGGTAGCCAACATACCTCCATATAGACCGTGGAGATATGAATGGTGAAAATCTTTTATTTTATATAGACAGTAAAATAATGCCAAGACACCACGGACAAACGATAAGGAAAGATCACCTTCAACATAAGTAACTAGTTATTAAAGTCATTAATACAAAACCAAATAAAAAGTGCAAAAGATTAGAAATAAAAAGTATTATACTAGACACTTTGTCTTCACCAAGTGATGTAAGAGACTTAGGCAAACATGGCCTTGATTGTCAAGAACTCTTACGATCAATCTTGGATCCCGAGACGACTCACACACTCTATGATGGACAATGGATGATGGTGGTGAATGATGGTGTTATGGTGGTGGTGGGTGGTGGGTGAAGTGTGAGAGAGGTGGTGTGCCAAGGGATGAGTTGAAATGAAACCAAGCACTCCTATTTATAGGCTGAACAGAAGGCTGGGCACGGCCCCGGGTCCGCTGGACACGCCCCCGTGCCTGTCTGACACTCTCTTTCTTCATTAATTGTAATTCGCAATTAGAATTAATGCGCCTCTGTACTTTCGCCACGCCCCCGTGTTCACTGGACACGGCCCGTGGTGGGCAATAGAAGCTTCTATAGGTTTGTCTTTTCTGCTGCTTCTTGGGCACGGCCCCGTGCTGGCTGAGCACGGGGCGTGTTCAGTCTTCTGCCTTCTCTATTTTGCTTGGGAAGATGCCGTTGAGGGGTCGGGCAGTCCACTTATGTTCCTTTTCTTGTATTTATGTTAGATTTAGCTGTCTTTTTGCTTCTTTTGTGAATTTGAGCTCATTTAATCCTGAAAATACAAAAGGAAGACAAAAACACTCTTTTTCCAACATTAGTACTTAAAAAGGGTTAGTTTTATGCCTCATTTGATGTAATTTATATGTTGCATTTTACACACATCATTGATCTACACACGTGTATGGCCAGGATCTCATCATCAAATCGTAAAATACACTGGTGTATTTCAACATCAAATCCTGGCCATTGATCTACATACGTGTATGGCCAGGATTAGTTCACTCAGTTCGCAAGCTACCCTTCATTTTGAGAAAACCCTAGAAAACCAAACCTCCCGACATTTTTTTTTTTGAAAAAAATAACACATGTAATATACATGTTTTTAAGAGTTTTGGGCCAAAAAAACAAAAAAACGCCGAAGGAATGTTTAAAAAAAAAACAAATTTCAGCAAGTTTCTGCCTTTTGTGCCTAACACATGTTAGTCACCCGAAGTTTGCTGAAATTTGTTTATTATTTTTTTTAAAACATCCCTTCGGTGCTTTTTTGTTTTTTTTTTTGGCCCAAAACACTTTAAAACATGTATATTACATGTGTTATAAAAAAAATGTCGGGAGGTTGGGTAAAAATGGGGAGAGATTTGAGTTTCCAGAGTTTTCTAAAAACTTAAGGGTTTTCTATATAGCCCTCCCCTATATATATATATATATATATATATATATATATATATATATATACTAGACGTATACCCGCGCGATGCGGCGGCGGAGACGATTTAGAATAGGATACTCATTTACCGTTAGTTTATCAGCCGTCTCATGATATATTGTAGGGGTGATCACGGTTCGGTTTCAAATCGTAAAACCGCCAAAACGGTCTTCGGTTTGGTTTCGCGGTCACTTTCTTTCTTTAACTTTTGGCTTGTCGATTTCAAAATCTTCAAAACGTAGTGACTGGTTTGATTTTCGGTTTTATACCAAAACCGGCCATATCAAATCAGATCAGACCGTTAATCGGTTGAAAAGCATGTCGTTGCGAGCCTTTCGTATGTACCAAAAGGCTGTGTACATAACCCCAACACGGAAAATGAGTATGGCTTTAATCCCATCCAACCCCACCAACAGATCCACTACTTCATGTAAAGAGTTAATCGTAGCTGCTCCACCAAGACAACCTACCCCAGATCTCTTTAGCGAACCCACAATTGATGAAGACATGGTCTTTGAGGTCTGCTTCAGTTCTGCAAAGCAACATCTATCAAGACCAACGGTAACTCCCCTACTCAACAATTTAGAGCAAAAGAAAGATTAGATTAAAAACTTACAAATAACAAATCTAAAGTGAAAAGCTAAATGTGGCTAGACATGTACAAAAAAAAAGCCGGTTTTAGGATCGAAACTGGAAAAGAAAAACTGAAACCAATTTTTTGAAAACCGGTTCGGGCTCAACCAGACCCGACGGTTATAGCGCGGTTCCTAAGCCTTATCCTAATGGTTCGGTTCCTAATTAAACAATGACTCATTAAATTTTAAGGTATAAAAGAATGATTCATTAATTGCAAGTACTTGTTTATGATAATATTTATCTATTTATTTATTTATTTATGATATTAAGATAATATATTCATATACTCATGCACCAAGTATCAGTAAAGTTATATAAAAAATAAATGAGAAAATAGCATTTAAAGATGGTCCAAAATCAATCTACAATCTAATTACAGCAGCATCAACTAACTGCGGAATCCCAGATTGCTTGAGAGTCCAATTACTAAAAAAATTTAACCTTAAATTTATTTGACCCTCAATCAACCAATTCACCATTTTCTTGATCTTGATTCTTGCCATTAGGGACATCTCTTATTCTCGAAGGCGGTGGCGCCTTCTTGCGGTCACGGTCATTGCTCGAAAGGCCAACTACAGATGTACGCAGCCGAAGCTGTGAGTTGTAACTGTCAGAAACGTATAAGCAGCCAGCTACAGATGTACGCAGCCGAAGCTGCTCGAAAAAGAGGACTTGGACTATGAACCGAAGCGGTAATCTCTAGTTTTGGGCCGCATAGGTGCTGGCTTCTAGCGACAGTTTCTAGCAGTCCAAGAGCCTGACGATTAGTTCTCGGTCTAAATCAGTTAGTCATGGATGTGCCTGCAAAGCACAAAAGGAATGCATCATTTAGTTGTATATTTGTATAGAATAACTACAAACGATGATGCTTATTGAGTAAAAAACAAAGTTTCGGTTGACTTTCGAGGTCAAACAAACTAAACTTCCACTATAAAAGTATGGAAATCTCTGTATCCTTTTGAGGAAAAGATGATAAATCTCTTTCATTTTAGCAAATACTATGTATACGAACATTTCAGTTTTATATTTTTAGTAAAAGCCACCTTTTACTTATCAATGCCAGGTTATATTCTATCTTCTAATGGTTCAAAAAGGTAACATAAAAAGTATTAACCGAAAAGTAAACACGTTAAAAGCTCAAACAAACCTCTGAAATTGCCACCTTGGTTAACTATCTTTATATTAGCCGCGGCTGCACTCATTTTCGTAGCGCAGACTTGCATTCAAGAACAAAAATTGAGTTTAAGAACAAGAATTGAATTCAAGAACAAAAATTGAATCTAAAAACGTCTTCTATGAATCTAAGAACAAAAAACTGAATCCATGTATAAAAAACTAAAGACATGTCACGACCATGCATGAACTTATCGAGTCATCAGTTGTACAGGCTGACCAACTTTTGTCTTGGTATCTCTCTCACACATCTAGTTAATGAACCTTCTTTCAGTTTAATCAACTTTTCCAATAGCCACATTCAATAAATGAAGCTTACTAAGTGAAGCATACCCGCTGCAGCCAATAAACCTCAATAGTGAAGAAACTGAAAAGGTTTCAGCAGTCCAACCCCAGAGCACAATCTTCTAAATTTCTTCGTCGATAACATTTGTATATTTTATGAATTGGAGTCGTAGCAACAATGAGTTCACTAACGGGTCGAATTTATGATCCAGCTTTTTAGAGTAAAGAAATTTATGAAATTTCAAACACTTGAATAAAGTATCAGCCATTTTTAAACCATTTGACGTGTTTCCTTTTCAGCTATTTTTATTTATTTAACCTATTTCATATAAATTAAACGTATTTCCAATGTTTGACCCATGTAATTAGCAGCATATTTCATAGAAATTGAGCGTATTGCCAATGTTTAGATAGACGGAACCACTTCATTAAATTTTGATTCAAGCTAGGAACTTTAGTAAAACTTGAAACTTGCAGCCTAAGAAATGCTTACAATACAGGCAGCTGCTGCTAATGAGAAGTATTTGGTTGTAAAACATTTAACATTGCTATTCACATTTTATTACCTTAACATAGGGTTTGCATGCCACAATTGTAGCCTCAATGTCACCAGTAAGCCAACCATTACATCGTTTGGTATATTCACCCTTACATACAAACATAAAAGAACAACATTATTGAACCATTCAGGGATTAAAAATAAATAAATAACAAAACAAAATACTCACTCTATACCTGCAACTCTGTAAGCGCTAATGTGGTTCTTGGCCCTTAAAAAACCAAGGCTGGTCTCACTCTCTTCCCACCAGCACTAAGCATCTGCCCAGCAGCAAACATTAAAACCGAATTTTCTACACCAACAATTTACTACACAAACAACTTCAAAAAAATACATCAGCAGTTATTACAAAAGATTCCAGAACTCCTTAAGTGTTGTCGCCTTACCGGAACCCTATGTCTAGTTGAAATCTGAAAAGACACCAGTGTCAACAACAGACCAAACCTCGGTTTAATAAAGCGTGAGGCGCTCCGAAGCGTTTTGGTTCCAAAAGCTTTAAGCGAAGGACAATACTTCTAAAGCGCCAGTACCAACTTTTGACACACTCGTGGAACTCCAGCCCATTGAACCATTATGCTCACAAGATCTAGTAGTATCAAGCGACGGGGATGAACCAAAAGTGGTTGCTATAGTATTTAAGCGTCACTCATCAATCTTGGACCGAGCCCCTGAGAAACCAAGATTGCGATTTAGCTATGTGAATAAATGAATATGGTACATAAAAAAAAGGAAAGCCTGTGCCATACAAAGTTTTGATAGCAGGACACACCTGTCCAATGGTTGTACGTTATGATTTTAACCACCGGAATAAATTGCCGAAATATACAAACACAACGAAAGTAAATTCTAACCATTCTTGCCCAATAGCCGGCAACCCTTGCATTATCCACACTTGTCATATCCTCTTTGTTTACACCTAAAGTATCTTGACCAACGGCAGCTTCTGGCATTGTATCTGTGATGGCATTTATTTAACATCGCGTGACAAAGAGTAAGAGAAAAGACACAAAAAACCGCACTTAATACCTGGACCACAACGTCCAGACTCATTGCCGGCAACTTGAATTTTTCCATATAACTCAACTAAATAAAACAGACCCATGATTTAGACCCAATAAAACAGAAAGTAAATGTGACTGAATGGTTGCTGCAAACCATCTGACGCGTTTGAACAGTTTGACCCATTCATCCGTATATGAAGCTCCCCTTCACTGCCAATTCTAGGTCAGCATCATCGAAGATTATGTAAGGCACGTTACCACCAAGTTCAAGAGATACCTACAAGTTCCTTTTTTCGGTAAAACTAATGATTGCAGCATAAAACATTAATTTTACTACAACTACCTTTTTAACAGTCTCTGGTGCAGCAGCCATCAGCTTCTTTCCAACACCAGTGGAACCAGTAAATGTTATCTTCCTGACCTAAATTTATTTTATAAAACCAACAACAGATATAAAATAATGAACACCTTGTGAGGTATCACGTATTACAATAAACCGTAACTAATGTAAACTATCTGATAAAAACAAACATGTGTGCTCTCTAGTAGAGAATCACCAATGCTAGGAGGATCTCTCATGACCACATTTAAGACACCCTTCAGAGGAAAAAAAATGTAATTAGACACTATTTGATGAGTGATAAAAAAAAGTTGTGGTTGACGTGGGTTTAGTGGCGGAATTCCAGATTGAAGGGCCAGCTCAGCTGCTGCTAAGGTGGTCAATGGTGTGAGCTCAGAGAGCTTTATGACCACAGTACAGCCACAGGCAAGAGCAGGGCCAACCTTGCGAGCAATCATTGCGATGGGGAAATTCCATGGAGTTATTGCACCAACCACACCAACCGGCTGCAAGTTATTGGAATCATGAGGAGCTGATCCAAAAGCATTACGTAAAACAAATAATCACCTCTTTAAGAACAAGCTCACTGTAGAATTACTCTACAAGATATGAAATCCACAGTGGCTAGATCGAGATTTGGTGAAAAACTCTAAAAGGTAGTAAATATAAACCAACATAATAGAAATAGATCAAGTATGAACGGGCATGATCAATTAACAGCTAAGAGATTAATTTATCACTTTTTTTTTTTACCATCAACAATCAACAGAAGTGAAAGAATAGCCAGCAAAACAAATTAAGGGATAAAATTAGGGAAAAAACATCATACTTATGTTTTGAAATCAACTGCTTGGACAGAATCAAACAGAACATCCTAATAGCTTCGATTTGTTTATCGATTTTAAAAGCCAAGAACATCCTATAAGGCCAGTTATAAACATCAAAACCGGCTCTGGCTGGTTACCCTCCAACACCTTTTCTTACTATGAATCAAACCAAAACCCTTCAATCAAAAACATTTAAATTCAAAATTTAAAACATGGGTCGACAAAAAAATCAACTAAGCAATCGATTAATTACTTTATACCAGCATCTTTGAACATTTATACATATTATAAAAAAATCATTAATTTACCAAAAAAACAACAAAAGACAGTTCAAATCAGCTATCATATAGTGATTACCTCATCTCTACACAAGTTCCAGATCCACCTCCAACTTCATAAATCTGAAATCACCACAAATAAAAACTTAGCTATTTTGGTGTTCTTTATCTTATTAAAGAAAACTGATGTATATATAAAGAAAACTTAGCTATTTTGGTGTTCTTGATGATGAACACTGTCTTCCCCTTCAGATCGGAAGAAACCACAGCAGAGATGACCGGAAGAAACCTTCAGTTAGGGTTTCTTCAAATCAGTGTTCATCACTGTATGTTTTCAATTTCATTGATGTTCGCTCCAGATCTAGATCTGAGAGAAAGAGAGGAGAAAGTCTGATGAAGTTTGTGAGATGTGAGTTGTGAGAGAGGAGGAAATGGATTGGGCGATCCGTGTGAAGTGAATATCAACGGTCCAGATCGTGATCCGTGTGAAAAAGTGAAAAAAAAATAGACGGTTGATGATGAATCAGTTGAAGGGTAAAAAGTTTGTGTTTTCTTGTGCTTTAAATCTTGTACATTATGCATTGAGGGTGTTTTCAACACCTTGCTGAATTACCATTCTGTCCTTCCTATATCCTTATTAAAGTAGTATATATATATATATATATATATATATATATATAGGGTCAGGATTTAGAGAAAACAGTAGAAAGTGTGAGAACGTTTATGGATCGTCCGATCAAAACAATCTATGAACTAGATTGGCGCGGTGACGTTTTCGTAAATAACACGAATTCTATTAAGTGTGTGCGCTTCATTAAGGGTAAAAGGGGCTTTTACACTTCTCTACCAAAACGCCAAACTAAAGAATAAAACGTCATTACGGGCCAAAACACATCCCTATATAAACAAAACATCTCAGACATAAAAACACACCCCCCGAACCTGAAACGCCATATTTTCTACTATATATCATTCATCTTACAAACGCCAAAAACACCAAAACTTCAAACACACCTACTCAAAAACGCCATATTTTACTATATACCAACCATCTTAGAAAACACCAAAACACTCAAACATCAAAGATTCCAAAAAATCGACGTTTCCTTCATATACACTATTTCCTCAGTAAAACGTCAAAAAATGGCAAACATCGTTTCTTGTATATTAAATATTGTTCTACGCGAAGTTTGGCAGAATGCATTCTTCCCCGAGGTGTTGTGACTCAATAACATTTTGCTGCATGAGATGGACAAATCATAAACAAAAAGATGCTGGTGTCAGACTTATGTCATTTTTGTGTTTTGTTATTGATGAATATTATAATGGCATGAAGATACGAATGACACTGATGAGTGATTTGAAAATACATATTCAAACAAAAAACTCATGTCATTTTGTCTTTCCAAACGGCCACAAAAACACAAGCATGACAAAGTCAAACCGCCAATGAACATGTTTCGAAGAAGAAAGAGACTGATGACAGTGAAGATTTGAAAGATGAATTGTTTCTCTTTTTATGTTTTTAATTTTCTTTTTCTGTTGTTTGTTATGTATTTTTCAGCTAATAACAATAAAACACATTATATTAATAAAACGCCAAACAGTCATAATGATTGTGAAACGTCATAACGCAGTAAAACGGCAAAAACTCCCAAACTATAATAAAAGTAATTCGGAGAAGTTTTATTAAAAGCTAAAAATGAAAAAAAAACGTTAAAAACTACTTAAAGCCATTAAAAACGCCGAACTTGGAAGATGGAACGTCTATCAGCCTAAAAACTCATAAAAAGCAGAACATAAACAGTAAAAAATACACACAGTAACTGAAAAGACGACTACTTTATTTATATCATTTACTATAAATAAAATCCCGCCTAATCTACGCGCCGAAAACATCCTATAAGAGAGACGTCTCTGCACAATCAACTGATCACACACCAAAAACAACACCATGTTTCCTAGAAACCAATCACTTTAAAAACGCCAAAAAATAGTTAAGAAAGCCACAGATGGGGAACCTCGTTTCTTCTATATTGAGTATTGTTCTGAATGAAGTTTCACTGAATGGATTCTTCTCTGAGGTGGGTATCTCTATAAGCTTTTGCTGAATGAGATGGATAAATATTCATGAAAAAGAGACTGATGACACTGATATGTCATCATGTCTAGGGATGGCAATGGGTCGGGTTCGGGTTCGGGTCGGGGATTGGCAATCTCATACCCATACCCGATTGTAAAATCGTGTCCCATACCCGACCCAATACCCGTCGGGTATATGTCGGGTAATTAGCCGTCGGGTACCGGGTATACCCATTAGTTTGTTAAAAAATATACATTGGATTTCCAAATACATTTTTTACTATTATAATTATTATATAATTTTATTTATGCAACAACTATTATAATTTTTTTTATGTTTAAATTTTATCATTAATTTTTCTTTTACAAAGCAATGGTAGGTAGTCGGGCAACAAGTTGCGCCGCCACCCTCTTTTGAATAGAAAAACCAATTCTACTAAATACAAAGTTTGAAACCTTTAGCGACGAAGAATTAAAATATACATTACATAGATATAAGTTTTCGCATAAATTAATAATAACTTTATAATATTTATACACTTATATGTATATACTTCACAACATACAAAATATAAATACTATCATCAAATACATATGCTAAAAGAAAATTTATTTTTTCACATTATGAACATACTAAAATAAATCACTAATAGATAAGGGTTAATGGAAAATAAAAATATAAATTAAAAACTTCGGGTATATGATCGGGTATATAGTTCGGGTAAACGGGTATGTGGTTTCGGGTAATCGGGTCGAGTATCACCTAATCCCCTACCCGACCCATACCCGCAAAAATTTTTAAAACTAAACCCATACCTGGCCCAATACCCGTCGGGTATCGGGTATACCCGTCCCATTTGTGTCGGGTTTCGGGTATACCCGTCGGGCTCGGGTATTTTTGCCATCCCTAATCATGTCACTTTGTTCTTAATGGATATATGGATGGCATGAAGGGATCAATACATTCGAGCAGGCGTTGATCTTCAACATGTCACTAAACAAGTATATATCAAACCACAATAAAGGACGCCACAAAAAAACATTTTGTAAAGACGGGCGTTATGTAGGAAAATAAGGATCTACATAAGGTATTCAACAGGTTCAAAATGCCATAAAAGTTAAAGTAGAAGAGCCTGATGACAGTGAAGATTTGGATGAGAAATTAGATTAGAATTTTTATTCTTTTTTTCATTTTCTATTGCTTGTTATCTAATTCTCTGTTGTTTATTGTCTAATTCTCTACTAATAAAAAATTGAGTATAAAACGCCAAAAACTATAAACACCAAAAAGCCTGATAGTGTGAAAACTGTGAGAACGGATGCTGGAAAAGCACGTTGTTGCTATATAAAACGCAAAAAAAATGCCAAACAAAGTATTACTGAAAAAAAGCAACACTAATTGACAGATGAAATTGAACGAAACAATAATTGCAAAACAGTAAAATGAAGAGACGGTAACATTACTCCCAAACATTTATTATATTAAAAGCCACTACATTGAAAATTGAATTTGTTTATCTTTTCAAAACGTCATAATTGCCTGTCACATTATAGGCCTGCATCCTACATGGCAAACACTTGATAGAAAAAAAAAACATCAAGAAAATTATTGATGTCTTTTACATTATAGGTCTGCATCCTACTTGGCACAACAATCAAAGCCATACTTCGTTAAAATGCCAAAATGTTTACTATGATCATGATCTAAAAACAATAAAAACGCGGCGTATTTGTTAAACGCCAAAAAATGGAAAGCTGATGTGACACGCGTTTAAAAAAAATATAAAAGGACAAAAAAGCCCCTCCGCCCTTCTCTATGTCGCGTGACACGTGTTGGGCCAGGATGCGTTCTCACCATTCTCACACTTTTGAGCGTTTTCTCCTTATCTCGTTCTTATATATATATATATATAGAGAGAGAGAGAGAGAGAGAGAGGTGAGGCATGCATTATATGAGAGCTCAAGGGAAAACTAGAAGAACATATGAGAAACCACTTAAAACCATTATTTATTATGAAAATTCTATAGATGTAGGATATTAAATTATTTATCCCTTCATTCAATAGATTTTTTTCCTATATTCTCTCTAAATTACTCTTGACAAGTTTTATAAACGTGTATATAATAGTATACATCATCTTTCACATTCAAAGTTTTAAAAACATTTCATTTTAAACTAATTTACAAGACCTAAAACATAAAATTTTTGGCACATGTTTACAAGGTTGAAAACGTTTAGGCCCTTACAAGTTATTGAGATTTTTAATTGTTTGGGATTGCTTTTTTAACCTGGTTATCTGATTATTGTGTTTTAAAATCGCAAAAAAATCTACTTTGAGTGTTTGGTAAAGAATTAATAAAAAGTGATTTTTTACGTTTTGTAGAGTTCAAAACGTGATAATCCATAAGTAGGTCTCCCCTTACTGCAAGAAAACGTGATTCCACAGAATATATATAGCGCCATAACTGCCGCCAAAATTCCCATGGAAATTGACCTCTTCATCACGATCCTTCGATCGATCACAGCTGCAGTTCGCTTCATCAAGAGGTATGCTTCTTCATCACGATCCCCAATCATCCTCTTTACTTTCGATCACCACAACTATTTCTTAACTATTTCTTCTCTTTACATTAATCGTATAAATTCACTCTTTTTTTCTAACTATTTCTTCTCTTCTTGGTTCGTGATATAAGCCATTCGTTTCCCACACAACAGATTGAAAGTGGTGCGTTAGGGTTTCTTGTCTCTTAATTTTCTCCTATTGTTACCTCTAGCATCTGCTGTTTGCCCTACGTAAGGTATTCGTCCTGTTAATTGTTTTTGTTTTTGGTTTTGGTTTGGTGCAATTGGTTTGATTCAATGAAATTGTTGTTGATTGTTCGTCGTTTGGATCAGAATAGGTTTAAGAGGCTGAGTTAACTTAGGGTTTGTTATCGATTAATAAAACAAATAGGTTACAAACCAATAAGATTATTGAAGTAGACGTATAGCACCAGATACATGGTTATTATAATGGTGGTATTATCTAGTTTATGTTTTATGCTGGTATGATCTGTTGTTTTTTTTTTTTATTTAGAGGAATGCCAATGGTGTCTTCTAGATTTGGGTTGCTAATAAGTTATAATGGTCTTCTCATTCTTCTGTAAAGAAGCGGTACTAGTTCTTGCTCTTCTAATGCATGTAAATGAGTGAGATGGTGCAAAATTGTAACAACCCTCGGTAAAACCAATATCCTCATAATATTTCCGACACTCTAGTATATTATAGAATGTCCCAATATGTCTTATATTACACCCCATATGTGAAAACCGAGCCCGAAATATATGATAGTATATAAAATAAATTAAAAACCCTAAATGAGAAGTCGAGGCGGGCCGCGTAGACCCACCCCAACATCTCACGCGGGCCGTATCAGGGTCTAAACCTGATATCGTTGAATCCTTTAGTCAAGGCGGGCCGCGTAAGAGTTATCAATATGCGACAGATCATGAAACGCGGAGACATCCGGTGCTGACACGTGTCGACATCGTGTCGAGTCTACTTGGTGACCGGACTAAGCTATGGTGTTGACCAAGGTTAACGCGGGCCGCGTAACCTTGGCCTGTGTCTCACGCGGGCCACGACAGGACTAGAATCAGCCACTATATAATAAGGCCATCAGTCTACGTTTTTCGTCGCTCACAATCTCAATTCTCAATCTAAATTCTGTAGAGAAGTTATAATACACGGGTATTATACCCCTAATTAGCGAGGTTCTGCTCCGTTGTAAGTATTATAACCCCAGTTTCGTAATAGTTACGCTGCCCGATTGATTTAGGGTTCCGTAACAACTGTCGTGGTTCTGCCCGACGTAGTTGTTGGAATGCCGTCTCGGGGAGGGTATCATTAATAATTTCAAAGGGTTATGATACTAACCAATGTACATTTGTATAAATTATAGATTATATTCAGGAAAACCTTACAAGAAGCCTAAGATAGCAATGTGAGTTGATCCACTTTTTGTAAACTGTTTTACAAAACCTTACATATCTTTCCATGCGAACAACAGTATTGAGTATTTGTAAGAATACAATTATAGTGGGTATGTTGGGGTTTTGTATACAAAATTTGTTACCACCTGGTCAAGGAGTAACATTTCCACAGGTTGAGTATGACAGTACCACTGATGTTAATTGGTATATCTTGGAAACAAATGTAATTGCGGATGTGCTCTCAATATTGTTCACTGTGACTTTAAACTTGATTAAACTGGGATTCACTCACCAGTATTTCCCGCTGACAAATATTTTTAAAACATGTTTCAGGTAACCCAATGTGACAGCCAATTAAGAAAAAGCCAGCTGGAGAGCACTGAAGGCTAGGGATAATGTGGCTATAAAAGTTACCAAATAAACAGTGTTTTAAATTTAAATAAAATAGGGTTCATCCCTATAAATATATTGTAATAAGAAACTTGGGTTTTGCCCATGTTATTATTAATATCAAATATGGTGGTTTTACTCTGATAAATATTTCCTAACTACGGTCCTGATGAAAATTCCGCTGCAAGATTAAATAAACCTGATACCACCGAAACTCTGAGATCGCGTCCGCCCGTTCCCGGGAATTAGGGATCGGGGGTTGCGACAGGAGGTGGTATCAGAGCCAAGCCACTGATCTGAGCCAAAGAAGTGTTCTGCTGACACTTAAATTCTATATTTTGTGTTAGGAAATAAATTATGGAAATCCATGCATAACTGTAATTATGTGTTATGTGTTATTTGACTATCTGTTAGTTTTCAGTATGAGTGATCAAGGACCATCAGACGTGAATCGTCAGTTATCTGATTCACCTAGGAGTGAAGGTACATCATCACAGCCTGCCCTTTCAGGGTATACTGCTGATCAGGAGGATGGAATATTTGCTTTTAGAGCTCAATCTGAAGAACCATTTCCTACTAAGAAACGAGGATGGTTCAGTAAAGAAGCTTTTGCTCGTAGGAAGAGAATGCGAAAATTGCAACAGCAAAGGGCTTTAGCAGCCATTAAGCGAGAGACAGATGCCCATACTCAAGATATGCTAAATAGAAGCCTAGCTAATTTCCATATTTTAGCTACAACTGCTGCTGACCCAAGTCTGGAACAATTAGTAGCCCCACAACCACAAAACCCAGAACAACCCATGGAGATAGAAAATCAGGAAAATCAAGTGGAAATGCACGACTTTAACCCAGAAGAAATCCCTAGGGTGCCTGCACCAAACCCACTAGACCTGAATTATGATCCCTGGTGGGACGATAATAGGGACTTTGTGAAACGTTACCCTATCCAGGATTATCCACCCATACAGAACATAGAAGCTTACCCAGGTATGGACCCTTTAGATCCCTATTACCATGATAACTACATTAGGGAAATATTATAGGATCCTTACCAATTTCAGGAACTGTCACCCCCATATCAGGAACCCACACCCCAGATTCCAAACCCAGTCCGAGAACCAGCACCCCCAATGAGTGCAGAAAACATTCAAGAACTTAGGACTTTCGGGGAGGAAATTTTAGAAAGCAGTGAGAGAATGCGTCAGGTGGGAGAACGTCTCGTATGGAAATACGATGAACGTAATATGGATTTTTGGATAAATCCATATCCGTGAATGAGATGATGAAACGATAATAGTAATAATATTATATAAATATATATATATATATATATAATAATAATAATAATAAAATATGTGTGTACGGATGCATATTACTATTAGTGTGATTTTCTTTCTGTTGGTATTGTAATCTTTATTTTTGTACTAGTGTGTAATAGACGCATAGTATATGAAAAAGAGTATAGTCGCAATGATCGACGGTTTTGGTTAAATTGTGTGTCATGTGATTAACTATATTACCTATTATTTGTGATATTAATATGAGATAAATGTTTAAAATTCAGATGGTCGACGAAGGAAATCAAGGAAATCTGAATAATGATAACCAGAGTAACATTAACGTGGTTAATGATAATCCAAGCATCAATAATCATGGAAACCAAGTGGATAATAGTGCTATCCAACATATAGTGGCACAGGGAATTATAGATGCTATGCCATTTATTCTTCAAACTGTTAAGGATGCTGATAATAAAAGTAAACCTAGCAGTAAGCGACCTGTTGAACCAGAAAACAGTGTGAACAATGGACCTATACTTCAATTGCCTATTCCCAAAAGAAGAAGAACCATGCCTTATGGTTGTTCTTATAAAGAATTCTGGTCTTGTAAACCAATGGAATTCTCGGGCAATGAAGGGGCCATTGCTACTTTACGCTGGATAGAAAAGACTGAGGCAGTCTTAAGGATAAGTAAGGGTGCTGAAGAAGATAAGATATTGTTTGCTTCTAATTTGTATAAGAATGCTGCACTAGAATGGTGGAACACTATCCTCCAAACAAAAGGAAGTGATAGAACCTATAATATGGAATGGGAATAGTTTAAGGATAAGGTAGAAAGGAAATTCTGCCCTCCAAATGAAAAAGAACAGATAGCAAACAAATTCCTAAACCTTAGGATGACTGGTGTGGATAGCAAGGGGTATACAAAGTTATTTTTCGAATATGCTAGAATAGTACCAACTCTTGCATCACCAGAACAAGTGTTAATCTCCCGTTATATTTGGGGATTAATTGGGAAATTAGACACATAGTCAAGGCAGCTAGACCTCAAACCATAGAAGAAGCTGTAGAACTAGCAAATACCTTGACTGATGGACTAGTTCGTACTAGAGAAGATGATCAGAGGAGAAACTTAACTCAAAGGCTTACTCAAGAATTCCGTTCTAGGAATTTCAACCGTAGGAACGTAGGTTCTACCTCTGCACCATATTGCGGAATCTGCAAAAAGAAGCATTCTGGAAAATGCTCCACTCACTGTAATTTCTGTAAAGCACCGGGACACGAGGAAGAAAACTGCAGGAGGAAATCCAGTAATGGATTGTGTTTTAATTGTGGAGAAAAAGGTCATATTAAGCCAAACTGCCCAAAACTGGCTCCAGCTACGAACAACAAGAATACTAAAAATGCTAGAGCATTTGTTCTTACTGCAGATGAAGCCAAGATGATTCCAGATGTCATCGCTGGTACGTTTTTAGTTAATGATATATTTGCTAAAGTATTATTTGACTCTGGTGCAAACCAAAGTTTTATTAATACTTCGTTTTGCAAAATTCTAACTCAGTCATTAACTAAACTACCACAAGAATGTCTAGTAGAGACAGCCAATGGAGAAACCATTAGAATTTCTGAAATCTTGCAGGGAGCAAGTATAGAAATTTCAAATCAGAAATTTATTGCAAATCTTTATACCATGAATCTGGCAGGATTCGATGTTGTTTTAGGAATGGATTGGTTAATAGCCAATAAAGCCAATATTTTGTGTGATCAAAAGTTAATTCAAGTAAATTCACCAAAAGGTAAAACGATCACAATTAAAGGAAATAAGCTAGCTAGATCCACAAAATTCATCTCTGTGATGAAAACTGCAAGTTCTATAAGAAAAGGTTCTATAGTGTATTTAATTTCTATAATCACTAACACTAAAGGGAAAGAACTAAAAGACATTCCAGTAGTATCTCAGTTTTCAGATGTCTTTCCAGAAGAATTACCAGGACTACCTCCAGACAGAGAAGTTGAATTCAGAATTCACCTGCTACCAGGAACATCACCAATTGCCAAAGCACCCTACCGTTTGGCACCTGCAGAAATGCAAGAATTAAATAAACAATTGGACGAATTGTTAGAAAAATGATTTATACAACCAAGTTCATCGCCATGGGGAGCGCCGATACTGTTTGTTAAAAAGAAGGATGGATCAATGCGTATGTGCATTGACTACCGTGAATTAAACAAAGTCACGATTAAGAATCAGTACCCATTACCGAGAATCGATGATCTGTTTGATCAGCTGCAAGGAGCTCGATTTTTCTCTAAGATCGATTTAAGGTCAGGATATCATCAATTAAAGGTACAGGAAGAGGATATTCCTAAAACCGCATTTAGAACAAGGTATGGTCATTATGAATTTACTGTCATGCCATTTGGTTTAACCAATGCCCCAGCTGCATTTATGGACATGATGAACCGAATATGTAAGCCATATTTGGATAAATTCATAATTGTTTTCATAGATGATATTCTAATTTATTCTAAGAATAAAGAGGATCATGCAAAGCATTTGCACGCACTTTTAAGTTTGTTAAGAAAAGAAAAGCTTTATGCTAAGTTTTCAAAGTGCGAATTTTGGTTAGAACAGGTACAATTCCTTGGACACCTAGTCAATCATGAAGGAATTCATGTAGATCCAACAAAAATCGAGGCAATTACTAAATGGAAAACCCCTGAATCGCCAACTGAGGTTAGAAGTTTCTTAGGATTGGCAGGTTATTATAGAAGATTTATTCAAGATTTCTCTAAATTAGCCATTCCATTAACTAAGCTAACCTGTAAATCTGTTAACTTTGAATGGGGATTTAAACAAGAAGAAGCATTTAGAATCCTTAAGCAAAGACTAACCCATACACCCATACTAGCATTACCAGAAGGAGCTGAAGACTTTGTAGTCTTGTGATGCTTCTAGATTAGGTTATGGATGTGTGTTGATGCAACGACAAAAGGTTATAGCCTATGCATCTAGACAACTTAAAAATCATGAAAAGAATTATTCAACCCATGATTTAGAATTAGGAGCTATAATTTTTGCTCTTAAGATTTGGAGACATTACCTTTATGGTAGTAAGTTTACCATATTTACTGATCACAAAAGTTTAAGGTATGTTTTCGGACAGAAAGAGTTGAATATGAGACAAAGACGTTGGATGGAATTTCTTAGTGATTATGATTGTGATATCCAGTATCATGAAGGAAAAGCCAATATAGTGGCAGATGCTTTAAGCCGAAAGTATCATGAAAAGCCAAGAAGGGTACGTTCTCTTAAATTAAATCTGCAAGTAGATTTAAATGATCAGATAAGAGAAGCACAAGAATCAGTAATCAAGGATGATACTGAAAAATTAAAAGGTATGTTGAAAGAATTGAAACAAGGAACAGATGGAATTTGGAGATTCCATGAAAAGAGAATGTGGATACCTAAATTAGGAAACCTACGTAATCGTATATTAGAAGAAGCCCATAAATCTAAGTATACGATGCACCCAGGAAGTGATAAAATGTACCAGGATTTAAGGAAAAATTTCTGGTGGATAGGAATGAAAAAGGACATAGCAGCCTATGTTTCTAAATGTTTGACCTGTTCACAAGTCAAAGCTGAACATCAGAAACCCTCAGGTTTGTTACAACAATTAGAAATGCTAGTTTGGAAATGGGAATTTATAACAATGGATTTTGTTACTAAGTTACCCAAAACAAGGAAAGGTAATGATACAATCTGGGTGATTGTAGATAGGCTAACTAAGTCAGCTCATTTTCTACCAATGAAGGAAACAATTAGTATGGAACAATTATCTAAATTGTATGTAAATGAAATTGTTTCTTTACATGGCATTCCTTTATCAATTGTTTCTGATAGGGATAGTCGATTTACATCTCATTTTTTGTCAAGTTTCCAAAAGGCAATGGGAACCAAGTTAAAGCTAAGTACGGCTTATCATCCTCAAACGGACGGACAAAGTGAAAGGACAATACAGACAATGGAAGATATGCTTAGAGCTTGTGTAATTGATTTTGGAGGTAATTGGGATGATCACTTACCTTTAATAGAATTTTCCTATAGTAATAGTTATCACACAAGTATCAATGCTGCACCATTCGAAGCACTTTATGGACGAAAGTGCTGAACCCCAGTCTGTTGGGCAGAAATTGGGGAAAAGCAACTATCTGGACCTGAGATAGTGCAAGAGACAACTGGCAAGATAATTCAAGTCAAGGAACGACTGAAAGCAGCACTGGATCGACAAAAGAGTTATGCCAATAACCGACGCAAACCATTGGAATTTCAAGTAGGAGATAAAGTATTGTTGAAAGTCTCTCCTTGGAAAGGAGTAGTAAGATTCATAAAAAGGGGAAAGCTAAGTCTCAGGTATGTTGGACCTTTTAAAATTATTAGAAGAATAGGACCTGTAGCCTATCAGCTACAATTGCCAGAGGAAATGGTAGGAATACATGATGTGTTTCATGTATCAAATCTTAAAAAGTGTCTAGCTGATGAATCATTGATAGTACCTCTTAAAGATATAGAGGTAAATGAACAACTCAAATTTGTAGAAAAACCTCTACAAATTGAAGACATGAAAGTCAAGAATCTCAAACACAAAAGACTAGTTCTAGTCAAAGTGAAGTGGGACTCCAAAAGAGGACCTGAATACACATGGGAACTTGAATCTGAAATGAAAAGAAAATATCCGCACTTATTTCAGTAGATCTCGAGGACGAGCTCTAAACAAGGTGGGGAGAATGTAACAACCCTCGGTAAAATCAATATCCTCATAATATTTCCGACACTCTAGTATATTATAGAATGTCCCAATATGTCTTATATTACACCCCATATGTGAAAACCGAGCCCGAAATATATGATAGTATATAAAATAAATTAAAAACCCTAAATGAGAAGTCGAGGCGGGCCGCGTAGACCCACCCCAACATCTCACGCGGGCCGTATCAGGGTCTAAACCTGATATCGTTGAATCCTTTAGTCAAGGCGGGCCGCGTAAGAGTTATCAATATGCGACAGATCATGAAACGCGGAGACATCCGGTGCTGACACGTGTCGACATCGTGTCGAGTCTACTTGGTGACCGGACTAAGCTATGGTGTTGACCAAGGTTGACGCGGGCCGCGTAACCTTGGCCTGTGTCTCACGCGGGCCACGACAGGACTAGAATCAGCCACTATATAATAAGGCCATCAGTCTACGTTTTTCGTCGCTCACAATCTCAATTCTCAATCTAAATTCTGTAGAGAAGTTATAATACACGGGTATTATACCCCTAATTAGCGAGGTTCTGCTCCGTTGTAAGTATTATAACCCCAGTTTCGTAATAGTTACGCTGCCCGATTGATTTAGGGTTCCGTAACAACTGTCGTGGTTCTGCCCGACGTAGTTGTTGGAATGCCGTCTCGGGGAGGGTATCATTAATAATTTCAAAGGGTTATGATACTAACCAATGTACATTTGTATAAATTATAGATTATATTCAGGAAAACCTTACAAGAAGCCTAAGATAGCAATGTGAGTTGATCCACTTTTTGTAAACTGTTTTACAAAACCTTACATATCTTTCCATGCGAACAACAGTATTGAGTATTTGTAAGAATACAATTATAGTGGGTATGTTGGGGTTTTGTATACAAAATTTGTTACCACCTGGTCAAGGAGTAACATTTCCACAGGTTGAGTATGACAGTACCACTGATGTTAATTGGTATATCTTGGAAACAAATGTAATTGCGGATGTGCTCTCAATATTGTTCACTGTGACTTTAAACTTGATTAAACTGGGATTCACTCACCAGTATTTCCCGCTGACAAATATTTTTAAAACATGTTTCAGGTAACCCAATGTGACAGCCAATTAAGAAAAAGCCAGCTGGAGAGCACTGAAGGCTTGGGATAATGTGGCTATAAAAGTTACCAAATAAACAGTGTTTTAAATTTAAATAAAATAGGGTTCATCCCTGTAAATGTATTGTAATAAGAAACTTGGTTTTGCCCATGTTATTATTAATATCAAATATGGTGGTTTTACTCTGATAAATATTTCCTAACTATGGTCCTGATGAAAATTCCGCTGCAAGATTAAATAAACCTGATACCACCGAAACTCTAAGATCGCGTCCGCCCGTTCCCGGGAATTAGGGATTGGGGGTTGCGACAAAAATCAGGGGTGTCAATCTTGTCAGGTTGGTGGGTTAGCGAGTTAATGGGTTTCAGGTTGGTGGATTGACTAGTTGAGTATTTCAGCCCTAACCCAACCCATATATTTATTCGTGTCGTGTTGGATCCATTTAAAATCGTGTTGTGTTCGAGTCATCTTTCGTGTCAACCCGTTAAAGTTCGTAATAATGATCTTGCCAGAGCCTTGATAGAGCATTCCTAAAACACCTCCTTAAATCTGCAATATTAGCTAGTAATAATGATCTTGCCATTACTCGCCAAATTAACAGCAGTCATAGTTGTTGCTCTTGTCATACATATGATTGAAGCTGTCTACAGTTTTAGCTCCACTTCCCACAACACACTTGTTTCCTGTAAACCATAATTACTATGTATAAATGTATAATATACATTTGCTTTAGATATTTTTAACAAACAGTGATCAAGAATATTAGAAGTCATTTGGATGGTTAGAATACCTTTAGGACTCCACTGCACACACAAAGTGCAGCACGGTTAAGCCTAAGGATAACAAGTGTAGGCACCCATAAAGATCCTTCCTAGTTCCAACCGGTACCGTTCAAATAGAACCGTTTCGACGCGAACCATTTCGACCCGTACCGTTTCGAATCGAACCGTTCCGACACGAACCATTTTGACTCGTACCGTTTCGAATCGAACCATTTCGACGTGAACCATTTTGACTGGTATCGTTTTGAATAAAACTGTTTCGACGCGAACCGTATCGACCCTTACCGTTTCGACCGCTACCGTTTCGAATAGAACCGTTTCGACCGGCACCGTAAAACAGTTTCAGTGAACTTCAGACCATCTGGCGTCATTCGCCCTCTAATGTAGAGAGATAGAACTCTCTCTTGTTGGCTTTCATTACAAACTAACAAAGAGATGAGTTCTCCTGTTCCATGCCATACAACAAAACACACACTAGTACACTCTTGATCACTTCAGTTTAAGGAAGTTATGTAATCTCAGGCTTGTTAGTCATCTATGGCAGTACTGCTATAATACTTACTTTACGTCACAGATTTCCTACAAACTCAACATCATCACTGGTTGGGTCGGGTTGACGCATTCCATCCTCATGAGCCCCATGGTCATATACTTGCTTATTAATAGTTATTGTGTAACGGGTCAAGTTCGCTTTTCAGTTTAACCGTTCTAACGTCATGTTCTGGAGCCTGTATCATACTTATCAAGATCACCTAACTACCAAAAATGGTTATAGAGAACTCATCCATAAGTTTTTGCACTTCAGCTTCTTTCTGCACCTTTTCACTCTCCAGCTGTGTATTCTTCACAACTAACGTGTCTATTTAAACTTATTTTAACAATATAAGAACCTTAATAAACCATATATACTAAATCTCCAATTTAGATAAACAAACATACTAACCGTTCAAAAAGCTTCTCGATTGTTTGAAACTATTTTTCTGAAGAAACATGCGTTTCTCTGACACCTACAAGACTACTAACATAGGACTTCAACGATTCAAAATCCTGTTTGACCCGTGTAAGCTCTTGTTCGTTTTCCGAGCCCATTGCCTCTGTCTAGAAGTTTCTTCAACTAAATCTTCAACCCGTTGTCTCATTTCATTCAAAATAGAGTTTGTACTCGATGCAAAACGGTCCATTTCATCTAACTTTTCAGACATGGTTTCAATCTGAATCGACTTTTTTTTTTAATCTCTTCTTGACCTAAACTTACTCTCTGTTTCGCGTCATTACTTTCTAATTCTGCCAAAAGTACCCTTTCGAATAAAACTTACTTTCTTATATTTCGACCGGTACTGTTTCGAATAGAACTGTGCTTATATTTGACTGTTAGAAAGAAAGGTGGAAATGAATGACTGGTAGAAAACAATCTGTGGGTCATAATAGCTAAAGATATCGGATTGGATTGGCACAATAATTACATCATACCGCTGATACATGCCAAATATGTTGATGTATTGGAATTTACCTACAAGGATCACAATGAATGCCTTCATATTCATGACTTAGTGGAAAAAACGAAAATTTGAGACTTGATGACAATGAATGCCTTCATGCTTGCAGGCCAGATTTCATCTAACTGTTTGGGATTCTAGTACCCATATGATATTTGTTGAGTTGTGTCTCGAGGAAGTAAAAAATGGTAATAAATGAAAGGTCATTTTGATGAAGCATTTAACAAAGCACAACAAGAAACTTATCGTCCAACTCGAGATGTTGAAAGTGATACATCCATCAGAATTAACGGAACACAAGAAGACATAACTACACGTCGTAGGCAAGACGATCTATATATGAGTTTGGTAAGAGAGAGAATTGCAAAAGATATTATGCAATCCAATTGAATGTTTATCTGTTGCAATTGCGGTACTAATGCAGAATAGTGAATAATTTGTTTACTTACCTTGTACCGAAATTGTTAGTGCATTACGTCTATTGACTTCGTCTTGTATCATGTTATGATATAGTATAGGTTAGAATAACCAGTGCACGAGGTTCGAGAATCGAAAGTTGGTGGATTAGCAAGTAGGTCCGCTTATATGGACATTGTCCATAAAAGCGAACCATAAGCTAATAGGTCCGCTCATATGGACGTCCATATAAGCGAACCTGTCTCCACTATATATAGTGCACATGTTGTTCATTTGGTAACGGTTCCGAAACTTGTAACGAAGTGCTGCCAGATTGCTTTCAGGTTGTAAACATTGTTAAATCAATCAAAGAAGCATTATAATTAGTTTGAGCGTCTGTATCTTTGATTCCGCCTCTGATACAGAGAAAAGACTCTTCTGATTGACTCATTCGGGTCCAACAACGATCCTACAAGTGGTATCATTAGTGCATTATGTGTCTATCGCCTTTGTCAATCTAATACGTAGCAGAAACCGAAGAAGTCTAAGCTTTTATTGTAATATCTAGTTTAAAGGGCAAGGTGGGAAACTTGTAAATAAGGAGAAATCCTTATATTCCTTGTGCCTATAAATAGGGAGTTATAGTGTTAGGTTTAAGACTTTTGGCTCATTTGGAGATTTAGAGATCTAATCCTAGAGAGAGAAAGTCTAGAGAGAGAAAGTCTCTCTACGTGATTCACGGCTTTGTACACGACATCATATCAATAGAATCACGTCATTTGTACGTTCTTGTGTGTTCGGTCACGCACGTTCACGGATTCCGCACGTCGAACGTTCGTTACGCAATCGTACAGTGTCGAAACCGGTCCTACAAGTGGTATCAGAGCTCAGGAGGAAGAGTTTAGCTCAATTACATCAGTTTTCTGTCTTCTACACCTTCTTTTTCAATCTGAACAAGTTTCCACGGTTAAAAACGGCCAAATTTTTCACAAAATGTGTATTAGTGGATAATAACAAACCCTTGAAAGTTTTAGATTAAAATTCGGCTTAAAAATGGGTAAAAACTGTTAAAAACTTAGGTCCGCTTTTACGGACATCGATAGATCCGCTCGAAAATCACATTTGGTCCGCTTGAAATTACTTGCTAGGTCCGCCTATCCGGACAATATCAGGTCCGCTCATAGGGACTTGATTGTTGAGGGTTCGCTCAAGAGGTCCGCTTGTGTTTACATTTAGTTGAGGTCCGCTTGCAGGTTCCGCTTTTGTGGTAGAGGAGGTTCGCTCATAGGGTTCGCTTATTGTGACATTTTAAGTGGTTCGCTTTTGTGGTTCGCTCATAGGTGTAACATTAGGTTCGCTCATCTAGTCTGTGACAGGTTTCGCTTTTATGACATCATATCAAGGGGTATCGCTGTTGTGTGATGAATTAGTTGTCGAAAATTGGATCTGGCATCACATTAAATTTGTCGGCTGTATCACATGTATATTAAAGGCCCATGTGACCGAGATATTGATATATTGGTTGTTGAAGACTTTGCGGCCCAATCAGATGTTTGTTTCCCTTGAAGTGTCGGTTTAGTGGGGTGTTTGGCCTAACCACAGTTGAACATTAATATCATTGTTGTCAGCTCACAACTCACACGGCCCAATCATAGTTTAACACCAAGTGTCAGCCCACTATACCAAACTTATCATCTTGTGTCAGTTTGCATGTGG
Source organism: Helianthus tuberosus (assembly GCA_030545235.1). Taxonomy (NCBI): domain Eukaryota; kingdom Viridiplantae; phylum Streptophyta; class Magnoliopsida; order Asterales; family Asteraceae; genus Helianthus; species Helianthus tuberosus. The sequence continues at coordinate 69,580,929 of CM060365.1, read as the reverse complement.
GTTTAATAATCATTTGTCAAAGTTTCGGCCCAATCACAGTGTAATATAGCCCCACTATAATAGTTTGGTCCAATCACAGTGAAGTACAGCCCATTACATTCATGAACTTTTGAAAGTGTTGGATTTAGTGGATTCTACGGCCCAATCATAGAGTTTGTGGTGTTAAGAGTTTGTCGGTTTAAGTGAAAGTGTGGCCTAATCAAAATATTTTCACATTTTCAGTCTGTTTAAACTGATTGAGTTTGTTTGTTTGCTTTCAGGTAATTGAAGATGTCAAGCAAATGTGAAGAATTTTACAACACATTTTACAACGCGTTCACTTCCGAATCAACAGATAGAAGATCTGAGATGAGAGAATATTCGAAGGAGATTTCGGAGAATTTGAAATTCGAGAACATGTATGGAAGTCAACAAAAACCACCGAAGCTAATGAAAGTTGAAGATTATCACTGGTGGAAAAACAGATTTGAGGGTTGGGTAAAAGCTTTCGCTCCTGAAAGTTGGATAAAAATGACAGATGGATACACTGAACCAGTAAAAGAGGGAGGAGAGTTAATAGATGCGAAGGATTTCTCAGACATAGATGTAAAAAATGTTGTGGCTGAATATAAGATGATCACATTAATCAAACAGTCAGTGAGATAGGATATTATCTCGTTACTTGAACAAGAGAAAACTTCAAAGAGTTTGTGGGAAGCGTTAGGGAGAAAGTGTGTAGGAAGTAATGAAATTGTCAAAAACAAAAAGAAATTGTTGCGTAAAGAGTTTGATTTATTCAGTTGTATGAAAAATGAATCTGTTTGTAGAATGATCGAAAGATTTGGGCATCTGAAAATGGAGTTAGCCAGACATGAAATCACATATTCTGAAGAGGATTTGGTGGATAAATTGTTTGATTCATTGCCAAATGATCAAGAGTGGCAATACTTCGCTTTAATGTTGAAGAACACAATCAAGCCTGAAGATTTGAAAGTGGATTTGCTGATTGAAAGACTTGAAAGCCATGAGTTGGAGATAAAGAGATCTAAAGTCAACAATCCAGCTTATCAGCAAAATGTGGAGCTTTACTACAGAGGAAATGCACCACAGGCTGGATCTCCAAAAACAGCATTTTCTACAGAAAGTTCAAATTCAGTGAACAATGAAAGTCTTCACAGTGGTTTTCACAGTGGATCTTCTTCAACAGTTTCAGATCAATCTGCTTCAAAGAATTTATTCCAGTGTAATATCGCAGTGGATTTGAAGAATGGGCAGAATTTCAGCGAAGAGTCGGCAAAACAACAGATGGTTTTCTTGGCATCCGTACTTGAATCGTATGAAAGCCTCGTTGCAGGGAAGATCGGCAACACCAACTTGACAAAAGAAGATTATGATCAATTAGACCCCGAGGAGATGGAACTAATGGATATAAGATGGTGCATGGCCAGTGCGGTTCGTCGGGCACAGCGGTTCATGGAGATCACGGGGAGAAAGTCAATTGGTGGATCATCTACCAAATTGGGATTTGATAAATCAAATGTGACATGTTTCAAATGTAAACAAAAAGGTCACTTTAAGCGCGAGTGCAGAAATGCGTATGCTGCTGATGATTCTGAAAACCCGTTCAACGAAGATTATTACAAGAAAGTGATCTACCATCAGAACAAGTCTGAGCCTCCAAGATTGAAACAGTCTGAAGAAAGAGACTACCGAGAGGGGGAGCAACGGAAGCTCATAGATAGATCCACGGGGATTCTGTTCAAGATAGAGAAAGACAAGATGCTACGAGATTGACTACGGCAATATCCAAGGGGGAGTCTATTAGTGCATTATGTGTCTATCGCCTTTGTCAATCTAATACGTAGCAGAAACCGAAGAAGTCTAAGCTTTTATTGTAATATCTAGTTTAAAGGGCAAGGTGGCAAACTTGTAAATAAGGAGAAATCCTTATATTCCTTGTGCCTATAAATAGGGAGTTATAGTGTTAGGTTTAAGACTTTTGGCTCATTTGGAGATTTAGAGATCTAATCCTAGAGAGAGAAAGTCTCTCTACGTGATTCACGGCTTTGTACACGACATCATATCAATAGAATCACGTCATTTGTACGTTCTTGTGTGTTCGGTCACGCACGTTCACGGATTCCGCACGTCGAACGTTCGTTACGCAATCGTACGGTGTCGAAACCGGTCCTACATAAATCATATGGCGTAGCGATTGAACTGAAGTTTGTTGTTTTTGGCTTCTTGATATTGTTTGTTTGATTTGATGGATAATGTCTTTTTTTGTCATTTCACTTATTTATTTTTTTAAATATATATATTTGCCAAACACTCAATAGTTGATTATCTGATTATTGTGATATCAAACAACATAATCAAATCCAAACACTATCTTTCTGCAGCACGTTTTGTTACAACTGATTATCTGATTCTGATTATTTAAAACGCATAATCTATTTTGAAAAAACAATCCCAAACACCCCCTTAAGTGTTTTCTATTTACTGTATATTTAAAAGCAGAAAACTTAAATACATAAATTTAAAATTGCTTATCTATTCATCTCATACGTCTTAAATAGATAAATTTATGTGCTAGTTGGCTTTAAATAATTATCTACTTCTACAAGTTAATTAAGTTTTGCATATATAAAAAGTTAAAATTAAGCATGTTTATACGTACTTTGAAGAGTAAAGTCCTATTTGAGTCCCTGTAGTTTGTGCAGTTTAACTATTTGAATCCAAAAACCAAAACTGTCTTGATTTGAGTCCCTGTGGTTTCTAATTTTAACCATTTGAATCCAAAAATAAACAACATCCAAATAAGAAACATTTGGTTTTTGGATTCAAATGGTTAAAATTAGAGACCACAGGGACTCAAATCAAGACAGTTTTGGTTTTTGGATTCAAATGGTTAAACTGCACAAACCACAGGGACTCAAATAGGACTTTACTCTACTTTGAAACATATATATAAAAACATTTTAGAATAATCGAGATACCAAACACTTGATTTGTCATGTGCAGAAACATACAAGATTGACGACATTTGAAGGGATTAGCTTGACTCCTTGAGTGAGAAATGAGTAATTGATGATGGATGATTTGGCAAATGTTGACCATATAATTGTGACTTGTAGATTCCCACTATATATTTACTATCATTATTTGGTCAATGTTTTAGTTTTGTTAATAAACTAGTAAAGTTACCCGCGCTACGCTGCGGGGTTTCTACCGGTATAACATCGGGTTGGGATGGTACCAGTACTTGGTATAGCAATCGAAAAAAAATATGCCAAAGAAGATATCGACGCGTCTTTTGCAACTATCCAAATCATAAAGAAAATTAATTTATATTGGACAGTATCGTTGTGACACGCTAAACCGTAGGAAAAGTTAACGTTTTAAAAAACACAATAAAGTTCTATAAAAATAATATTAAAAAAATGTAACTTCAACATTAAAACTTGTGGCAAAAAAGAAACACCAAAACTATTGGGCAGGTCTAGCACCACCCAAACACAAATGGAAATGGTGAAGGCTAAAGACACATGTAAACTTGCAAGCAAGAGTGTATACCCTATTGTACATGTTAAAACCCTTGTAATTCACTGTACAACCTCTTCAAATTTGTTAGTATATATAATATACTCATATATATAATAGTCTGGCCAAATTGAGGTAATACGGGGCTCTCTGATTTAAAGAGTGTGGTAACCTTATACATGAAGTTCATCGTTAAAAAAAAATTTATCTTTTTTAAGTCGGTATGTTTTATTTATAATTATATTTGAATCACATAATCACACGAAACAATCAAACAAAGTTCTAAGTTTTAACCCAAAAAAGTCATTTTTTAATACTCAAAGTCTAAAAATATATCATTATTGAATAAGACATAGTGCTAATAAGTTGGTATCTTTGTAGTTTATTAGAAAACAGAGTAGATGTGTTCAATATATACAGTTGTCCAAAAAAGCATGTTATTTTTAAGTGAATTTATTATGTATTGATAACAGAATGTTAGTAGGGGTAGCACAGGCTACTCTTCAACCCAGTCTTCGTAGTGTAAAAATACCCCTTAACTCCGTTTCCGTAGTGTAAAAATACCCCTCAACTTCGTCTGCGTTAAACAAAGGATACCCCTGGTCAATAAAATAAAAAAAATGGGATACTCTTAATTTTTTTTGGCTAGTTCTGCTATTTGTTAAAAGTGTTGTCTATGTTCGTAGACATGAGTTACCTTTTACCATTGATTTTATCTAGGTGATTGGGATTTTGTTGATTCTTCAAACAAATAAAGATACCATTTTATCATTTGTATTTTAATGTCTCAGCTGTGTCTATTAGACTTTTGACATATTGGTATCAGAGTGACCTAACAACTATATATTTACAAGTTTTAAGTTTTATAACTACATAGTTCAGATGATCGGATGAGATGTGTTCCTCCACTTTGAGAAATCGGTCAAACGCGTTTACATAATATTATTAATATATTGAAATTGACGTTACCCCTTAGTTTTTTAACTTATGTGCACTTTACCTCATTTTTTTAATAACACTATCATCCTAACATAAAACCAAGAGTACTCTAAAACCAAATATTTTTATGACTCATGCTTTATACATCTTTCTAGATTTAAATGCCATTTTAGTTAATGTCGTTTGAGCTATTTTGCCAGTTTAGTCTAAAGGTTTAAAACTTTGTCACGTCCAAATAGTTTTAAACTTTGCCATTTTAGTCTATTGGGTTAACTCCATCTCTTTATTCTGTTAACTAGAAGGGCATTCGGTCATTTTATATGTAATTTTGTTAACTAGAAAGGCAATTCGACCATATAAAATGATCGAATTACCCTTCTAGCTAACATAAAAAATGGATGGAGTTAACCCAGTGGACTAAAATGGCAACGCTTGAAACTATTTGGACTAAAATGACAACGTTTCAAACCTTTGGACTAAACTGGCAAAATGACCCAAACGACTAAAATGTCATTTAACTCCATCTTTCTATTATGAAATAGTAATCGAGCTTCGTGAAAGTAGTATAACTACTTAAGTTTCAATATTGTTCAATGTTATGATCTTGAACAATAATTTTTAAATTGAATAATCTAAATGAAACATGAAGTTTGGTTATTATTTAGTGACATTCTTTTCATAATTACCCCTATTTTTATTAAATTTAAAAATAATAATCACTAATACTAATCAAGTTACATATTTGTTCTATTTAAAAACAATGAAATTAACATCGAAACTTAAATGAATTTAATAGAGAAGTGAAAAAACTTGGTCAGTAAGATATTTCTTTTATTTGTCATACAAATTTAATATATATATATATATATATTTGAAAAGTGGCAATGAATAATTTGATTTTTATAATAGTGTATAGTTTTTTTTATATTTTTATCATTTCAATATTATAATAGACTATTATTATATTTACTTTTAACGTTAAAAATATATATTTCACGTTAACTTTTAATGATTTTCCTTTTTTAATATTATTTTTTAATATTATCGACGTTGTCTGAACAACCTTGATATTAGGGGTGAGCATGGCGCGGTTATGGTTTCGGTTATACGGTTCGGTTATTACCTATAACCGAAACCATAACCGCACACTGCGGTTATCAAAAAATCATAACCGTTCGGTTTCGGTTAATGCGGTTTCGGTTAATCGGTTATTGCGGTTAATGCGGTTTCGGTTATTATTAGTGTAAACTATAATGGGCCAATAAGGTTGGGTCATGGTTAGTGTAAAATGTAATGGGCCAATAAGGTTGGGTCATGGTTAAAAGTTAAAACATTCAAATACTTCACCAAAGATACATATAGATTAGGCCATGGTTACGCATTTAAATACAAACTTAAAGACTTATGGTGCTACGGATTTGGCTATGTTTAAAATATTCGGTTCGGTTCGGTTATTTGCGGTTATGAAAATAAGAATAACCATAACCGAACCGCAAAAATCGGTTATTAAAAATATAAATAACTAACCCTTCGGTTATTTCGGTTACGGTTCGGTTATTTCGGTTACGGTTCGGTTAATTCGGTTATATGCTCACCCCTACTTGATATCGGTACCATATAACATTATACGTATTAAAAGATAGTGGCCATGAATAGTGAACAAAATTTATTATATTTTTCTGGATTTTAATTATTTTAGAGTAAATTACAAGTTTTGTCCTTTATGTTTACACCAAATTGCAGGCGCTGTACTTTAGCGCAAAAGTTGACAAGTTTTGTCCTTAATGTTCCAAAATCTTGCACGTTATGTCCTTTAGCCCAAACCCAGTTAGATTTTTTGGTTAAATTTGGTCATGTGCCTTGCACATGAGGACATTCTTGTCATTTCATATTTTCAAGGACTATTTTGTAAAGAAATTTTATGCGGGAGCTTCTGTAATAAACTTAAAAATAAAAATTATATAAACTCCCACTCTCTCTCTCTCTCTCTTGATCTGAAACTCATTCCCTCTCTCTTCTCTCTAACAACAGGTTGGCCACCATTCTTTGTGGCGGTTCACGGCGGCGCACAGCCTTACCAGTGGTGGAGGTGGTCGTGGTGTTAGGTGACGCGACAGGTTTCCTACTATGTCTCTCTCTCTCTTTTCTTTCTCTCTCTCTAACAACAAGTTGGCCACTTTGTGTGGCGGCGGTGCACCGGAAGGAGGTAGCGGTGGTGTTAGGTGATGGCGGGTGGTTGTGGTAGTGGGTTAGGGACGACGGTTAGTGAAGGGGTGGTTGTGGTGGTGGGTTCGGTGTGGCGATTGAGGTGGTGTTATTGGCGTTTGCAGGTGGTGGTGTTCGGAGACTCGATGGCCGAAATAGATTTTTTGGGTTTTTTTGGTTTTGGGGATTTTTGGTTTTGGCCGGAACAGATGTTGCATATTATAAAATGGGTTCTGGTTCCTCTTGCAGCTGATCTTTGAGGGGGTTTATAAGAGAGTCCCAGGATTTGACCTGACCTGTGATTTTATTTTCTCTTGATCAACAATGTTTGTTGGAGGGTTTTTGATATTTTTGGTTTTGAGGATATTTGGGGGTTTTTGATTTGGCATTTAGGTTTTTGATTTTGGGGTTTTTTGATGCATGTAGCACTAAATGTGAATGTGAATGTGGAGGTGGAGGTGGAGGGTGGTGGTGGCGGTGGTGAAGGGTGGTGGTGATGGAGGTTATATATATAGTTAAAATAATAATAATAATATTTTAAATTATTTTGTTTTATTTTTTAAATACTATTAAATAAATGAGGTAAAAAGACTAAAATGCCATTGAGTGACCAGATTTAACCAAAAAATCTTACTGGGTTTGGGTTAAAGGACATAACGTGCAAGATTTTGGAACATTAAAGACACAACTTGTCAACTTTTGCGCTAAAGGACAGCGCCTGCAATTTGGTGTAAACATAAAGGACAAAACTTGTAATTTACTCATTATTTTATTATAGTAATTAAACATATTTTGTTTATCTATTATATGATATAATGTTTTATAAAATTTTTAGTAAGCAGTACTATTTTTTATTTACATTTTAGTATTTTTATTATATGTCGACGCTGTTTATCCTTTACATTCTTTTAATAATACGAGTAATGCCTTATAGTGTTGCGACATGCTTATTTTTATCTATATTTAAATATAAGCTTTGTTTGAATCGAACGAGTAAAATATAATTATTATTTTTTGGTTTATTGTGACGAGCCAAACCAATACCGTTTGAACAACTTCGGTAGCAGTATAGAGTATATTTTATATATTGTAAGCTATAGCGAGTGTTGGTACCATACCCTTACCGTGACTAACTAAACTGACACCGTCCTAGCAATATCAATGCCCTGTCTGTCACACCCCCAAAATCCACACGTGGAGTATCACCGCTTGGAGGCGTGACTGACCAGGATCAAGCCACCAATCATATTGAACATAACAAGTATTAAGTAAAATTCAACCACACAATATGAAAGGTGTTTCAAATCAAAAACGTAGTTAAGTGTTTAGCAGAAGCATAATTGTAAAACCCAATGTAAGTATTAAGTACGAAATAAAATAATGTTTTTAGCATGGCACACACTGCCATGTCCCACAACGACCGCGCCTCCCTGTGCAAGCTCCATGAGTACCTAACGACCTGCAAGGCATGTAACAACGAGTCAACAACAAAGTTGAGCGAGTTCACAGTTGGTTGCTTAGTTATAGCATTCGTTTCGTAAATCATATGTTCGTTTTGTAAACCATGTATCGTATTAATTCGTATCGCGGTCTCCCAGACATGTTTGCGAAGATTAGTGGGGGCTTCCCATGTGTTACTAGACCGTGCGTATCGACTACTATGAAAATGTAAGTGGTGCCCTAAGTCAATGTCTATCAGCACTGACCATTTGCCCATAGTCCATTAGTACACGCCCGTCCGACTGGCACGGTGTGAGGTTTGTTAAACCTAATAGCGCTATTAACTAATGACCCGCTCGCCATAGGCCTCGGCGATTAAGTCGATATAAATGAGGGACTTCATGATAGAGGTTTAGTCCAGTGTGTATATTCGTGTTGTCCTACCCAAGGAGGACGAACGTACGTATCCTACCCAAGGAGGATACGCGAGGTTGTAGTTACCATTTAATGTATTAACCCATTCCCAACCCTCGGGAATCCCATGCCTTGGAAAGAGTGTGAACTCACCTTGGTTTTCTCGGTATGCTAAACTACGTGCTCACAAGTAATCAGTCAAGTCCTATAGTTATGCACGTATACTCAATCAGTTAATTTCATATAGATTCACATGCCATCTATGTCACAAAGTGTGTTTAAGCAATTATCACGTATCATAAAAGCAGTTAATCAAAGCCATGCAATTCATGTTTCACAGAATTAACAGGCAGTTAATATACTTTACAAAGTTAACACACTTAACCGGATTTACACACTAACAATGTTACATGTTTAACAGAGTTATATACATATCCTAACAAATTTAATACGTTTGGCAGAGTTAACATGTTTACTGAATTAACAACTAACGGAGTTGATAACTAACAGAGTTACATACTACACAGAACTAATATGCCAGACACTCAACGAAAACACTCTTGGCCGAAATCACCTAGTGGCGAAATCCCTCCTCTGGCGAAAACCCTTATGTCCGAAATCACATTTGACGAAAACCCAAGGGTTTTCGTCGGACATAAGGTTTGGCGAAAACACCTTGTGTTTTCGTCTGAAACATCATTATCATCAGTAACAGTCACATGCGACGGAACCCTAATCATTACTACACTACCACATACAATCATTCAATCAGATTAGATCGTACAAATCATCAACTCAATCACGAACAGGCATAGCGCAAGCAATCCTAACATCAGATTATCATACAATCATCCCCACATACAATCAGTAATGCATAACCATTCAACATCAAATTATTATAATCATTCAACACCCAATAAATATGATCATCACGCATTAACTGAACATGCACTGTGGCCTACACAACTGCCTTCATAACATTGGATCTATTCTACAAGATTCACAACAGAAACATCAAACATATCCATTCATCACTATAACATCAACTGATCACATTTATCATGCTGAACCGAAATCGACAACCTAGTAATATATAATGAACAACTCCTCATACAACATGAATTCAAGCATTACATAATATCACAGAATCATGATTTCAATGACACATTCAACAGTGATATCAAACAATCTATCGTGTGTGGATTAAACACTAACCGATACAAGACGATCAATGAATCGTTCAATACAGAAAGCTTCGAGATCTCAAGACTGCCGTCGCACAGGGATAGGGGGAGAGGAGGTGAGTGGTGACTAGGGTTTGCCGTTTAAAAGTTTCACGTAAGGGTTGGAATCAAAATATATAACTATAACAGATCGTACTGGGCCTAAGGCCCATTTGATTTCGCCAAAGTGTGGGTGACGAAAACACCCTAGTGTTTTCGTTCAGCAGTGTTTTCGTGGGGAAGGTGTTTGGCCTAACAGATTTTATTTTTAAATTATACAAAACCTCATAATAATACAAAGCATAATATTAACATCTACATTTTATAATGCACACCAAACATATACAAACAACACTTTGTGAACAGGTACAAAGTCGAGTAGAGACCTTGAAAACTCGAGTTGTCACATTATCCCCAACTGGAAAGAAATTTCGTCCCGAAATTTAGCACATGGTTACTGAGGAAGCTAGTTGTGTTGCGTTGTTTACTGGTTTTCCTGGGGTGTCACATCATCCCCCCGTTGGTTTGGAATTTCGTCCCGAAATTCCGTAGTAGCTTCAGTCTCAGTAGTGGTTGCACTGTTTCCGAATAACTGGGGATACTTGAGTTTCATTTGATCTTCTCGTTCCCAGGTAAACTCTGGGCCACGACAGGAGTTCCAACGAACTCGAACAAGAGGTATTCTGGTGTGCTTGAGGACCTTAACGTCTCGGTCCGTGATTTCAACTGGTTCCTCGACGAATCGCAACTGATCGTCGATAGTGAGCTCCTTCAAAGGAACTATGAGGGTCTCATCTGACAGACACTTCTTCAGATTCGACACGTGAAAAACGTTGTGAACTGCACTGAGTTTTGCGGGCAGGTTTAGTTTGTAGGCCACTTTGCCTATTATCTCTATGATTTCAAATGGTCCGACGTAACGCGGATTGAGTTTGCCCCATTTTCAAAGCGAACCACACCCTTCCAGGGTGAAACTTTGAGTAGCACTCGATTCCCAACTTGGAACTCGAGTGGTTTCCTGCGCTTGTCTGCATAGGCTTTCTGACGGTCGCGAGCTGCCGCCATGCGTTGTCGTATCTGAGCAATCCTTTATGTAGTATCAACTACGAGTTCTGGACCAGTGATCTGACTGTCACCCACCTCTGCCCAACAAAGAGGTGATCGGCATTTACGCCCGTACAATGCTTCAAATGGAGCGGCTTGAATGCTGGTGTGGTAACTGTTGTTATACGAAAACTCCACTAACGGGAGATGTTTTTCCCAGCCGTTGCCGAAATCGATTACACATGCCCGAAGCATGTCTTCTAGGGTTTGGATGGTGCGTTCAGACTGCCCATCCGTTTGCGGGTGGTAAGCTGTGCTCATATCTAATCTTGAGCCAAAGGACTTGTGCATTGCTTGCCACAGTTCAGAAGTAAAACGTGCATCACGATCGGAAATAATAGAGGTTGGCACCCCGTGCCTCGAGACAACTTCCTTAAGGTAGACATCTGCTAGAGTGGAGAACTTACCCGTTTCCTTAATAGCCAAAAAGTGTGCAGATTTTGTGAGTCGATCCATGATCACCCAAATAGTATCATTTCCACGTTGAGATCTAGGCAGGTGGGTAGTATCATTTCCACGATCACTTTTATTGCCATTTTAGTCCAAAATTAAAAAAACCCCATTTTTTACTGTTGCAACATGTCTCTTTTGTCCTTTTATGGAGGGTATTTTGGTCATTTTACCCACCTGCAACCACTGCCCCTTTCAACCACCGCCCCCTACAACCCAAAACCTACCAGGAATCTCCGCCAATGGAAACTCCAAACAAACACCTCTGATTCTCTCCAAACAACGCTCGTGGTCACCGGACTTCCACTAGCGGGGCAAGAGCACCGATGTTGCTGCTATTGACGTTGACGTCACCGATGATCGGAAGAGAGAGATAGAGAGAGAGAGAGTGAGTGACGGTGACCGTGACGGTGACCATACGAATTTAGGGTTTTGATTTTGGGTGGATTTGGTAGATAGAGGGTTGTGGATTTGGGTGGATTTTGTCGCAACCCCCGATCCCTGATTCCCGGGAACGGGCGGACGCGAGCTCAGAGTTTGGTGGTATCAGTTTGTTTAATCTCGCAGCGGAATTTTTTCATCGGGACCGTAGTTAGGAAATGTTTATCAGAGTAAAACCACCTTCTTTTATATTAATAATAACATGGGCAAAACCCAAGTTTCTTATTACAATACATTATAGGGACAAACCCTATTTTATTGAATTTAAAACATCGTTTATTAGGTAACTTTTATAGCCACATTTTCCCAAGCCTTCAGTGCTCTCCAGCTGGCTTTTCACTAATTGGCTGTTCACATTGTGTTACCTGTAACGCGTTTTAAAAACATTTGTCAGTCGGAAATACTGGTGAGTGAATCCCAGTTTAATCAAGAAACATTTTATCAATTAAAACAGTATTGAGAGCGATCACATTGTTTATTTCTACACAATTACTCATTCAGTATTTGCCACTCGACCGGATCTATGGCTATGGTCAAATTACCCATTGGCTAACTCGTCGTCCAATGGTAATGCACTGTCATTCAGACTTACTACTACTCGTAGTAAATTTTGTATACAAAACCCCATAATACCGGCAGTAATTGAAGAACTACAAAGACTCAATCACCGCTTAATCACATTGTAAAACAATTAAGGTTTTGTAAAACATTCCAAAAAGGTTAACAAAAAGAGGATAAACTCACATTGTTGTCTTAGGCTTTACGTAAGGGTTTCCTGGATATAATCTATAATTTATACAAATGTACATTGGTTAGTACCATAACCCTTTGAAAATATTAATAATACCCTCCCCGAGACGGCATTCCAACAACTACTCGGGCAGAACCACGACAGTTGTTACGGAACCCTAAATCAATCGGGCAGCGTAACTATTACGAAACTGGGGTTATAATACTTACAACGGAGCAGAACCTCGCTAATTAGGGGTATAGTACCCGACTATAATGCTTCTACTACAGAAAGTGAGATTGAGAAATGAAAAGTGAGCGACGGAATTTGAAACCCGAGGCCTCCTTTATATAGTTGCTGATATTGACTCTCAGGCGGCCCGCGTAAGGTAAGGCTAAGCCTTACGCGGCCCGCGTCAACACCGGTCAACATAATAGCTTAGCTGGGTCAGCTAGTATGTCCGCCACGATGACAACACGTGTCAGCACCGGATGCTTCCGCGTTTCATGATCTGTCGTGGCCCGCGTCAACTTAGACGAGGTCTTACGCGGCCCGCTTGAACTAAAGAAGTCAGCGGAGTCAAAGTCCGGTCATGATACGGCCCGCGTGAGTGGTTAAGATGGGTCTACGCGGCCCGCCTCAGCCCTATATTTCATGTTTTTGATTTATTTTATAAACTATAACATAGATCGGGCTCGGTTTTCACATACGGGGTATAATATAAGACATATTGGAACATTTTATAATATACTAAAGCGTCTAAAATATTTATGAGGGCGATGGTTTACCGAGGGTTGTTACATTCTCCCCACCTTGTTTTAGAGCTCGTCCTCGAGATCTACTGAAACAAATGCGGATATTTCTTTTGCATTTCTAACTCTAGTTCCCATGTATACTCAGGTCCTCTTTGGGAGTCCCACTTCACTTTGACTAGAATTAGTCTTTTGTGTTTGAGATTCTTGACTTTCCTGTCTTTAATCTGTAGAGGCCTCTCTACAAACTTGAGTTGTTCATTTACCTCTATATCCTTAAGAGGTACTATCAATGATTCATCAGCTAAACACTTTTTAAGATTTGATACATGAAACACATCATGTATTCCTGCCATTTCCTCTGGCAGTTGTAGCTGATAGGCTGCTGGTCCTATTTTTCTAATAATCGTAAAAGGTCCAACATACCTAGGACTTAGCTTTCCCCGTTTGATGAATCTTACTACTCCTTTCCAAGGAGAGACTTTTAACAATACTTTATCTCCTACTTGAAATTCCAACGGCTTTCGTCAGTTATTGGCATAACTCTTTTGTCGATCACGTGCTGCTTTCAGTCGTTCCTTGACTTGAATGATTTTATCAGTTGTTTCTTGTACTATCTCAGGTCCAGATAGTTGCTTTTCCCCAATTTCTGCCCAACAGACTGGGGTTCGGCACTTTCGTCCATAAAGTGCTTCGAATGGTGCAGCATTGATACTTGTGTGATAACTATTATTATAAGAAAATTCTATTAAAGGTAAGTGATCATCCCAATTACCTCCAAAATCAATTACACAAGCTCTAAGCATGTCTTCCATCGTCTGAATTGTCCTTTCGCTTTGTCCATCCGTTTGTGGATGATAAGCTGTACTTAACTTTAACTTGGTTCCCATTGCTTTTTGGAAACTTGACCAAAAATGAGATGTAAAGCGGCTATCCCTATCAGAAACAATTGATAATGGAATTCCATGCAAAGAAACAATTTCATTTACATACAATTTAGATAATTGTTCCATACTAATTGTTTCCTTCATTGGTAAGAAATGAGCTGACTTAGTTAGTCTATCTACAATCACCCAGATTGTATCATTTCCTTTCGTAGTTTTGGGTAATTTAGTAACAAAATCCATTGTTATAAATTCCCATTTCCAAACTGGCATTTCTAATTGTTGTAACAAACCTGAGGGTTTTTGATGTTCAGCTTTGACTTGTGAACATGTCAAACATTGAGAAACATAGGCTGCTATGTCCTTTTTCATTCCTATCCACCAGAAATTTTTCCTTAAATCCTGGTACATTTTATCACTTCCTGGGTGCATCGTATACTTAGATTTATGGGTTTCTTCTAATATACGATTACGTAGGTTTCCTAATTTAGGTATCCACATTCTCTTTTCATGGAATCTCCAAATTCCATCTGTTCCTTGTATCAATTCATTTAGCATACCTTTTAATTTTTCAGTATCATCCTTGATTACTGATTCTTGTGCTTCTCTTATTTGTTCATTTAGATCTACTTGCAGATTTAATTTAAGAGAACGTACCCTTCTTGGCTTTTCATGATACTTTCGACTTAAAGCATCTGCCACTATATTTTCTCTTCCTTCATGATACTGGATATCACAATCATAATCACTAAGAAATTCCATCCAGCGTCTTTGCCTCATATTCAACTCTTTCTGTCCGAAAACATATCTTAAACTTTTGTGATCAGTAAATATGGTAAACTTACTACCATAAAGGTAATGTCTCCAAATCTTAAGAGCAAAAATTATAGCTCCTAATTCTAAATCATGGGTTGAATAATTCTCTTCATGACTCTTGAGTTGTCTAGATGCATAAGCTATAACCTTTTGTCGTTGCATCAACACACATCCATAACCTAGTTTAGAAGCATCACAGTAGACTACAAAGTCTTCAGTTCCTTCTGGTAATGCTAATATAGGTGTATGGGTTAATCTTTGCTTAAGGATTCTAAAGGCTTCTTCTTGTTTTACTCCCCATTCAAACTTAATAGATTTACAAGTTAACTTAGTTAAGGGAATGGCTATTCTAGAGAAATCTTTAATAAATCTTCTATAATAACCGGCCAATCCTAAGAAACTTCTAACCTCGGTTGGTGATTCAGGGGTTTTCCATTTTGTAACTGCTTCAATCTTTGTTGGATCTACATGAATTCCTTCATGATTGACTAGGTGTCCAAGGAATTGTACCTGTTCTAACCAAAATTCGCACTTTGAAAACTTAGCATAAAGCTTTTCCTTTCTTAACAAACTTAAAAGTGCGTGCAAATGTTTTGCATGATCCTCTTTATTCTTAGAGTAAATTAGAATATCATCTATGAATACAATTATGAATTTATCCAAATATGGCTTACATATTCGGTTCATCATGTCCATAAATGCAGCTGGGGCATTGGTTAAACCAAATGGCATGACAGTAAATTCATAATGACCATACCTTGTTCTAAATGCGGTCTTAGGAATGTCCTCTTCCTGTACCTTTAATTGATGATATCCTGACCTTAAATCGATCTTAGAGAAAAATCGAGCTCCTTGCAGCTGATCAAACAGATCATCGATTCTCGGTAATGGGTACCGATTCTTAATCGTGACTTTGTTTAATTCACGGTAGTCAATGCACATACGCATTGATCCGTCCTTCTTTTTAACAAACAGTATCAGCGCTCCCCATGGCGACGAACTTGGTTGTATAAATCCTTTTTCCAACAATTCATCCAATTGTTTCTTCAATTCTTGCATTTCAGCGGGTGCCAAACGGTAAGGTGCTTTGGCAATTGGTGATGTTCCTGGTATTAAGTGAATTCTGAATTCAACTTCTCTGTCTGGAGGTTGCCCTGGCAATTCTTCTGGAAAGACATCTGAAAACTGAGATACTACTGGAATATCTTTTAAATCCTTTCCTTTAGTGTTAATGATTATAGAAATCAAGTACACTATAGAACCTTTTCTCATACAACTTGCAGTTTTCATCACAGAGATAAATTTATTGGACTTAGAGATTTTATCTCCTTTAATTGTGATCATTTTACCTTTTGGTGAATTTACTTGAATTAACTTTTGATCACATAAAATACTAGCTTTATTGGCTATTAACCAATCCATTCCTAAAACAACATCAAATCCTACCAGATTCATGGGATAAAGATTTGCAATAAATTTCTGATTTAAAATTTCTATACTTGCTCCCTGTAAGATTTCATAAATTCTAACAATTTCCCCATTAGCTGTCTCTACTAAGCATTCTTGTGGTAGTTTAGTTAATGATTGATTTAGAAATTTGCAAAACGATGTATTAATAAAACTTTGGTTTACACCAGAGTCAAATAATACTTTAGCAAAAACATCATTAACTAAAAACGTACCGGCTATGACATCTGGAATCATCTTGGCTTCTTCTGCAGTTAGAACAAATGCTCTAGCATTTTTAGTATTCTTGTTCTCTGAAGCTGGGGCTAATTTTGGACAATTTAGCTTGATATGACCTTGTTCTCCGCAATTGTAACATACCCTGCTGTTAGCTTTCTTCCTGCAGTTTTCTTCCTTTTGTCCCGATATTTTGCAAAAGTTACAATATATGGAGTATCTTCCTGAATGCTTTCTTTTGCAATACCTACAGTAGGGTGCAGAGGTAGAACCTATATTTTTCCCACGGTTAGAATTTCCAGAACGAAATTCTTGGGTCAATTTCTGGGTTAGATTCCTCCTTTGATCCTCTTCTCTGGTACGGACTAATTCATCAGTCAAGGTATTGGCTAGTTCTACAGCTTCTTCTATGGTTTGAAGTCTAGCTGCCTTGACTGCGTGTCTTATCCCCCCAATTAATCCCCAAATATAACGAGAGATTAATACTGGTTCTGGTGAAGCAAGAGTTGGCACTATTCTAGCATATTCGAAGAATAACTTTGTCACACCCCGACCGCGTAAAACAACAAATCGCGGCGGAAACATCGGGGCGTGTTGCAACAGAATTAATATTTCATAACCATGGATACCAAAAAGTGTTTCGTTTTATTAAACATTGAATAATTACATCGTCTAGAAATCTAAATACACAAATTAAACATAGTCTATCATTGTTATTGAGTCACTAAGGCCTTGTCCAGTCCTATGTGAGCATGCATCTTATCAATCGATATCATTCAACAATACCTGAAACATATGTGAAAACGAGGTCAGCAAAGAAATGCTGGCGAGTACATAGGTTTTGTGAAAATAAGATTCATGACTTCTGTTTAAGAAAATGTTTAGTCATGAACCTTGTAATTTGCTTTGTCTTTGTAAATCATTTGAAAAATAATAAGTTCAGGTGATATGTATAATAAGAGAATAATGCATGATTAAATAAATAACCATGTAAAATGAGTTTATATAAGATAAGTTATTTGTAAATAAATGTCTTGTCAAAGGTATGTTACTTGTATAAAATGTTCTATGTCTCAAACTGAAATGATTCAAATAACGCTACAATATGTAATACCATACAAACACTTATATATAGGAAGTACCAGCGGCGTATCCACCATGCTTGTATCATATTACACACGCACCGTTACTCAAATCACTTACCCAAACAAACCACCAATGTAAGATGTCCATGTTTAAACAAATTGTCAAATGTATTGAATAATATAACAAAATGTTTATGTTAAGATGTAAATCATGTCATGTATTATCAATGTCAAAAGTGTTTGTGTCAAATGTAAACCATGTAATGTGTAACCAAAAATGATATGTATGGCTAGTGAAATGCATCAACTAAACCATAGATGAAATGCACAAAACAAAGTATTGAAGTAAAACTTGGTTTAAATCAATACTATGTTCCATGGAAATGCATGATTAAATGTAAATCATGTCCAAATGTTTACCCAATCGTTAAACCATCTTGTTTTAATCGTTCAAATCGTTCTTGTTTTAATTGTTCAAATCGTTCTTGTTTTAATTGTGAAACTACTTAATGGTCGATTCTCTAATAACATTCAAACCTTCTTGACGCGTTCATCGTTCCAACTCGCTCTCGCTCTCGTTCTTAACAAACCCTTACCAAAGGGTAAGTTAATAATTACAGATTCAGTCGCTACCCAAAATATCCACACATAACCATGGGTATAGAGAATAACGGGATTTGTCAGATCCTATGGTACCATAACCTAATACTGGTCGGCTTGATCATTGCTAATGAATGTCATTGGTTATGTAACTACAACCAACAAGTTCGTTCACTTTATTGAAATCGTTCTTGAAACCATTGTAATTGTTTTTGAAATCATTGTTAAGATATTTAGCACATATGAGTCACCCCAAAACAGTTGAAAACAGTAAAAGAGGGGAATAATGTACTCGCCTGAGAATGCTTAGAGGTCTTGAACAACAACCAAACAAAGCTTGAGGGAGCACGGAATCAGTCGGCAAATCTAAAACTATATAATTAAACCGGACTTAAATCGGGAGATCGGATAGGATGAGGCTTGGTAAACCAAATGAGTATTGGAACTCATATGATATGGTTTAACAAGGCCTACATACTACAATGAAACCAAACCTAAGTGCTTTCGACCCATCGCGACCCATTAAGGTAGCTTATGCTACTTTAACGCGTCGTGCACGTGAAACGCGTTCGGACCGTCTAACTAGTCCTATGACAAGTGTTATATGCCTAAACATGTTACATAATCAGTTATGTGACAAAAGTTTAGGTTACATATGCTTAATTACCAATTATACATGAAAAGGGTATTCTGGTAATTTACCTAAGGCATATAAACTACCTATCATACAACTACTCAAACGATGTGACCATAGGGTATAACCTCAGAAGGTTATTCCCTACCTACTATGGTCACCTAATGTATTTGGTCGGATCCTAATGATCGACCAAATGGGTCGGGTTCGAGGTATAAGCGATTTATTAGATCGCTTACCCTACGACCCTAGACAACGTGGTAATCAGTAGGCATAGTCCCAAGGGACTATAACCAACGTGATTACACTCACGTTGCGAAGTTCAAACGAACTTCGCATTGACCATAACTGGTCAATGTAGAAAGTCAAACAAAGTTTGACTTTCAGACTCGAAAGACTCGAAAAGCAATAAAAGAACGAAAGAATACTTACCCAGGGTCCCCGAATGCTAATCTCGATCCAAGAACTCAGGTATGAAACAATGGTTTCAACTTAGAGCTCTCAAATCAAGATTCTAGTGAGAAATGAAGTTGGGGATGGATGGGTATTTATAGTAAATGGTCCACCGTTAGGATCGTTTGATGGAAAACGTGCCATGATCCAAGGCGTACACTTGTCGGAAACTCATGGTGGCTAAAAGTGATCCTTATCAGCTGACTAAGCGAAAGAGAATGTGTGGTTGTGAACGAAACAGCTGGAAACTGCTGTTAGATTCGATTAATCAGGTCAGAAGGGGCCTCGCGGGCCGCCTAGCAGTCACAGATCAGACATAAGTTTCAGAAATGACAGTTCCAGTCCCTGCACGTGTTTAAGGCCATTTCCGACACTTCTAAGGCCCGTAAAGCCAACTTTAAGGCCCTAAAATGTTGCCTAAACATTTTGGACATGAAACATGCTCAAAAATATGCCGGACATTGGTTCGTTTGGCCGTACGAACGCGATGTTCGCTTAATTACGACGGAATGCGCATAAGCGCGAAAAACGATCCAAATGACGTGACGAATGGATTTTTCTTATGCCAAACACTAAAATAAAATATTTTCATGCTTACATAAATTTTTGGATGTCCGGATGTATTCAGAACGTAAGTTATGCGCGAAAATGCAAACTTGTGCACTTTTTGACACTTTTAGTCCCTGAATGACACAAAAGTTTATTTTAGCACACCGAACCCCTCAAAGCCTATTTCTAAGCTATGTAAAGGGTATTTATGGTATGTTTAACTTATGGCCATGTTCCGGAATGTCTGTTACAGTTCAAATTGGCATACTTTCGCAGTTTGTCAACTTTAGTCCCTGTAAGCGATTAAACTTTGATTTCACCACACCAAACCTTCCAAAACTTATATCTAAGTTATGTAAAGGTTATTTAAGGTATGTTAAGCCTATGTCACTATTCCGGAGTGTTTGTTGCATTAAACTGGTTATATTTACGCATCAGTGCGCGTATAACCTTCCAGAAAGCGATTTAGAGTTTGAAATTGAACAAGAATTGATATGTGCAAATGATACACATATTTTTACAAATCCCAAGTATGAAATATAATATTTCATTGGTTTGGTATTTGTTTGATGGCCGTGGAGGCACAGGTGTTACAGTCTCCCCTACTTTAGGAAATTTCGTCCCGAAATTTATTTAGAGGAAACTTGTGAGAGCTTGGAAATATGAAGTTGAAAAGATCGAACAACATTGGTTAGGTTTCTTGAACTTCTAGTAACCTTAATAACATTATGTTTGCAATGTAAGAGGGACACTTATATACAAGTATATGAAGCGTCATTGGTGCGTCCACCGTACCTCCATTACATCGTTCTCATTTCGTTATTTTTGTCACTATCGGTTCTTACACATAATAAATCTTACTGGGTTCCTATGCACTAAATTTCATAATTATGTACGCGTCCATAATTAGACAATTCCTTGCACAGTTCACACAGTCTATTTTATAATGTGTAGGGTAAAACCAAATGAACAAACCTGTGATGAGTGTAACTAGACCGCCATAGAGTCCTTTTAATTAAATCAATAAATGATCTAAATAGACTATCAAGGAGTCTGTTCAGCTACATCACTAGATGTCGTTCTTTAACCAAATTGTGAATCAATCTTTTAGACTAGACCACTCAAGGGTCTCTCATCGAATCATGGAATGGTACTATATAACCCAAGGGTCTTAACTACTACGTAGAAGCCCATAAGGATTTAAGGTAGTACTTTTTGAATATCCTACTATGAATCCCTCATATGAAGATATGAAAGATTCTATGAGGATTTGAAAAATCGTAACACACAAAAACATAGAGGAGAACACATAAACACGTATCATATAACCACAAAATTGTTCGTTAATTTGTCTTGTAAATTGCGTACATGCATTTAAAGCACACTAGGAATCCATTCCGTGGATTTCATTTGGTACTTTAAACGTTACCAAGAATCCAACTATAAAGATAGAAAGATTCAAAAAGAAAATTCGATTTCGATTATTAGGAACCGAAGTGTTCGAATTAAGGTACATAAGGAATCCAATTAAGGACTCTGATTTGAATGATAATCATCCACAAGGATCTAATTGTGAAGATAAAAAGATCCCATATGAATTTTAGAAGTTGAAGATGTTTTGAAACCTTGCACTGGATGTGCTTAGGTCAAAACATGTTGTAAAATGCTTATGAAGTTGAGATGCTTGATATGTCAAGGCGACATATGAAGCAGAATTTTGAAGGTTAAGTCAATGTATGAGGAAAAATATTTTTGAAAACTATGCATGGGGTTCTTTTAAGAAAAAATATGTTTAACGTTTTTGAAACCTTATATATAATACTTTTTGAAATCATAAAGTAGGTGTATTAGGTAGATATATTTACAAAAATGTTTTAAAAGCATGCGAGATGAATTTTGAAATTATGTATAAGGTTTTTGAAAGACATGAATGATGCTTTTCGAAATCATGCACTTGATCAGAAAATGTATTGTGTTAATATTGTCTTCAGACTATATGAAATATTTTGAAATTAGAAAGGTTGGTTTTGATAACATGGCCAATGTTTTTGAAATAACATAGACAATACATCTAGAAAAATTGTTTTCAAACTATATGAAATGTTTTGAGATCATGAAGATTGTTTTGAAATACCGGTACTGTGTATGTTGAAAAATCAAAACGTAATGGGTATGAGATTTGAAAATACCCTTAGTTATCTAACCAAGGATTTAAAGGCACAGATGTGCGAAAAGCACGATTACTCATAATGTCACTTAATTTTCTGTACTTTGTTTCTTAGAGTGAAACGAGTACTTAAAATTTTCGAGGGAATCATGAGCAATTATTTGAAAGAGAGAAATCACAAGAGTAGTTTGTAAGGTACATAGTTCCTTGATGTAGGTATCATAGGAAAAGCCATACACACCTAGCAGGGGGTTGAGCTGGTTGGTTGGGGACTGCTTTACCATTGTGAGCGACCATGGCGAAGTTCTGAGAAGCCTTTCGCTTCTTTGACTTCTTAGGGGATCGTTCATCCATGGTCTTTGATTCCTCGATTGGTTTATTGGCTGATGGTGTTGTCGCCTGACTAGGTCCTGCCTGTCTTGGTGACTCTTGAGTGGCTTCATCCTGGAGATGATACATGGCAGTAGCTAATTCAACAGTCTTCAGGACTACTTCGCCTATTCGCTGAGCGAATTTTGGCTGCTTGCTCAGATATCTGGGCGTCATCGTGATGGAGAGACATTCTTGAAGAAAAAGAAAGGCATAGGGAGAAACAGGTGAAAGATTATTGGACAATCAAAACAGAATGATAACGCATGAAGATTGCGATCATTTGTTTGTTACCTAAGGCAAACAAATGAGACGGTGACTGATCAAAGTAAATGGGTCAAAAATAATGTATCGCGAAGACATGCTCGCCTATAAGTGAACACTCATCCCAAAAATTCCCAGGTAAGCACAATTGGTCTCGCGTCTGATGAGATGTATACGAAGTGCTTGCCTAGACAGAAAACCCAGAATACAGGCATTCACCCTTCCAGTTTGCACGTGTTCACATTATTTAAAACCCAAAATCTTGACGAAGTTTTGAAAACTCAAAGGGGTTCAAAACCATATAATAGAGAGTTCAAAACCTTACAATAGAGGGTTCAAAACCTAGTAATCAATCATCCTAGAACAGATGATTAGTTTTCAAAGCGGTTTTGAAATTTATGTTCTTGTTGCGGTCGTCGCCTAAGGATAGGTGACGGTATTGTTTTATGACTAAACGCAAGTAAACTCGCGTTAGGGTCCTAAGAAGGTTATAGACTAGGTCAAAGCATTACTAATAACCTAATTCCCTATAACCATTGGCTCCGATACCATCTTTTCTGTCACACCCCGACCGCGTAAAACAACAAATCGCGGCGGAAACATCGGGGCGTGTTGCAACAGAATTAATGTTTCATAACCATGGATACCAAAAAGTGTTTCGTTTTATTAAACATTGAATAATTACATCGTCTAGAAATCTAAATACACAAATTAAACATAGTCTATCATTGTTATTGAGTCACTAAGGCCTTGTCCAGTCCTATGTGAGCATGCATCTTATCAATCGATATCATTCAACAATACCTGAAACATATGTGAAAACGAGGTCAGCAAAGAAATGCTGGCGAGTACATAGGTTTTGTGAAAATAAGATTCATGACTTCTGTTTAAGAAAATGTTTAGTCATGAACCTTGTAATTTGCTTTGTCTTTGTAAATCATTTGAAAAATAATAAGTTCAGGTGATATGTATAATAAGAGAATAATGCATGATTAAATGAATAGCCATGTAAAATGAGTTTATATAAGATAAGTTATTTGTAAATAAATGTCTTGTCAAAGGTATGTTACTTGTATAAAATGTTCTATGTCTCAAACTGAAATGATTCAAATAACGCTACAATATGTAATACCATACAAACACTTATATATAGGAAGTACCAGCGGCGTATCCACCATGCTTGTATCATATTACACACGCACCGTTACTCAAATCACTTACCCAAACAAACCACCAATGTAAGATGTCCATGTTTAAACAAATTGTCAAATGTATTGAATAATATAACAAAATGTTTATGTTAAGATGTAAATCATGTCATGTATTATCAATGTCAAAAGTGTTTGTGTCAAATGTAAACCATGTAATGTGTAACCAAAAATGATATGTATGGCTAGTGAAATGCATCAACTAAACCATAGATGAAATGCACAAAACAAAGTATTGAAGTAAAACTTGGTTTAAATCAATACTATGTTCCATGGAAATGCATGATTAAATGTAAATCATGTCCAAATGTTTACCCAATCGTTAAACCATCTTGTTTTAATCGTTCAAATCGTTCTTGTTTTAATTGTTCAAATCGTTCTTGTTTTAATTGTGAAACTACTTAATGGTCGATTCTCTAATAACATTCAAACCTTCTTGACGCGTTCATCGTTCCAACTCGCTCTCGCTCTCGTTCTTAACAAACCCTTACCAAAGGGTAAGTTAATAATTACAGATTCAGTCGCTACCCAAAATATCCACACATAACCATGGGTATAGAGAATAACGGGATTTGTCAGATCCTATGGTACCATAACCTAATACTGGTCGGCTTGATCATTGCTAATGAATGTCATTGGTTATGTAACTACAACCAACAAGTTCGTTCACTTTATTGAAATCGTTCTTGAAACCATTGTAATTGTTTTTGAAATCATTGTTAAGATATTTAGCACATATGAGTCACCCCAAAACAGTTGAAAACAGTAAAAGAGGGGAATAATGTACTCGCCTGAGAATGCTTAGAGGTCTTGAACAACAACCAAACAAAGCTTGAGGGAGCACGGAATCAGTCGGCAAATCTAAAACTATATAATTAAACCGGACTTAAATCGGGAGATCGGATAGGATGAGGCTTGGTAAACCAAATGAGTATTGGAACTCATATGATATGGTTTAACAAGGCCTACATACTACAATGAAACCAAAACTAAGTGCTTTCGACCCATCGCGACCCATTAAGGTAGCTTATGCTACTTTAACGCGTCGTGCGCGTGAAACGCGTTCGGACCGTCTAACTAGTCCTATGACAAGTGTTATATGCCTAAACATGTTACATAATCAGTTACGTGACAAAAGTTTAGGTTACATATGCTTAATTACCAATTATACATGAAAAGGGTATTCTGGTAATTTACCTAAGGCATATAAACTACCTATCATACAACTACTCAAACGACGTGACCATAGGGTATAACCTCGGAAGGTTATTCCCTACCTACTATGGTCACCTAATGTATTTGATCGGATCCTAATGATCGACCAAATGGGTCGGGTTCGAGGTATAAGCGATTTATTAGATCGCTTACCCTACGACCCTAGACAACGTGGTAATCAGTAGGCATAGTCCCAAGGGACTATAACCAACGTGATTACACTCACGTTGCGAAGTTCAAACGAACTTCGCATTGACCATAACTGGTCAATGTAGAAAGTCAAACAAAGTTTGACTTTCAGACTCGAAAGACTCGAAAAGCAATAAAAGAACGAAAGAATACTTACCCAGGGTCCCCGAATGCTAATCTCGATCCAAGAACTCAGGTATGAAACAATGGTTTCAACTTAGAGCTCTCAAATCAAGATTCTAGTGAGAAATGAAGTTGGGGATGGATGGGTATTTATAGTAAATGGTCCACCGTTAGGATCGTTTGATGGAAAACGTGCCATGATCCAAGGCGTACACTTGTCGGAAACTCATGGTGGCTAAAAGTGATCCTTATGAGCTGACTAAGCGAAAGAGAATGTGTGGTTGTGAACGAAACAGCTGGAAACTGCTGTTAGATTCGATTAATCTGGTCAGAAGGGGCCTCGCGGGCCGCCTGAGGATGTAAGGATCCTGAGGCGGGCCGCCTAGCAGTCACAGATCAGACATAAGTTTCAGAAATGACAGTTTCAGTCCCTGCACGTGTTTAAGGCCATTTCCGACACTTCTAAGGCCCGTAAAGCCAACTTTAAGGCCCTAAAATGTTGCCTAAACATTTTGGACATGAAACATGCTCAAAAATATGCCGGACATTGGTTCGTTTGGCCGTACGAACGCGATGTTCGCTTAATTACGACGGAATGCGCATAAGCGCGAAAAACGATCCAAATGACGTGACGAATGGATTTTTCTTATGCCGAACACTAAAATAAAATATTTTAGTGCTTACATAAATTTTTGGATGTCCGGATGTATTCAGAAAGTAAGTTATGCGCGAAAATGCAAACTTGTGCACTTTTTGACACTTTTAGTCCCTGAATGACACAAAAGTTTATTTTAGCACACCGAACCCCTCAAAGCCTATTTCTAAGATATGTAAAGGATATTTATGGTATGTTTAACTTATGGCCATGTTCCGGAATGTCTGTTACAGTTCAAATTGGCATACTTTCGCAGTTTGTCAACTTTAGTCCCTGTAAGCGATTAAACTTTGATTTCACCACACCAAACCTTCCAAAACTTATATCTAAGTTATGTAAAGGTTATTTAAGGTATGTTAAGCCTATGTCACTATTCCGGAGTGTTTGTTGCATTAAACTGGTTATATTTACGCATCAGTGCGCGTATAACCTTCCAGAAAGCGATTTAGAGTTTGAAATTGAACAAGAATTGATATGTGCAAATGATACACATATTTTTACAAATCCCAAGTATGAAATATAATATTTCATTGGTTTGGTATTTGTTTGATGGCCGTGGAGGCACAGGTGTTACAAACTTAGTGTACCCTTTACTATCTACACCAGTCATCCTAAGATTTAGGAATTTGTTTGCTATTTGTTCCTTCTCATTGGGTGGGCAGAATTTCCTTTCTACCTTGTTCTTAAATTCTTCCCATTCCATATTATAGGTTTGATCACTTCCTCTTGTCTGGAGGATAGTGTTCCACCATTCTAGTGTTGCATTCTTAAACAAATTAGAAGCAAACAGTATTTTATCTTCTTCAGCACACTTGCTTATTCTTAAGACTGCCTCAGTCTTCTCTATCCAGCGTAAGGTTGCAATGGCCCCTTCATTGCCCGAGAATTCCATTGGTTTACAAGACCAGAATTCTTTATAAGAACAACCGTTAGGCACGGTTCTTCTTCTTTTAAGAATAGGCATTTGAAGTATAGGTCCATTGTTCACGCTGTTTTCTGGTTCAATCGGTCGTTTACTGCTATGTTTACTTTTATTATCAGCATCTTTAACAGTTTGAAGTATAAATGGCATTGCATCTATAATTCCCTGTGCTACTATGTGTTGGATAGCACTATTATCCATCTGGTTCCCATTGTTATTGATGCTCGGATTATCATTAACCACATTAATGTTACTCTGGTTATCGTTATTCAGATTTCCTTGATTTCCTTCATCGGCCATCTGAATTTTAAACATTTATCCAACATTAATATCACAAATAATAGGTAATATAGTTAATCACATGACACGCAATTTAACCAAAACCGTCGATCATTGCGACTATACTCCTTTTCATATACTATGCGTCTATTACACACTAGTACAGAAATACAGATTACAATACCAACAGAAATAAAATAGTAATATGCATCCGTACACACATATCTTATTTTATTTTATTATATTATTATTACTACCACTTCCTCCATTCTAACATTCATGGATAAGGATTCATCCAAAAATCCATATTGCACTCATCGTATTTCCATACAAGACGCTCTCCCACCTGACGCATCCTCTCACTGTTTTCTAAAATTTCCTCCCCGCAAGTCCTAAGTTCTTGCACATTTTCTGCACTCATTGGGGGTGCAGGTTCTCGGACTGGGTTTGGAATCTGGGGTTCTGGTTCCTGATATGGGGGTAAAAGTGCCTGTAATCGGTAAGGATCTTCTAAGATTTACCTGATGTAGTTATCATGGTAATAGGGATCTAAAGGGTCCATACCTGAATAGGCTCCTATAGGTGTGTCTGCCGGAATAGAGTAACGTTGCACATAGTCCCTATTTTCATCCCACCAGGGGTCGTAATTCGGGTCTAGAGGGTTTGGTGCAGGTACTCTAGGGATTTCTTCTGGGTTAAAATCGTGCATCTCTACTTGGTTCCCCGGATTTTCTATTTCCATGGGTTGTTCTAGGTTTTGTGGTTGTGGGGCTACTAATTGTTCCAGACTCGGGTCGGCAGCAGTTGTAGCTAAGATATGGAAATTAGCTAGGCTTCTATTTAGCATATCTTGAGTATGGGCATCTGTCTCTCGCTTAATGGCTGCTAAAGCCCTTTGCTGTTGCAATTTTCGCATTCTCTTCCTACGAGAAAAGGCTTCTTTACTGAATCATCCTCGTTTCTTAGTAGAAAATGGTTCTTCAGATTGAGCTCTAAAGGCAAATATTCCCTCCTCCTGATCAGCAGAATACCCTGAAAGGGCAGGCTGCGATGATGTACCTTCACTCCTAGGTGAATCAGATAACTGACGATTCACGTCTGATGGCCCTTGATCACTCATACTGAAAACTAACAAATAGTCAAATAACACATAACACATAATTACAGTTATGCACGTATTTCCGTATTTTATTTCCTAACACAAAATTTAGAATTTAAGTGTCAGTAGAACACTTCTTTTGCTCAGACCAGTGGCTAGGCTCTGATACCACCTTCTGTCGCAACCCCCGATCCCTGATTCCCGGGAACGGGCGGACGCAAGCTCAGAGTTTGGTGGTATCAGTTTGTTTAATCTCGCAGCGGAATTTTTTCATCAGGACCGTAGTTAGGAAATGTTTATCAGAGTAAAACCACCTTCTTTTATATTAATAATAACATGGGCAAAACCCAAGTTTCTTATTACAATACATTATAGGGACAAACCCTATTTTATTGAATTTAAAACATCGTTTATTAGGTAACTTTTATAGCCACATTTTCCCAAGCCTTCAGTGCTCTCCAGCTGGCTTTTCATTAATTGGTTGTTCACATTGTGTTACCTGTAACGCGTTTTAAAAACATTTGTCAGTCGAAAATACTGGTGAGTGAATCCCAGTTTAATCAAGAAACATTTTATCAATTAAAACAGTATTGAGAGCGATCACCTTGTTTTTTTCTATACAATTACTCATTCAGTATTTGCCACTCGACCGGATCTATGGCTATGGTCAAATTACCCATTGGCTAACTCGTCGTCCAATGGTAATGCACTGTCATTCAGACTTACTACTACTCGTAGTAAATTTTGTATACAAAACCCCATAATACCGGCAGTAATTGAAGAACTACAAAGACTCAATCACCGCTTAATCACATTGTAAAACAATTAAGGTTTTGTAAAACATTCCAAAAAGGTTAACAAAAAGAGGATAAACTCACATTGCTGTCTTAGGCTTTTCGTAAGGGTTTCCTGGATATAATCTATAATTTATACAAATGTACATTGGTTAGTACCATAACCCTTTGAAAATATTAATAATACCCTCCCCGAGACGGCATTCCAACAACTACGTCGGGCAGAACCACGACAGTTGTTACGGAACCCTAAATCAATCGGGCAGCGTAACTATTACGAAACTGGGGTTATAATACTTACAACGGAGCAGAACCTCACGAATTAGGGGTATAGTACCCGACTATAATGCTTCTACTACAGAAAGTGAGATTGAGAAATGAAAAGTGAGCAACGGAATTTGAAACCCGAGGCCTCCTTTATATAGTTGCTGATATTGACTCTCAGGCGGCCCGCGTAAGGTAAGGCTAAGCCTTACGCGGCCCGCGTCAACACCGGTCAACATAATAGCTTAGCTGGGTCAGCTAGTATGTCCGCCACGATGACAACACGTGTCAGCACCGGATGCTTCCGCGTTTCATGATCTGTCGTGGCCCGCGTCAACTTAAACGAGGTCTTACGCGGCCCGCTTGAACTAAAGAAGTCAGCGGAGTCAAAGTCCGGTCATGATACGGCCCGCGTGAGTGGTTAAGATGGGTCTACGCGGCCCGCCTCAGCCCTATATTTCATGTTTTTTATTTATTTTATAAACTATAACATAGATCGGGCTCGGTTTTCACATACGGGGTATAATATAAGACATATTGGAACATTTTATAATATACTAAAGCGTCTAAAATATTTATGAGGGCGATGGTTTACCGAGGGTTGTTACAGATTTGGTTGTGGTGAGAAGGAGGTGGTGGTCGCAGCTGTGGTGAGAAGGGGGGATGAGGTGGTGGTGGCGGCTGTGGTGAGAAGGGGGGGGGGAGGTGGCGGTGGTGGTGAAGTTGAAGACTTGGAGGTAGATGTCCGGTGACCATAATTCCAGTGGATGAAACTGTTTTGGTTTCATCATCTGCAATTATCTTTATATAATATAATTTCAAATGACCAAAATTCCCATGAGGAAAAGAACAAAAACCAGGTTTTTCTTTTAGAAATCAGACCTGATTTTACTTTTGGACTAAAATGGCAATCAAAGTGAAACCATAGGGACCCAGATGTAAAAGGTTTGAGATTTGGACAAAAATGGCAAAACTGGCCAAACCACAGGGACCAAAATGACAGTTTACTCTTTTTAATATTATTGATGTTGTCTGAACAACCTCGGTATCGGTATCGTATAACATCAATATGTTTTTTATTAACGGTTTATAAAATTTCGAATAATATCGTCATCATGTGCTTGTGGTTATGTACGATTCAATTCTATTCCAACGGGTCATATATTGTTGATTCGCAACAAACTATTTTTTTGGTATTGTAAGTTGTATTGAGTGTCTATATGATACCAGTACTGTAATGAATCGATACCAACCGAACACACCGGTACCGGTACGTGTATTTGTTTTTTTTGGTGTTCAGACAATATAAAATATGTGTCGATTGCTATACCAAGTGTCAGTATCGAACTGGCCCTATAGTTCACCGTATCACTAATGAACAAAGGCTCGCACCGAAGCGCGAAAATCCAACTAGTATTATATATAAAATAAATGCAAGTGTGAAATAGTGGCACATAAACATATAATAATTTGGAAAAATTACAAGTTTTGTCCTTTATCTTTAGGGTACTTTACAGGCGGTGTCCTTTTTTTCAAAACTTTACAGGCGGTGTCCTTTATAGGGAATTTTGTTGCAAGTTTTGTCCTTTGAGCCTAACCTAGTTAGATTTTTTTGTTAAATCTGATTACCCAAGGGTATTTTAGTCTTTTTACTTATTTAAAGGACAAAACTTGTAATTTTTCCTAAAACAAAACATTTTTAAGATTTATTATTATTATTATTATCATCTGTATATACACCACCATTCAGATCTTATCATCATCACCTCCCACCTCAAACACCATCAACCGATCATCACCACCATTAACCCACCACACCATCTGCCACCGTCCTTCATCCTCCCACCACCACCACAACCACAACCACTCCGTCGCCGCCCACCCCAACCCTAACCAAACACCCACAAACACCCAGCCACCACCGTCCACCCAACAGACGAAACCGCCCCCTTCTTCAGGTTCAGGATTTCAGTGAACCAATACAAGATCTCCATTTTTGGATCTTTTTTCTCTTCATTGTCACTGTTTGGTTCTGGTTCCATTTCACTAAATCTTGTTTCCTGTAACAAAACCATTTGCAAGTATTTCAGTGAACCAATACAAGATCTCCAACAGAACAATGTAATAACAACACATAATGTAACAGTTAAATCAGTTGTATGCAACTTTACAGACATAAGTGGATCGAAATTCGACGAAAAAAGTAGACAACAATCAGAATACACAGCAAAATTACTCAACTCGGATCAAAACAATCAGAGCGAATACCGAAATTTCAGGTATCTCAGAATGTTCTGAGCGAAATCAAACACAGAATATCGATTGCATTCTTTAAGAGCATGAACAAACAGCAAAAAACTTTAACTGAAAACTCAAGAACTCTAATAGATAATGAACAGTTAAATCAGTTGTAGACTACTTCATCGAAATCAAGATCACTAAACCAAGAACAAGCAGATAGAACTTAATTAACTAATAAAAGTAGACAATAATCTGAATAAACAGTAAAATCTCAACTAACAATTTCAGCTCTTTCAGAATGTGAGAATCAGATCAAACACAACGAATAGTAATGAATTGCATGCTTCAAAAACATGAATAAACAGCAAATAAACTTCAATTGAACTCAAGAACCCTAATAAAAGTAAAAGCAAGAACACAATTGGGGAAAAGTGAAATTAAACAACTCTGATATAAACAATTAAGAACCGCTAGTGTAAAACAACATCAATCGATCATATACAATTGGATTAAACGTATTACGCTATGCAGATACACATAAAATTCGATAATCGAATCGATTAGAACATGAAGACTGTAAACAGATAATGAATTTCATAATGAAGGAGCTATGAGAATACCTAACAATGGTGGAATGAATGAGAGTTGTTGCAGGTGAGACGATAACTGTGAAACGGTTATGATTGCAGATGGTGTGGTGGGTTAATGGTGGTGATGATCGGTTGATGGTGTTTGAGGTGGGAGGTGATGATGATAAGATCTGAATGGTGGTGTATATACAGATGATGATGATAATAATAATAATAATAATAATAATAATAATAATAATAATAATAAATCTTAAAAATGTTTTGTTTTAGGAAAAATTACAAGTTTTGTCCTTTAAATAAGTAAAAAGACTAAAATACCCTTGGGTAATCGGATTTAACAAAAAAATCTAACTAGGTTAGGCTCAAAGGACAAAACTTGCAACAAAATTCCTATAAAGGACACCGCCTGTAAAGTTTTGAAAAAAAGGACACCGCCTGTAAAGTACCCTAAAGATAAAGAACAAAACTTGTAATTTTTCCTAATAATTTTCATGTGAAATTGTAAGTAGAGTATATTTCCTTAAAAAAATATTGATATTTTCTTTCACAAATAAGAAATCTAATGAAATGTGTGAGAAATAAATAAAAGACCCCGATATATTTATTCAAGTGACAAAAATATCTTGCCCAACCCACTAATCCTGATTGTTGTATCCCACGTTCCACAATATGCCCTGACCATTTTACCTACCACATTATCAGATTATTATAACAAACAAATGATTTTTTTCTTGCTCCAAAATAACCTTCAACGGGGTGTTTGGGATCGTTAGAAATCATAATATGATGTTTGCGTTTAGTAAAATTAATTCAGATAGCGATTGAAGGATTTTCGGGGAAACACAAGCGATGTCTTTCGTGTGGTTTAAACATCGGGAAGAGAGACAAGGATAGTTTCGTTTATATATTAAACTTGATAAGAAATTACATCGAAATAGAAGGTAAACAGACAAAAAACTGCGCCGCTACCCTTTTTGAATCGCGCAACTTCCGATCATAGAAAGTGGCCTAGTGGCAAAGGTGTATGTCAATTGCCAAATTAATGTTGGGTTCTAGTTTTATTTAAAGCGTGAAGTAGATTTAGGGGCTTTTTTGCAACATCTGAATGGTTAAGTGCTGAACCAATAAGAGACCTGAATTATTAAGAGCTTGTATAATGCTTAACCGTTCAGAGGCAAATGTCTGACCAATTCAGATTAGATGTCTTACCATTCAGACTCTGTATAAATCTTAACCATTCAGAGGCAAATGTCTGAACCATTCAGACATCTGCTCGTGAAACAAACAGTCTGAACCATTAATTGCTGAACCAGTAAGAGGTCTGAACCATTAAGAGCCCCATTAAGAAGTAAACAAACAACCCTTTAGATTCAAGTAGAGTAAAATTTGAAGTCGTAAAAAAAGAGAGAGGTATTGTGTTTAGAGGTATGATTTCTTCAGAAATATTGTATAATTTAAGTGTGGGTCAGAATGAAACATCTTTTAGAGGTTCAAATGTTGTTCTTAGGTTACTTGTTAAATTTTGATTGGAAAATGTTGCTTTATCTTTATGCCAATGAGTGAGGATTCATTGCATGTATTACATTATCTAGAACATAATTCAAATATTTAATTTATGTGGTGATGTAGAACACAATTCAAATATATAGTTAGTTATGTATATAATTAAATTTAGAGTAAATTACAAGTTTTGTCCTTTATGTATGTCCAAAATTGCAGGCGCTATCCTTTGTCTTTAAAATTGATGAGTTTTGTCCTTAATGTTTGCAAATCTTGCACGTTATGTCCTTTATGGCAAACCCAGTTAATTTTTTTTTGTTAAATCTGGTTACCCAAGGGCAAGTTGGTCTTTTGGACTATATAATCAAAATTATTTTAATAAAAAAAAAGGAAAATAAATTTAGAAAACAAATATTATATTATCACCTGCTTTCTCCCTCTACCCCTTTCTCACCCCCCCCCCTCTCTCTCTCTCTCTAGATATCAGCCAAGAACCATAGCCACCACCTCCCTCACAGCGACCGCCACCGCCCTCACAGCCGTCCACCCTCACCGCCAACACTCCTGCACCACCGTCATCAGAGCACACCACCACAATCTTCTTTTTCTCCGACACTCTTGCACCATCATCAGAACACCGCAGCCTCCATAAAATCGCCGCCATAAAAAAACCCTAGCTTCGTAGATCGGAAAAATGGTGGTGGTTAGGGTTGGGGGTTTTTCGCAGATCTGGACGGTAATGGTGGTTGAGTTAGGGTTGGGGGTTTTTCGCAGATCTGGACGGTAATAGTGGTTGAGTTAGGCGGTGGTGGTGGAGTGGGTTGCAGGTGGATAATCGGGTGTGGTGGAGGTTGAATCGGGTGTGATGAAATCTGAACGGTAGTGGTGATTAAAACACTTAATTTACCAGTTTCAAAACATTTCAAAACATTCAAACAATTCATACTTTGTGTATTTGTTCTTCAAGTTTTCAGATCTGAATCTGAGATGAAGAGTTCTTGATGTTGTTTTGTTGTTCGTTTCTTGTTCGTAAAGAAAAGATAATAGAACGAAAAAGTAGAATATCATTTGCAGGTTGCTTTTGTTGTTGTTCATCGAAAAGAAGATGATGTTTGATTGATTTAAGTGTTAGGAGAAGCAGAGTTTTCATTGACTTGAGGTTGAATATTTGATTGATTCATTAAGGGTGATTTCGTAAGAAGAAGGGGGCTTGATTCGGTGGAGTCTGGTGGGATGGTGGTGGTGGCGGCGGTGGAGGTCATGGGGTGGTGGTGGCTGTAGAGGTCTGGTGTGTAGTGGGGAGTTTTAGAGAGAGGTAAGTTAAGAGAGAGAGAGAGATGAGTTTACAAAATAGTCCTTGAATATTAATTATTTACAAACTAGTCCCTAGAAAGATAAAATGACAAGAATACCCTCATGTGCAAGGCACATGGTCAGATTTAACAAAAAAAATTAACTGGGTTTGCCATAAAGGACATAACGTGCAAGATTTGCAAACATTAAGGACAAAACTCATCAATTTTAAAGACAAATGACAGCGCCTGCAATTTTGGACATACATAAAGGACAAAACTTGTAATTTACTCTTAAATTTAAGCTAATTCCAATTAATAAATTGAAGTTAATTTCAACTGACACATATTTATATATTTTGCATCAAAATAGATCGTCATTCCTTCCAATTCAAAAGAAAAAAAATGATAACTAATATGTTATTTACAAAAATTGTATCATAATTTTTTGACGTATAAGATATTACTTATAAAAATAAAAAATATGTAAATACAGGTTTTAATATCGGGGTTTGCTTTAGTTCAGTACTAATTTAGTTATATATATATACATAACTGTTGATACAACAAATAACAGACCAAGTATAGTAGCCTGGCTGGTTAGGCAAAAGGGTTGAATGGTTCAATTTTGCCTAACGCGGGTCGTGGGGTCCCCCCACGTTTGCAAGACGTGGAATGAGGTTCACTAGTTTATTTTTGTTGTTTGCTGAAGGTCCTCCTCTGAATTGTGTTCAGATTCGGATGAAGGAGCAAACGGAATGTGTTTGTTGGATGTGAAAGGGAGTAACTCACATGAAGCAAGTACTCGAAGTGAGTGACCAGAGATTTCAGGAATCAAGGCTGGCCAGGAATGTCTTTCTTAGTAAGTGAAGTGTCTAATATATAGGAGAAGACATCTCCCAAAGAAGAATGCATTTGACTAGTGACCATGCTTGCAGTGAGGGGCTTACCCTTTCGGGGGTTGAAGCCTTTTAACCCCTGGATAATAGAGTGTGCTCTGTGGACCTGCATTGCTTTTGCGGCTGGCGAGTTGGTGAAGTAATCCAGAGACATGACTACTTACTGTTCCGTGTTGCTTTGTTCCATTTCCCCAGGTTTTTAACCTTTGAACCATTTTGCCTTATGAGCATTTTCGTATTTAAGTCCTTTATATTTGGTCTTAGGCTACCCCCGTCGTCAATAACCATAGGTTTGATTTTTCATTTAATTGATTTTTCACCGCAATCCTATACGTAATGAAAGGGTTTACTAGTTTGTAATTACTACTAAGAGCATCTCCAACATAACTGTCCATGATCATCGACTGATATGTGAAGTGTGAAACATGTGGGAGAGATATGCTACAAACGAGAAGTGAGAGGGTGTGTTTTGTTTGTGGGGATGGACGTCTACGGACGGGTTCTGTGAAAGAGGGAATCAAGACTGAAAAGCGAGGGCATGCATTGGCCGATGTTCATGGCCCATGTTGGTCGGGCTATGTGATTTTTCCATTGAAGTTGCTTTAAGTAAGTTTTAAACAAAATTTAGGGACTTTATAACAAGTCTTTAGAGTAATATTAACAGATAAAATCATACATCATTTATCTTGAATTACGAATGCTTGTTATACTACTATTGTTTTTATTTTACCTTTGAATTACGAATACTTGTTATTGTTGTTGTTATTAGTAAACCTTTTAACAGGGCCGGTCCTATAATTTTGGAGGCCCAAAGGGAATTAAATATTTGAGGCCCTTTTTAATTTTTTTAAGCTCGTAATTTAGGTTTGTATCTAACATGAGATATACTAGGAAGAAACTTATAAAGCACTTAACCATTATATAAACTAGATGATTTCCGTAATCAAATAATGTTGGGATCTAATACATAAATCAAATCTAAGTTGGTCAAAAGAGTTTAACCTAACAAATAACAACTTACATTATGTGTGAAAAGAATTAAAACATGCTACTTATTTTAAGTATACTATTGTTATTACTTAGAAACGATTTTTTTTTTTAAATAAAACTTTACATGGACGTATCATGTTAAAAAATATGTGGACAATATGCTTATTAAATTAAGAAAGGTGATTAAAAAAGATGCATTTATAACCCTTTATCAAAAGAGTGAGTGGGGTAATTAATAATTTTGAAAATGGGTAGTAGGTGGGATTCGAACCCAGCCCTTTACAAAAACAAAATTTTGTTCTTACCACCAGACTACACTTGTATTAATGTTAACATGTATCACTATAAATATAATATTCTTTTTTTATAAATATATATTTATTTATTTTTTTAATTTTTGAGACCCTATTTTTTCGGAGGCCCTAAGCCGTCGCCTAGCCCAATTACCCTAACGGGCCGGCCCTGCCTTTTAGCGACAATTATGAGGGTGTAATGAATTTTTAAATTGGTAAAGAACTATATTTTTTTTTGAGTTAATTACTGTTTTCGTCCCTGAGGTTTGTCAAAAATAACGGTTTCAGTCCATTAGTTTAAAAATTGCCATTTCAGTCCATTAGTTTCATTTTCGTAACCATTTCAGTCCACTAACTTAACTCCATCCATTTATTTTGTTAACTTTGAGTTAACTAACTAATTCAGGGACGGTTTGCGTCAGTTTTAGAAACACAGGGACTTAAATGTAAACTCTAAAACATTAAAACAAAAAAAAAAGTAAATTCCAAAAAATCAAAAAAATTCCAAAAAACCAAACAAATTCCAAAAAATTCTAAAAAATAATAAAAATTCTAAAAAATCATAAAAATCATAAAAATTCTAAAAAATCCAAAAAATCCGTTTCGGCGCGAACTGTTTCGAACCCGAACCGTTTCGAGCTGAACCGTTTCGATGCGAACCGTTTCGACCCGTACCGTTTCGACCCGAACCGTTTCGACGCGAACCGTTTCGACCCGTACCGTTTCGAGCCGAACCGTTTCGACCCGTACCGTTTCGACCCGAGCCGTTTCGACCCGTACCGTTTCGAAGCCGAGCCGTTTCGAAGCCGAGCCGTTTCGAGCTGAACCGTTTCGAGCCGAACCGTTTCGAAGCCGAACCGTTTCAAGCCGCACCGTTTCGAACCGAACCGTGCCGTTTCGAACCGAACCCTTTCGAGCTGAACCGTTTCGAACCGAACCGTGCCGTATCGAACCGAACCGTTTCGAGCTGAACCGTTTCGAACCGAACCCTTTGGACCCGAACCGTTTCGACCCGAACCGTTTCGACTCGAACCGTTTCAACGCGAACCGTTTCGAAGCCGAACCGGTACGGTTTGATACGGCACGGTTCGATACGGCACGGTTCGATACGACACAGTTCGATACGGCACGGTTCGGTTCGAAACGGTTCAGCTCGAAAGGGTTCGGTTCGAAACGACACGGTTCGGTTCGAAACGGTACGGCTTGAAACGGTACGGCTTCGAAACGGTACGGGTCGAAACGGTTCGGTTCGAAACGGTTCAGCTCGAAAC
Organism: Helianthus tuberosus; assembly: GCA_030545235.1. Lineage (NCBI taxonomy): Eukaryota > Viridiplantae > Streptophyta > Magnoliopsida > Asterales > Asteraceae > Helianthus > Helianthus tuberosus. The sequence continues at coordinate 69,542,381 of CM060365.1, read as the reverse complement.
GGTTCGGCTTCGAAACGGTACGGGTCGAAACGGTTCGGCTCGAAACGATACGGGTCGAAACGGTTCGCGTCGAAACGGTTCGCGTCGAAACGGTTCAGCTCGAAACGGTTCGGGTCGAAACGGTACGAACGGTTCAGCTCGAAACGGTTCGGGTCGGAACAGTTCGCGCCGAAACGGATTTTTTGGATTTTTTAGAATTTTTATGATTTTTTTTATTATTTTTTAGAATTTTTTGGAATTTGTTTGGTTTTTTGGAATTTTTTTTGATTTTTTGGAATTTACTATTTTTTTTGTTTTAATGTTTTAGAGTTTACACTTAAGTCCCTGTGTTTCTAAAACTGACGCAAACCGTCCCTGAGTTAGTTAGTTAACTCAAAGTTAACAAAATAAATGGATGGAGTTAAGTTAGTGGACTGAAATGGTTATGAAAATGAAACTAATGGACTGAAATGGCAATTTTTAAACTAATGGACTGAAACCGTTATTTTTGACAACCTCAGGGACGAAAACAGTAATTAACTCATTTTTTTTTAATGACAATGCTTACTTCTACTCTTTTCACCAATAATTCTAAATTATTCACTTTTGCTCAGAATTAAACTTGTGGCCTCTCCTCTAAGAGGCATATGTCTCTACCAAGTTTTCTAGCCCCACATTGGGAGTAAAGAACTATATTTGTTGGTAAATATATGCTGAAGTTCAAAGGTTGCACGACAATATTATTTCTAAATAAAGTTGTTTGTATTTTGGAGATGCGTGTTATCAAATGACATATAAGAATAGAATAAAGTAGAGATTGAGATAAGCATATTCGGTTAAAAGCTTATATTCTTCAGATGTTTTAACGTAACGTCAAATGATAATGATAAAATTAAGTAGAGAACTTTGAATATTATTACCTAAAAATGGAATAGACGTTTTGAGTTGTGAAAGCTACGCATGAGTTTCCATGTCCCTAATTCATTTGCTAGCAAATACCTACTTTCACGGAACCAATTGACGAAACTTGGAATTTGAGGTAACTTCTCACATTAGACTGAAAAGGACATGACCTTTAGAAACCGACCGGATCGTTTAAATGAAAATGAAAACAAGTCAATTGGTTGGAGATTTAAGTGAGTTTGGTCTGCTTTGACACATTAAAATGGTTTGCGTAAACGGAACCGACCGATAAATTTTATATATTTATATTTCTTTTTCTATTTTTGAAATATAAAGTTACGTATATGTAATGACATGGGTATCCGGAAGCTCCCACTCAGCAAGAGTTAGAACAATAAGAATCATAATAAATAACGAAATCGAAAGCAAGAAGCCGGAAGCTGGAAGCTTCCAGCAGGAAGCTGACACATCAAAAGCTGGCAACCAGAAGCTTAAGTTATTGTACACATCGGGGTTCGAACTTGGTGGGTGAAACTGATGGGACTTTGCCCAAAAGTACATCAAGGTGACATTGACTAAACACAAACCTGACACTTATCAAAAGAGGCAAGACCATCCGTGCAATCAACATCACCTAAGGATAAGCCTTACCACCCATAGAAGGTGTGAGCTGGCACAGGCTTCCCAAGGCAGACCTCTCCGCCTATAAGCATTCTCTATCCCTCCTATACTTATACATACATCTATGTTTTATGTTTATACATTATTCTTGGATAGATTACTATGCTGAGCGTCAGAGGGTGGTTCAGAGACCCCGGTCTCTGGCCCCCTTCTAACGAGTTTTTTCGTCTTGTAGGTACAAGCTAGGAGGTGACGAGACTGACCCGAGGAACGTTTATACCTTCCCCTGACCTTGCTCTTGTTGTTTTAACAGTATGTGTTATAATCATGAACCAATCTTATCATTTATAGTTTTTTTTATAATAAATAAAAACCAGTTCAAAGACCGGTAAAAGTGTTCGGTCCTAGTGATCCTCCAGTCCGAGCGAATTGGTTTGTCAACCCCAAAAACTGTTGATAGTAGTACCACCCAGTCTATTCATCAGTCAATAAAAGACTATGCAGTATGAGGCATGGTCAGATGTGGCACCTAACATGCCGTGAAACACTGCGGCGCATGCGCATGGATGAGAGGCTGGTGGGGTGGTGTAGAGATCTCCATGACATGCACCAAGTTCATTAAATAAAGAATTATGTATAATTATATTACTGGTGTAAAACGATCATTCTTAAAAAAATCTACTATTTGTTATAAAACTGTAACTATAAATCTTTTAGAATCTTGAGAATAATGGAAGTAATAATACGCTTAATTGATCTCTAATCATATAACAGGTGGGTACATCATTATATAATAGAGGGTGAGCACATTTAGTCTAAATATAACAACGGTGAGCAATCTAGATGTCATCAACCTTATTTGACTCTGTCATCCATTTTCATAACACTCCCCCTTGGATGACACTTTGCAAACTTTGGGGTAATAAAGTACTGCCTCATTAAAAACCTTGCTAGGAAAACCCAGTGGGACAAAACCATAGCTAAGGGAAAAAGAGTGCAGTGTATAGTCTTCTCCTGATATTTCTGGATCATGTATGTTGCCTCATTAAAAACCTTACTAAGAAAACCCAATGGGATAAAACTTAGTGAAGGGAAAAAGAGTGCAACTTACTCCCCCTCATTTTAATATGTATTATTTATGTGACTTGTCTCTATCTTTCTTGAAAGTTGATCAAATATTTATAGACAACAATTTTTCGCTTGATCCTTAGGTAGGCATTCTTTTTTCGATTAGTGTTATATGATCTTCATATGAGACTTCTGGTTCCTTTTTGGAAACAAATATCATAAGATCCACAACTGTGTTTTGTTACATTACCTGCATTTACAAAACCAACCAAACTTGTTTCGATGGGTTAGTAAAAATATAAATTATACCTTACATACCTCAAGTGTATCAAAAATTTCGTTTCACCTTAGGAGAATATGAAAAGGGAAAATATAATTCATCTTGCAACGTGTTAATGAAAATTTTCTAAAATTGTATGGTAAAAATGGTGAAACTGGCCGTCCCCTGGATTGAACCCGGGTCTAGGCCACACCCTTTCGCGCACCTAGCCAACTGAGCTAGGTGCCTAGTTTGTGAAATTTCCGTTTTTGGTTAAATACAAGCACATGTATAATAACTTCCTATTTTTTATTTAATGTTTGAAAAATCAAATGGTCTATTATGCTTCAAACTTTCTATTTCATCTTGATTCCATAATATATGTGTATGACCATAATTGACCGACAATTTTATGTTGGAATCATTTACTTCTAGGGAAGGTATTATCATTCACTCCTTCCGAAGGGAATTGAATTTACCATTTTTTCTTTTATGGTCAATTTCCCTTTCAGTGCCTTTTCCTTTTCGAGGATGTTTTATCCTTTGAACCAACTGGCCTCCCATGTTTCAAACGGGATTCAATAGCCATATTAATATTATCCCTTTGCTTGTCTGTAATATCAACTCGAGCTAAAGCATTAGCATCTGGTATATAAGATTTTCAATATGTCTTTGTCCAATTTTCAATATGTCTTTGTCCTTCTTGGACATTAATTTTAACTGGAGCAATTCAAAACCTTTTGGATGAATTTCCTTCTTAAAATATCTTCTAGATATTTTACTCGAGGATACAGATAATACAATGATAACTTCAAAATTTATTTCACTTTCAGTTGTTTTCTATCTCCCCCTCATGTTGGGATTGATAATCAGCAAATGAAGCCCATAAGAAATCTCCCATTTATGGCTATATATTTTATTTATTCCCAACATGTCATTAAAACTCATCTTTGTGCGTTGTGTTGTAACAATTTCAGTATATATATATATATATCGCACACCCAAAGATGATAAATATTTTGTTTCTAAATAACTGTAATGGGGAGTAAATGTTTCAATAATAATACTTGTTCCAATGATCATTGATAATTAAGAATTTATCAAAAAAAAAAAAAATTCAGTCTGGAATAATATTCTTGCTATATTAGCTAAGCCATATGTGCAAACTTCAAGTTGCAAATTGATAACCATTTAGACGATGCATCGATTTAAATACTAAATGGTATCATGCTAGGATATGTGTATCCTTTAATCCTATTTAGGATTATCATATGATATGTGAATCCTTTTCATCATAGTATATCCTTGATGGCTTAATCTGTCATGCCATCATATCCTTGATGATATATATATATTCTTGAAACTCAATAAGTTTCTTATTGATTTTTGGAAAAAATAGAGCGTCCACTATTTAAAAGCTTTATACTATCAGGTAATTAGCTTTTCCCATTCTTTCTATTAATTTTGAATGTCCCAGGCAAAACCGTTATTTGCATTATTCGTCTAATTTATGAATAATTTATATATACATATGTTTGTCATTGTATTTCCACAAAACGTTTGTATGTGTGTATGTATGTACAACCCAAACTTGTATGTTTATCATGCTTCGTCTTTACCATTTAATATATTTTGTAAATATAAACTTGTTTTTATGAATCAAATAAACCTGACAGTTTTCTAACTTCCCAAAAATAACATTTCCTTAATACATCATATATTATATATACATATATATATATATATAATCGTTGTATATATATAACCGTTGTACAACGGCTATAAAACGGTAATATAACCGTTACAAAACGGTTATAATTTACCACTATAAATAACCAATTATCAATCTCTTTTTTTTTTCACATCAAACCCTCTTCTTCTCAAAGTTATTCAAGAAAATTTTTTCGAAGATGATTCACCCGGTTTTAATATTGACCGGCATAATGTTAATATTATTGCCGATATTAATGTATGAGCTTCCACCTCATCTATTTAGTACTTATGTATTCATTTATTTGTTCATAGCTGTACCTTTGTATGTTATCTCATTTTTAATGAGTATTTAGATTTTAATATTTATCTTATTTATGTTTTGTAACAAAATTGGCAACCTATAACTGAAGTAATTATTAATATGGTGGTGGGATCCATCTAACGGTGATGGGAGTTGCTGTTGAGATGACAATGCTCGTGTGTCATCTTCCATATCAATGTTGTATGTAAACATGTTTCAATTCATATGGCTACTTATCCAGATATGTAGCCTTTAATTTATGTTTATTCACAGACTTACGAATGTTTTAGTTTCAGCTATAGCAAGTAAGTCTTTTAGTTTGTACGTATTTCCCAGATACTTGAATAGATATATTAAAATAATTGAATCGTAGTAAAATGATTCTAGTATATTGTTATGTTTGCAGACCTCTGTCTGTGTATACAACTGAAATTAATCAAAATCAGAATCAGAATCATGAGGTGATGGAGGTGGCGGAGTAAATTGTTTTGAGATAATACTAGCTACTTGTCTTAGCCTTTCTTCCTGCCACTCATTCTTTTTCGTCAACCACTCTATTTGTCTGGACATTTTCCGGTTCTTTTTTATTAGTTTAGCAACCTTCATCGGATCTAAAGGTGGATTTATTAGAGGCACCGTACTTGGTCCGGCTTCAACAATTGACGGTTGTTGTTGCTCCGGATGTTGTGAAGACTGTTGTTGTAATAGTGGTGACATGGGTTGTTCTGGTGCTAACAATTCTTGGAATGTCATGGCATCATTAAATATGGATGGTTGCATCATTTCTCCTTGCCCAAAAGGTAAAGGTGAAAGTGCCTGGTAGATGCCGGTGTTTGTGGTTGAGTATGCTGTGTTTGAGATGTGCTAGTTGAAATATGTTCAAACACGGGTGGTGTTAGCTGCTGTTGAGACAACAAATCATACTGATAAAAAGATGGTGGAGGAAACTGCAACAGTTGTTGTTGTAGATTTTGTGATGTATTTTCTGGGATAACCAGTGCTGCCTCAGATTGAAACGATTGTGTTTGTGTAGGAATATCAATAGGTAGTATCTCGATATTTGTAAAATTTATCACTCCAGGTAATCGTGGTGGGGATAATTCTTGAATAATCTGATCGTTTATGACACCTAGAGATTTGGCTATTTTTGTTATGTATGATCCTCCCATAAGGTTTTTCGGGGACGTGTTTGGTATTGCTCAAAGTACATAGCAAGAGAGTAAGCAATATTACAATGGACTGACTCGAATATACTGTATAAGTGGAAGAGATCGGTACCACTAACCCTGTGTAGATTAGACGTGCGCCCCCTGATCGTGTTGGCTAGAACACGGTGCATATACTGATAAAGAGGATCTCTAAATGTTCTTGAATTATTATTTTTACTCCATACTGCTGGTGTAAGTGTAGACCAATAATCTTGTATGCGATCAGGATATTCTGTTAATGCGTTTATAAATATCAACCTATTCTTCTGTATAAATACCTAAATGTACTGCGAACTCAGATAATGACAATTTAAAAGTTTCTCCACCGAGTCTAAAATCGATAGAGGGCTCAGATAGGTCTTTATTTCGTGTGAAATGAAAAGTAGACCAGAACTCATATACAAGTTCATCGTATGAAGGTTCTAAGATGTCAAAGAAACGACGCCATGGTGAACCAATTGGTAGTAACCTCGTCAGTCGATCATCTTTGTCTAGAATTCCCGTTATGTTCCAGTCGATACTATTAATAGTATTAACTTTAAGCCTCCTGAGGGTTAGACATTTCGTATGGGTGCGTACATCCTTAAACTGAAGAAATTTATGGACTTTGATCTGGGCACGAATTTCTGCTGCGTTTGAAGATTCAGCGTGTGCACGAGTAGAAAATTGAAGACTCATGATAGTAATATTGGGCTTTGTCTGAGCTCAAAATATAATTTGAGTATGAGTTGTTTTGGGTATGTGTCGAACTATATCAGAAGTTCAGTTTGTTTGAGGATTTACACGAGTGGTGGGTTACTTATATAAATACAAATTAAGTTTACACAATACGCTTGGTTAAGGCTTCCATGATACACCTTGAAAAAAGTTTTACTGTATTAGGTTTGAAAATTTCGGTAACAAACAAAATGTTTAAACTAATATTAGATTCGGTAGGTATCGTGGGTAACGTGCTGATTATTACTGCTAAAATGGTTCTGATAACAATAGTGATGATATTAATAATTGGTAATTTTATAGTAAAATATCCATAGCCTTTTTTTACGGATATATATATATATATATGTATATATATAATTAGTATGCACAATAATAAATAAATAAACGTTATTAAACATTAGATTTTATAAATAAATGTTAGATAACATAAATGTAAATGTTAGGTGCATAAATAAATCTTAGATAACATAAATGTAAATGTTAGGTGCATAAAAGAAATTTAAATTGTTAGTAGTCCCAAAGTTATTATATATCCGTAGTATGAGGTTCTCTACACTGATTTAGATTGTTAGTAGTCCCATAGTTATTATATTCCCATAGCAATAGATACCTCGTACTCATTTTTATTATTTAGTATGGGATTTATATGTTTTATGATAGGAGTGTCTGGATAACTGGGTCTCCTAAAGGAAAACAATCCCACGGTATAAAAGAAATATTACGTTTATCATAACAATTATAGTTTATATAAATTAATCAAACACTTACTTTGATTACAATTGCTTGAACGTTTCCTTGGCTAGAGCCTCGTGCTTAGCTAGAGCCTCGTGCTTGGCTAGAGCCTCGTGCTGATAACGTGTTATAAAACTGTAACTATAAATCTTTTAGAATCTTGAGAATAATGGAAGTAATAATACGCTTAATTGATCTCTAATCATATAACAGGTGGGTACATCATTATATAATAGAGGGTGAGCACATTTAGTCTAAATATAACAACGGTGAGCAATCTAGATGTCATCCACCTTATTTGACTCTGTCATCCATTTTCATAACACTATTTATTATCCACTCCTCTATATACATTTCACCACTTGTAAAAAGACCTACGATACTATTAAGCACAATCATAAACACCACCGTATTTGAAACTATAAAACCCAACCCGAACCCGAAGCTGAGGCCTTTTTTTTTTTAACTTTTTTAGTTGATAAAAATGAGTTCTTTTCTTCTAGTAGATATTCTTTATTTGATCAGATAGTTAATTCAAAAAGTTTTTTTTTTTTTTTTTTTTACATTATGCATCTAAAATAACTTTATTAATGATAACTTACAAAGTTTCTACGAAAGGAACTCATGTTGAAATTGTAACATGCGACTCTATGGCTAAAGTATGCATTAAGAAGAAAATCATGTCTTTGAATATAATTTAGTATATTAATATGTGGGGTTATCCTACAAACTCTCCTAAATGTAGAAAGTGTTACAAAGAAATAACAGATCGCAAAATATAACATAATGCCGAGAAATATAACACAACACCGAGGAAAAAGAACACAATGAATAGCAAAAAAACATAATGACGCATATAAAAAAAGACACGAAAAAAGACACAATGATTTAAACAAAAATTCTAAGATCTACAAGGTAAAAATCCAAAAGCAAAAACTTAAAATCTAAGATCGTAGAATTCAATGAGACAGTTCTAATGCTGCTATAATGAGCACAATCGAAGTCCATTTAATACCCTTCCTAGGAATTCCCATTTTTTTTGAAGACTATGTATTTGAAACTTTCCCATAACAAGTATCTCTTAATATTATTAACTTTTAAAATAATTTGTGGTTACTTCAAAGTTTTCTACTTTAAAGTAAATAAAATTAGTTTGATCTAATACATAAAAAAGTTATAGATTTATTCTTAACATTCTCATGTAATCATTTATTTATATAACTAGTTGATTTTCGGACCCCGCGTTGCAGCGGGGATCTAATGTCTGCAAAACGCGTGCTGACAACGGCAAACAGATACCGAATATCAAAACATAGATAAAAATGACGTAGTAACGATAGTTACAACGTCCTAAAAACGATTTTAAATAATCTAATATATAATAGTAGGACCCACACGTCTTACACGTTAAAATTCGGTTGTTTTCAGTTCAGTTATGACATTACTAACACGTTAAAATATGGATGAGCTCGGTACTGGTAATGGCACCGAAAGTACCGATCCCGAAAATCATCGGAATTAGGTACCGACACCGAAAATGCTTGGTACTATACGGTATGGTATTTGAAGGTAAAAATAAGTAAATACAGGTATGGTGCTAGACCGGTGTCGAACCGAGAGTAACGATTCTGAAAACGCCAAAAGGTGGGTACCAAATTGGTACCGAAATTGATTTGGTATAGTAAATTTGGTACCGATACGATATCGGTTTGATTACATGATTTGATACCATTTGCTCATCAATAATTTAAATATCCAAGTTAATTTTACATGTTACAATTCATTCATTATAGAAAAAGACAAAAAAGAAAACAAAAGAAGTTGTGTATATAAAACCTCATTCAAACGAAATAGAATTTACTTACAACGTGTATGAAAAGCAATCTGAACGGTGCAATTACTTACGTTGCTACGTGGCATGAGCTCAAAGGTGATGCTAGGGATGAGCTCGGTACCGAAAACCCAAAAAAGTGGGTACCGGTATCGAATATACCTAGTATGGCACCGGTATGGTACCAGTATTTGAGAGTAAAAACCGGTATCGAAAATGTCAAAAGTCGGTACCGAAAATGTCAAAAGTCGGTACCGAAAATGTACTCGGTTTGGTAAATTTGATACCAGTACCGGTACCATTTGCTTATGGTGTAACTATTCATATGGTTGTGTTACTATTCATTTGGTTGGGGTTTTAATATATAACTAGGTTAATACGCCGCGCGCGTTGCGGCGCGCTAAACCGAATCGGTTTAAACATTTTACTTGTACGAATGAAGTTGATACAAATTGTTTAAAAATAGATAAGGTAATTTACATCTATATTTTTTTTAAAGGCAACGGAGACTATTATTATCAACAAAGTGAAACCACCGACATAGCAAGATACCATCGGCATGATACTGATACAGGCTACAGAAAAAAATAAAATACATGACCAAACAGAAAAAACATAGTTCGCCTAAACATTAATGTTGAAAAGTCTCCAGTTGCTGCACCATGTTATATCAAAACCTTTGGCTCTATTCGTAATCCAGTCATATGACAATTTAACTTGATCTGCAGAAAGTTAAATGCTTTTGGGTGGATCTTGAGCGTCCGTAGCTCCTTTTGAGGGTTTGTATCTCTTAAAAGCTGCTAGAAAACTCATTTGCACAACTGAACCAGATAATGTATATTCAATGTAGAATTTTCCGAAAGCAAAGTCACAAACCATCTAGCATATCCTCAAGCGTAAAACAAACTCCATTAAAAGATTTACAATTAAAACATCAACCCGTTAACCCAGTCAAATACTTTTAGAGAAAAAAAAAACAAATTACCGTAAGCTCTTAGTGTATTAAACAAATTATCGTATGTTATAACGTGTTTAGATCACATATATTTGACTCTACTAAAGCTCTTGGTGTATTATGTGTTTAGATCATATATATTTGACTCTATTAAAGCTCTTAGTGTATTATGTCTGTACACATAAACCAACATATTATAACTTTCATACCGCATGATACCAAAGACATGAGTTCAAGAAAGGTTATTAAAATGGCTTGACGTGCTAAGTGGTGGTTACACACAGGTTATTAAAATGCATCCCAAATGATTAAAATGCATCCCAAATGAACCCACAACTAACTGAAACTTACTCAAATACCAATGTGTTGCTTTTTAAAACAAATATAAATAACTTACTCAAATACCAATGTGTTGCTTTTTAACAAAAATATAAATAACATGTCTCGATTTCGTAAGAAAACTTGGAACTTACCCATTGCTTGCAACATTCAGGGTTTTGTGTTAAGCACCAGATGTAAATGCTTGATGCTTCATGGGATAGCTCAGGGATGCCTAAAATGTCCAAAAAACTATATCAATAAATTAAGTTTGAATATACATTCTTTAGAAGTAGAAATTTATATATTTTAATAATGTACCTTATCCAGGATGTAATACTACGATGCCAGCTAGGATCTTCCCGTTTCCGAGTGTTAAATGGTTCTTATATCGTCGGTCATCAACCGCAGCAGCTACAGACGCAATCCATGGATTGTAAGACACCATCGTTTTGGCAAACGGGCCACCGTTTCCGGCGGCTTGTGCAACAAAAACTCCGGCTTTTACAGCTGATAAAAGTGCTGCATCGAACGGGTTCAGAAAAGTAGTCCTTGTGATGGCCGGAGGGCTGTTGGGCCCAACCCAGAGGTTCAGAATGTCGACACCGTCATGAACCGCCTGTTCGATGGCTGCAACTACATCCGCAACAAAGCCTCCAAAGAGCCTGTAGAGAGCCTTGTACACCGCAATCCTATTCAAATTGATCATTATTCAAGTGTTATTTTGGTTGTATTTAAAATATACACAATAATAAAATAATATTATTTATATACATTATTATATGTAATGTAATACGTAATTTCGATCATACGAAGAATATATATATTTGTGTAGTATATATTTTATGAGCATTCAACCTGTGTAATACACGAACTATTATGGTATTTCAGTAATACCAATTAACATAAGCCCGTTTGACACGGTTCCATTTAGCTAAATTTTAAATTTAACATAATCAAATCGACCCATTCACAAGAAAACGGGGCAACGACCTTTATCTTGAAGTGTTAAATTTCCATGTTAAAACAAAAGAAAAATAGTGATCAAACCTTGCCCGAGGCGCCATTCCACTTGCTCGTCCATATTCATACCCGTGCACACGTACAGGAACCCCATTGTTTCCCGCAGCGATCGCAGAGTTATGACTGTAAAACAGTAATCATCGCGTGTTTAATAAAAAGCCGATAACAAATATAAAAGTTATTAGGAAAAAAAAAGAAAAAGAATATAATGTTGTTTTCGTTGAAATCAGCATATTGGAAAATTCAAAAGGAAAATGCCAAATTCGTAACCACATAATATTTAGTTTTTTTCTTTTTTTGTATTGATGTGTAATATAAATTTTTTTCATCCCACATAAAGATTTTATTTTATTGACAAGTGAATTTCGATCCACTATCTCGTGACGTCAAGAAAAATACTTCATTTTGGAATATGGATGCAACTTAGATCTTAGTAACCCATAGAATGAATGAAATATACACAACAGAAAATTACTAAATGATAATGTAGCGGCTTTTGCAAAATGTTGAGCCCCGACGATCTTTCCGTTACAAAAACTCCTCTTCGTGTCGGGATCATTTTCACATTTCCCTCTGTATCTTGGAAGCGGTTCGTAAGGCTCGCTTATGGTGTTTTGAAAGCTCGGATGGTGTGGGAAGATACCGGAATCTATAAACCCGATCACGATATCCTCTCCGGCTCGATCAAACCCGCCACCTGTGGGCCACACGCCGGTTGGAAGTCCTAGAAACTGTGGTGTGTGTGTTGTGAGTTTCCTCACTTTCCAGTCTCTGCCAACTGACTTCACACCGGGGGCTCGCCTAAGCGTTTCTGCCTACTAATATTCGAATAAACGTATAAGAAAACATGATTACAAGACTACATTATAATCATAAATGAGTAAATGACCAAAACAGACATTTTTATAGATGGCTGAAGTAAATAAACATGTCAACCCGTGAACCTACCCGATTGACCCGAGACTGACCTGTTTACCCAAAACTGACCCAAGCCCGTTTACCCTAAACCCAAAACCGTGAACCCGTTTAGCGTAAACCCAATCACGCAAATTTCGTGTTAGGTTTGTGGTTAAGTGTTCAGATTGTGACCTGTTCAGGAGACATGTGGACCGCAAACCCGTTGATAAGATGCTTGTAGCTGTATACTTTCGTGTACGTTTCATCTTCGAATAATGATTCAAGAAGCGCATCGTGCCTCGTTTCAAGGTGTTGATAGTATGACGCAACCGAATCACTGCATATAAACCAAAACAGTAAACAAAAGCGCGATAAATCGTTTAATTTGTAACAACAATCATTAAACATTTAAACAAAAGGATGATTGGTTTCAAGAACACTAACCTAGTGACATCAAGTTTCTGATCGGTATCAACTGCAGTGGCTTCAAAACCGTCAATGCCACCCCTATAACTTATCACTGGCTCTCCTTCAACTGTCACGATATAAACCTCGGATTTTGCAAAAATCAAGGACCCAAACAGAACTAAAAGCATGAACATATGTTCAACATTTATCATCATCGTCGTTGTCGTCATCTCCTGATTGATCCACTGATCACCAAATCTGTTTCCAATAAACCAACTTCAAATTAAATCACATGATTCAACATAACTAACTCCCTTCAACTTCAACATAAATATATTATCACAACACACATTCGCAAGCCCCTGTGAGTACACGCTCGTTCACGACTACTATTATTCAACCCCCCCCCCCCCCCCCAATCTTGGTGGGGTTTGGGGGCAATTTGGTCCATCATTAGCAAATGGACATCAGTAGCAACTGGTAATCTTTACAAGATTCACAAGAAATATAATATCCACACTCTACAAGATTTCTACAAAATATTCAATCTCTATTTACAAAAACACAAAAACAAATCAAGAAACATCACATATTCATTCACATTACAATAAAATCTGAACAACTAACTCAACAAATTTCAAGAAACATACCATTATGAAAAGATCTGCAACACCCCCTTCAAATGTGGTCCAATAGAATACTGCCAACCACCGGTTACCACCGATGATGGTAAAACCATCGCCGACTACCGTCGGTCTGAACAACAGACCTGAGACGGCGGCAGATTACCGGTCACCTCCGCATCTGAAAACCCTAAAGCTTCTGATAACCAAATCCGAGGCCAATAACAGGTGATCGCTGAATCCAACATGTGAATACCCACATAGACCAACCGGAACACATATCGGCGACCACCACCGCCATGCACGGCCGCTAAGGACTGGTCAGACGGTATAAGACGGCGGAGGCGGCGGAGCCGTTTAAACAGTCTCCATCAGCCACACTATCTCTCTCTTCTCATTCTTCTGAATCGTAACCAGAGGATTTTCATGAGAGAGAGGAAAACCTCCAAAGATCGGACGAGCTGGAGGCGGTGGATAGAAAGGTGCGAGCTTTGAGGTTGGGGAAAGGTGTAGAGATTTGAGATTTGTATGATATATCAATGAGGAACGTGGCAACATCTAAAGAAACGAAGGAATGAATCAGCAGTTAACCACTGTTCATTCACTTCTCTTATTATCATTTAGTAATATATAATATATAGGTAAATAACGATAGACGAAGTAAAAGATTTTCCGAGGATATTTAATTCATTGGATGGTAAAGTGGGCCTATGTTGTATGAGCCCATTTAAGCTAGAGATGTACAAAACCCAGCGTGGCCCAAATCAGTTAAGATTGTAAACCAGTTGAACCGGTTTGGCCCAAAAAAGGTTGGTTTAATCGGTTTCAAGCCCAGTTAGGTTCGGGTGAAACCAGTTCGACACATAAAAAACACAAACCTGTACCAAATAGCCGGGTCGAGCCGGACCCAATTTTTTTTGGTCCAAACCGCTATTTTTGGGCTACCAAATCAGGCTCTGAGCCGGTTCATCGGGGCCAAACTGTTTTTTTTTGTACACCTCTACATGTAGCAATCGCCCACGTGTCTGTTGATGATATCATCATAACTTAAGTTTTTTTAAACCCCTAGTTCACACTCATTGAACCTACTCTTATTAACACATTTTGTTTAGCACATAACTTGAACTCTCTCCACTTAAAAAGAGACCCACTTTTCCAACACTACATATACCACTAGGCCAAAGACCCTTTGGTTTAGTGGTATCTAGGTGCTAAAAATAGGGGTCCCTTCCCAAGTGGTGAAGGTTCAAGTCTCTTAGTAAATAAAAGATGTAAAGTTAGAAGTAGGTTTAAAGGGGGTGTGAGGTGTGAGTTAGTCGCTAAAAAATGTGTCAACAAGAATTACTTAAAATTCTTTTAAACATATACTCTTATATATACCATGCAAGATAGCACATTCCATACGTGTAACAAATCATTTCTCATATCGATCTCAGAATCATACACGTTATTCATTACTTAGCGGGTTTACATGTATACTCGTTTATGGTTTTATGTGGTTAAAAAGATTACCTGTTGAGAAGACCATTACCTAAAACCTTGATCTTAAACTGACATTAAAACCAACTCCAAATTTCAAGTACTTAGCTATATTTCTGATAATATTATAACTTTAATAATTTCAAGTTTATAACAAGTTCAGTATATTATTATTTTATATTTTTTTTTTATGATTATGTAATATATTAAAATATCCACTTTGATGCGGGTAAACAAAATCAGATAACTAGGCGGGTAACACATAACATTGTCCATGTCCAAACTCAAGAAATTTATGTTAAACTAATCCAATACTCGGTCTCATACCTACATACCGTTTCGAAAACAGTTTACCATTTTCCTATCGAGTTTGGATATCTGAACATATTTAAACTTTTGATCTACACATTGGTATGCAGAGTTTGTTCAGAAGTACATAAAACGTCTTTTGGCCAAACTATTTTGTCCCTTTTGCTGCCTTTACCTACATATCATTTTGTTTCATTATTATTTATAGAAAAAAAAAAATAGACACCATGCATTTTTTATTTATGAACATTGAGTACATGGGTAATTCAAATATCAAAGGAAATAATTTTAATACAAGTCCAAAATGTCAGTTTATAAGTTGATAGATGAGAGCTCTGAGGAACACTTCATTGTTGGTAGTTTTTGCCTGTGCAATCAAACTCTAACTCAAGCATAATTACATGAAATATATTACAAGGATCTTCATCTATCTCGGGCGATGCCAATACGTTTTGATGATTGTCTCTTCATCAGAGAATTAAGATTTAACCACGAATAAGAATTACACGCGCAGAAACAGATTAACGTAGCGTTTTTGCTCACAGATTCACTTTTTTTTGTCGTCAAGAACTAATCTTTGATGGGAAATCTTGATCATCGATTCATCGGGTAGCCAGTCGGTATGATCAGCGTTCGTTCTTCTATAAGCCTGCTGACCAACAAGAAAACACCCTGGGAGACAACCATACAAGCGTTTGTCATTGTCAAAGGAAAGTAATCTTTTATAGATTAGATGTAGATATAATTACTTTCCTCATGCATATGAGATATGATCAAGAAATGTATATACTCTCAGTAGCTTCTGGTTTGACTCATGGGATCGTAATCATAAGCATCGCCTGCTTTCACAAAACGCCCTTTTACTCGCTTTCTTACATCCGCTCTTGCCTTTCGTGTAGCATACCTTACTGTCTTCTCGAATCTAATACAAAAAGAAACCAAAATGTAAGATACATAGTTAGAAATGGGTCATAATCAATAAAATTTTGTTAAAGGCGGAACAAGCCCAAGCCCCTAAATCATTTTTACTCTAAAACTAAGATTACTATCGTGTGTGTATGTGTAAGTGAGTGTGTGTGTAAATGTGTGTATATGTATATATATTATAACTAATTTTATTGCTTTTTATTTAAAGGTAAAAAAGAAAATTAAAAAAAAAAACTAGAAATCAGAAAAATAGATAGGTAAAATGTCCAAAAAGCCCCTGAGTTAACGATACGTTTTAAGTGGGTTTGTGATTTAGATGGAAAAATAAATGACCTGTTTGATTCAAAATGGGAACTTCGACCCACATACTTACAAATGGGTCGATTTGGGTTGCTTTTATCTCAAACAGGCCAAATCAATATTATTTTGTTAAAAGCGCAACGACTTTGTTTTTAAAGCATGCTACCTGCAAAATTAATTTTATCAAAAAACTAATGTTAATATTGTAATACCTTTGTTTTTATAATATTAACAAAAAGTGTTTGTGGATTAACCCGGCCAAACCCCGTCGACATGTACTGTAAATGACCCGTTTATAGCCACTCACTTGCGGGTCTTCTTTTTTTCCTTGTAACGGAGTACAGCATCGTTCCTGATACCAGAAGACGTGGTGCTATCATGAGCCGGGGTGGACCAGGTTGGCTCACCCCTGAGAAGTATAGACGAAGCTCCACAGTCTTGATAATCACCAGCATTGCTGTCGCCAGTCAGGCTTGAGAACGAAATATTAGACAGTTGTGTCCTATAGCACGGGTTTGGTTCTGTTTTACAGCTCCTTAAAGAATCACCCGACGCTGCATTACTGCATGCCGGTTGAAACCCGTTTTCATATCCGGTTGAGGACTCCTGAAACAACATAGCACGATGATTATACGTTAACACGATCAATAATTCAATATCATACGATTAATAAACATTAACTATGATACCTTAGCAACAGATGTGTCCATAGGACCAAATAAACTATCGATTCCGTCTTGTGCAAAAAGATTTTCGGGATCGTTATTCCCTATGCCAAAGAGTACTTCGTATTTCTCGATACTCAAGTCAACTTCATCCATACTGAAGTCATCACGGAATGCAACATCCATGTACTGCTCACTCCCCTTTGTACCTGAAGTCTGCAATTAATTCAAGACACTATAAATGTAAACCCTAGATTCTTATTTAATCAAGATCTTGGTTGTAAATTGCACGCATCAGAAGTGCGTAATGTGCAGTGCGGTGCGGTAATGAGATCGCATCACAGCAACTGATGCGAATGATGCACGTGTGATGCGACTGATGTGACGCTTTATGTGGCCAGTATTTGAACAAATTAGACCACCTATCGAACAAAGCTGACCAAAGATGACGGGAATATCTTATATTTTAGTGTTTATAAGTTAACAGGTCAAAATATTATCCATAACATTTTTTAGTATTTTTTTTATAATAATGAACGCCTCGCATGATGTGCGCATAGGCTTTTGGGATCAAAACGCACGGCTTTTTAAAACCAAAGGTCAAGATCCAATTTTGAACTCATAACCGAAAATACAACGTAAACCCAACTCAATTTACCTTGAATGTGAACGAATCGTTTGGATCGGGTTGTTGAATTACATTTTGGGCATCAATATTCTCAACTGGTACTAATAAATCTTGACCACTTTTGTTATCTGTAATGCTCATCAACCCCATTTCCTGCTCACATGCAGAATCTTGACCGTTTTTGTTATCCGAATCGGACATAAACGACCAGATTGACGATAATTCGACTGCAGACGGGCAGCCAGAGTAACAATTCAACGTCTGACGGCTGTGGGAACCAGAAGCCGAATTAGATCCGCTGTGACTCTCCCAATCACAGTTTTGACAAAGTGATAGTTTTTCTTGTACACATCGAACAACTGCCGGTTGCGAATTGCATTTATCGCATACGAGTGTTCTAGAATGGCGTTTGGATAACGCGTTTGCGGAATGAATATTCCGATCACAGGATAAACATAAGTAAGCTTCATCTGATCTGCAATAGATCATTGATCTTGCCTCACGGCAATAATCACAATTGTAACCCATTTATTGCAAAGCCTAACCCTAATCTTGACAAGATCTAGTAAAGTTTGCAAAAACAAGCAATCTGCATAGAACAAAGGGTAAACTTAATTGGGTATTTGGAATCTTGAACAATTTATTAAAAAGGCACAAACTTTATTGATTCTGAAGAACAGTTCATCAACACAAATGGTTTTTGCAAAGATTCCAAGATAATATCTTTTAACAAGTATATGAACAAGATTGAAAAGGGTTTTGTGC
Organism: Helianthus tuberosus; assembly: GCA_030545235.1. Taxonomy (NCBI): domain Eukaryota; kingdom Viridiplantae; phylum Streptophyta; class Magnoliopsida; order Asterales; family Asteraceae; genus Helianthus; species Helianthus tuberosus. Next base: position 69,523,749 of record CM060365.1, on the reverse strand, counting down.
ATCTTGAATTCAAACAAAAGTTGAAGATTTTTTCTCAAAATTCAAGAAAAATCAAGACTAATTGAGATATAAAACACAAAAACAAGAATCAAGTGGTTATTTGACTTATTTCATCAAGAAACAGAAAAACCTAAAGATTATGAAGAAATTAAACAAATTTCTGAAAACCCATTTTGGTATAGCAAAAACAAACAAAACCCAGAAAGAAAAGCTTACCAAGTTTGTGAATTTAGGATCCAAATTCAGATAGAGAGAATGAAAGGTGATAGGCTTTGGAAACCCTAGAAAGAAAGTTGTGTTGAAGAGTTTGTATTGTTGTTAAGGGGGGGGGGGGGGGGGGGGGGGGAGGGGTGGTTCACTAGTGATAGAAACTATCACTCACATTGTCCAATAAGATCGTGTCATGTCATCAAGCAAATTTCTATCACTAGTGATAGAAATGTAGGCGGGGTGGTATCACTAGTGATGGAATTCTACCACTCCCAAAATATTTACTCACAAAGAACACGTGTCCAGAGCATGTCTCCACTATAATTTGTTGTCAACATGCAAGAAGTCAAGAGGACATGCATCACCAAGTGCAACAGGATATCTTGTCAAATAAATGCAGATCACAGAGCCATATCCAATCAACATGCAGCATTCAATATTGTTCAACGAGTGATGAAAATGACGCGTTGAAAAAATAACGCGTGATATATGCACCGGCGGCGGTGTTCCGTGACATTTCAACGCGTTTTGGGGTGGTATAACGGACCACCCCGTCCCCCCTAATAGGTGGGTTGTGAGGTAGGTGTTGGTCTAGTGTTGTTGGGCAAGATATCCTGAAAACACAAATACCAAAATAAAATATCACAAAAAGTGCAAGGTGAGAGAAAGGGTTTGGAAAGTGGGGCCTTGTACCTTTCATCACATTTAAAGTTAGGCCCCTTCTCTTTATTTAACTTTTATTGTAGATGGGTCCTCCACATCATCACACATGTCATTTTATTTACCACCTCATCAGATTATGAGAATGACTAAAGGTTCCTAAGTCATGTTTCCATCAATTATGAACATTACTCAAAGTTGTTACCATTAAGCTATAGATGTTGAATGTATAATAAGTCGAGTTTAAATTTATTAAATTGGTTTTCTTTCTTGAGATTTTCTAACTTTATATAATATAATGTATAAGAGCATCTCCATCGTTTGTTATGTTAGACTCGTTGGAACCAAGAAGTGAGGACCACACACACACAATTTGTTTTTAATATATTTTTTATATAAAAGTGGAATGTAAGGTGAACGTTTTGTGACTGAAGGAAAAATGTGAGTCTATAAGGTATATGTCTGGAATGATGTAGCATGCTAAGGTGACGGGTCTGAAAACAAATCCACCTCCAACGTTGGAGATGCTCTAAGTGATAATATACATACGAAGCTAGAACTTTCAATTTCTTTTTTTTTTAGTTTATCAAGCTTTTTGGTTGAGTTTTTGAGTGTCAAACTCCAAATTGTTAAAGTCAAGCTATAAATGTGAATGTATAATAAGTCAAGTTAAAATGAAGAGTTAATTACTGTTTTCGTCCCTATGGTTTGTCAAAAATCACTCTTTCAGTCCATTAATTTAAAATTTGCGATTTAAGTCCCTGTGGTTTCAATTTCGTAACCATTTCAGTCCATGTGGTTTTACTTTCGTAACCATTTCAATCCATTTATTCTGTTAGTACAGGGAGTGAAATGGTTACGAGGTGGACTGAAATGGTTACGAAAGTGAAACCACAGGGACTGAAATCGCAATTTTTAAACTAATGGACTGATATAGTGATTTTTGACAAACCACAGGGACGGAAACAATAATTAACTCTAAAATGAATTAAACTGGTTTTCTTATAGAGAATTTCTAACCTTATAATATATAAGTGATAATATATATGTCAAATTCGTTTGAGTTAAGGTTTATCAAGCTTAGGTTGAGTTTGTGCTTGTCAGGCTATTAAAACGATATCAAGTTAAATTCAAACTTGTCTTGCTTGCTTGTGGGCCTGGATTTGAAAATGAGTTTTCCAAGTAATCTATAACTTTTTTTAATTCAGATTCACAAGTATTTAAATGCCCAATCATACATACGATTTTGTAAAATAACACCTATAATCCTTAACTTTTAAGTATTACAACGGTGGTCCCTGTAGTTTGACAGTTTGTTACTTGGATAGTCCCTGAAGTTGATGGGGGTTAGTTTTCTCCGTTAAGTCCATCTAAAATTACTTATTTACCCCTTGCTTTTATTAAAATATAAAAAAAAATCAAACACACACACACACATATATATAGGATTAGGTTCAAGAGTGAACACTAGTGTAGTTTGCGAACTGAGCGAACTAATCCTGGCCTTACATGTGTGTAGATCAATAGCCAGGATTTGATGATGAAATACGCTGGTGTATTTTACGATTTGATGATGAAATCCTAACCATCCACGTGTGTAAACCAATGGCTAAGATTTGTTCACTCAGTTCGCAAATACATTAGTGTTCACTCAGTTTATATATATATATATATATATATATATAAACACTCACTCTATCTAAAACACACACGCACACACTGACACATTGACTCTCTCTCTCAGGAAAAGCCCCACCACTACCTACCATCACCATCACCTGAGCACCACCACTGCCACCACCATCCAATCCAACCCCACACCACTACCTGCCATCACCAATCCCCACACCACCACCACCACCTGCTTCAAATCCGGCAATCACCAATCCCACATCATTAACTAATCGTTTCTCTCAACTCCTTTTTATTTAACTTTTATTGTAGATGGGTCCTCCACATCATCACATGTAGGGGCGGAACTAGCATATAAGAAGAGGCAACCTCCGCTACGGCTTGGCGTTTCGGCGGTAGTGTAAAATTAGTGTAAATTTTGGAAAAATTTGACGTTTTTACGATTTCGTTACGGCTTTTTTATAAAGCGTTACGGCTTGGCGGGTTTTCTAGATCTGCCACTGATCACATGTCATTTTATTTACCACCTCATCAGATTATGAGAATGACTAAAGATGTTGAATGTATAATATGTCAAGTTTCCATCAATTATGAACATTACTCAAAGTTGTTACCATTAAGCTATAGATGTTTGAATGTATAATATGTCAAGTTTAAATTTATTATATTGGTTTTTTTTTCTTGAGATTTTCTAACTTTATATAATCTATCTATACTTTCTATAAAAGGAGAAATCCCAATGACATAAGAAAAACTGATGTATCAGCCAGAGAGGCTGTCCAACAAGGCTTTTCTTATGTCATTTTTACATCATAAAGCCTAATATATAAAATCATTTAAAATTTTGTTCCCAAAGTAAACCTCTGCCCTTCACCTTATAATCAAACCTCTGTTCCCAAAGTAAACCTCTGTCTAAATTCAAAATTCTGGCCCCACATTCAAAATTCAAACGATATATTCTAATCCTATAAATAAGATATATATCAATCTGGCTCCACATTCAAATCTCTCTCTTTATGTCTGCGAGCATATCTCTCTCTCTCTCTCTCTCAAATTCATATTTCTCGTGATTCAGCCGGCTAATCTCCGATTATACTTCTTTGTTCTAATGTTTGTTGATTCTGTTTACATGTTATCGTTCCAGTATCATTGTTCCAACATCGTCGTTTCAATGAAGCTTCCCTTCACACATCAACCTTTCAATATCGATGTTGCAGTATCATTGTTGCAACATCACGAAAAGTTGCATGTGCTACCTTCTTTGATGGGAGAGTTGCATTGTTCGATTTTCGTTAAATCGAAAGTCAGCTTTTCTTATGTCAGTGAGATTTTCTTCTTTTATACAAAGTATCGATTCGTGCAATATCGTGAAAAGTTAGATGTGTTACAACAGTTGATAGGAGACCTTTGCATTTTAGGTTTGTTTCTTATTTTGATTAATTGTTGATGATGTTGAGAGTTTTTATTGACACTGACATTTTAGAATATATTAAGATGTATGTTGACATTATTAAAATGAACTACTACATAGAAAAATAGATATTTAATGAAATATTTATAAAGTATTACACGCTAGAGTTAACAATTGCTAGGATTTCGCAGACTCTGGCCTTTCTCCATGTGATTTCATGCTCTCTTTTGAATTTCAGGTCAGTTAGCATGTTGCAGATTTTCTGATCCTGTTTTAGAAGTTGTGTCAGAAACTCTTATGCATTCTTCTGGAACTCTGATGGAGGAGAGTGGAGGACTTCATCGAGCAATGCTATGCTATTCCAGGTTTTGTTGTAATTAGTGTCATTGATTATGTCGACTTTCCTGTTTAGTTCTTCGTCTGTTCTTTTTTCTTTGAGTGACCATATCGAGAATTGTGTTTTAACATCGCTGGTGTCTGACCAGTGGTAGAAGCTGAAGTTTTCCATGTAGATTTTTTGTTGGTTTTTCTGATTTGGAACAATTTTTGACAGAAAGTGATTTGTAGGACAAATTGTTGATGTTTTGAATCAAAAGTAATCATCGGTCTTTTATAGAGTTTAAAAACGCGTCTACATGGTAAATGAAGAGGTTAGTTGTAATTGTGATAATCTGCTTTTGTTCTTTGAACTTCGAAAATTTGTCCCTTGGGTTTCTTGGTATTTAATTTTACAGTTTTCCCATAAAAGTTGGGGTTTGAAAAGGTTTTTGCATTAAAAGACTGTTGTTTTGAAATATACATTAATATGTTTATATTAAATCTACACGTTTTCACTGTTAGATATTTCAGTATATAAACTCATGGCCACTTCACCTGTTTTTCATCACGTTTTCCTATGAAGATATCATACAAATCAGGAAAGTCGAGTAATATAGTTTATTGAAATGGTGTCATTCACTTCTGTAAAATCAGATGATTTAAAGCAGCGTTTTGTCAGGCAAATCGAGGAACATGTGTATGAAGATAGGGCTACTCTTCAAGAGCTGAAGAGATGTTTTGATGGATTGCAAGTTGGCCTGTTCACGAGAGAGCAGGTTTCCAGAAATCTTATGCGGATGCCTTCAACTTCCGTTCGTGAGCTTTGTGTTGTCAGTAATATAGAGTGCGGTGATAGAGACGTGGAGTTCATGGCGATGCTGAAGGACATACATCGAGAGGTTCAACAATCGATGGAGTTGAAGCTAAAGTTTCTTAATTCTTGCTGTTATTGTTAGATTTGAAAGTTTAGTTGTTCAGTATATTATGTAATTATTGGACTTTTAATGTCATGAATAAATTTTAATCTTATGAATCTATGTTGCGTTTTAGTTTTACTTATTTAGTGTTTGAGTTTGATTTAGATTATGTTGTTGTTGAATTGTGTCTGAACATCTGTTTGGTAAGTCAACAGAGGTTTAATAGTATCAAGGGTTGGTTTGATGGTGAATAGATGAGTGCAAAGATAAAACAAATGTTCAGAATTTGATCATTGATAGCAGATTTTTGAAGAATCTGTGCTCCTACAAATTACAGAGAGTCAATATTTGGAGTTGTAAAAGGTCTGTTGTAGTTAAAGTGTGGTAAAAGAGAACATCTGCTGATGATGAAAGATTGAAGAAGGAAAGGTCTGTATGGAAGACCAGATGTTAAAGAACAACAGATGATATTCAAAATATGTTGAGCCGACAAAAGGTTTTTATAGTAACAATGGTTAGTTTAATACCAGATGTTGGGAGTTTGTTACTCCATTAGATTAGATATTGCACAGTATGTGAAATTGTAATTGTAGACCTTTGTATAAGCATGTTGATGTTGTCATATATTTGAACCTTCTTATGAAACAACTGTGTATGCTAACGACTGTTGATTTACCACTGTTGACTAAATGAATAAATTTTAAAACTATTAATCTTTGTTGTCGCATCTTCATTTTAATTATTTAAGTCATTCCTAAGTATTATTATATAATTTTGTTCATCAATAACAGTTTTTTGGAAGAATTTCCGGTAAGACCTAATTACAAGGAGTCGATATTTGCTGTTGTAAAAGGTGTGTTGTAGCTAAAGTCTGAAAAAAGAGAGGATCTGCTGATGAATAAATGTTTGAAGATGCGAATGTCTGCTATGGGTCAACAGATGTTAACGAATAACAGATGATATTCAATCTTAAAATGCTCAACAGAGGTTTTGATACTAACAGTGGTTGGGCTAATAGCAGATGTTAGACTTACGACTGTTGAGTTACACCGATTGGAAACAATTGTTTTTGAAACTTCTGCTTGCCTAAAAATACATTCATTATGACAAGAGAGGTTCTGATGTGGACAGATGTTAGCTAAAAATAAAACAACTGCTGAAAGTTATCATCTGTTCTCATAACTTCTGTTTATCTAACGACTGTTTGACTCACATTGTTCCCAACTTCTGTAGTCGACCAACAGAGGTTTCCAAACAATTGTCATCAGTTGTCGCAAGAGAGGTTCTGACGTGGACAGATCTTAGCCATCAAATATTTGTAACTACTGCCACATCAGCATTCACTTTTTCTCTCTATATAAAAGTTGTTTCATCCCTAAATCGAGGTTCTACCACTTCCGTCTCGAATTCAAAATTCTCAAAAACAGTTTCCAACATATTAAAAACTCTCCAACTTAAACCCTGTTTCATCCCCAAATCACCTTCTTCTCCGATCATGTCTCTGAACATCAAAAACCCTCACAATTACCTCCCCTTCTTTGAGAAAACCAGCAAAATACCAGCTTTCACTCAATAATTGACCTTTTAACGTCATCAAAATACAAATCAATCCTTACTGTTGATGCTCCGATTCATACAGAAACACTCCGACAATTTTGGTTTAATGCTGAAATAGAGTCTGAATATAATAATCCAGTTGCCATCACATCTAAGGTCGGGGAAAGTGTGGTACGAATTTCTCCCTTTGCAATTTCCACTAAATTTGCATTGGACGACTTGGGAGGTAAGACCAACTTTGAAAAACTTGAACTTCATACAGAGTTCATTGAAAGAGGGTATGATGCACAATTAAAGGAAGTTACTATCTACAAACCAAACTTCCCTATGCCAATGAAATTTTTGTTTCATACTCTTTTAACTTGTCTCTCAGCCAAGACCACCGCATTTAATGAGATACCTTTGAACATTCAGTATTTGGGTTATACTATTTTAACAAAATCTGATTACAATTTATGACAAGCGTTGTTTTCTGATTTGTTGAATAATGTGAAAAATGTGAAAAAAAATTGAAAAAAGGTGTTCGTAGTAATGCTTTTCTGTTGTATCCAAGACTTCTAAGCTACTACCTATGAAAACAAGTGTCACAAACAGATTTTGAACAAGGTGTAGCTTTTCAAATAAATAGTCTTACAAGTAAAACTTTTACTAAACTTATGGATAAAGAGTCAAAAGTTTCAACAACGGAAACAAAGGGGGATGAGCTTGTTTTAGATGCGTCCGCATCAGTTGCTCAAACTTCTGTTGTTGAGCCAACTGCTCCTGGTGATCATGACACCACAACCGGTGTTGTGAAACACACACCAGGAAAACGCAAAAAGAAAGCTGTCATATCCAAAAAGCCCACCAAAACCAAACAAAATAAAAAGGTTCCTCTGGAAGATGAGATCCCAGGGGTTAATGCAGTGACAACACAAATGTCACTTGAAACCACTGCTGCTACTTCCTCACAGTTGTTGGAAAGATCTCAACCCATCCAAACTCCTCATGTATCCTCACAAAAGGATCATGTTGTAAGCATAGGGACACCACAACATGAAGTAGACCTTTCATATGAAAGTATGTTTAAAAGTCCTTCTCCCAGGGCAATCACGCTTTCTACACCACAACCCTCGACTCAAGTTCCATCAACAATATTACCTCTGTTTGAAGCAATTGAATTTCAGAAAGAAAACAGTTCCTCTAATGCACACATTACTAAGAGTAGATCGCAACAAATGACTGTGTCTGAACCAATTCAATATGCTATCCTACAAATAGTTGAGGAGGTTATCCCCGTTGAGTATTACGAAACTCTTGGTGGTAGTTCAAGTGGAGCAGCCACTACAACTGTTGAACCCATTGGTGTCAGTTGGACAGTGGTTACATCATTAAGACTCCCTTGAAGGCAACCACTGATGAGGTTACAACTGTAATCTCTGCTTCAGTGGGAAGTCCCCAGAACCAAGAAAAAGGGGCATCTGTTTCTGATGATATGGAGACTTCTCCTATTATCAAAACAAATATAACCACTACAGGTGGGAATTTAGAAGATCCTATTAAAGTAGGAGATGAATTAAGTTATAAGGATTTGACGGTTAGAGTGTCTACCATTGAAACAGATGTTGCTGAAATGAAAGAATTGATTAAGCAGATGATAGAGCTTTTTAAAAGTCAACCTACCAGACAGGAAATTGCCAATGAGCTTTGGAATTCTATGCAACCCATCCTTCAAGCATAGAGGAATTTCACTGAAAGTAACCGCAATTTCAGTTTGGAATTTATCAGAAATTTGGTTGATGCCAGGTATAAAGACACACAAGCAGACATTATGAACATTAAGGAACATCTGTTGAAACTTACTGGCTCCACCTCTACATCAATCTTTGAGAAAAATGATGATGATGATGATGCCAAAAAGGGGGAGAAAGATTCACTGAGAAAGTTGCCACCAGATTCAAAAGCTAATCCTACAGAAATTGTATCCCCTGCTCAACCTAAATCCCAACCTTCTCCAAAAAAAACCACCACAAAAGAAGGAGAAAATAGCTTCCACACCATCATCACCCATTCTGTCAATAGATGTTGGGAACACAAAAGTATCAGCAGATGTTTACCAAACAACAGCTAAGACACCAGTTGTTTCAGCAGAAGTTTGTCAAACATCTGCCATGATCATTTTCACTACACCAACCACAATCCAACCACCTCCAACGTCACAAAGATTTCCCATACATTCATCTTCACTACCAAAACATGCTCCTTCACCAGAAATCATCTCCACACGTAAGAGAAAAACTCATATTGTGTTAGAAGATGATGAGGAGATTAAATCAGCAATCCCTGTATCATCTGCCTCCATTCAAAATAGTCCATGCACTTCATTTCCACCCAGAGAACCTACTTCATCTCTTACAATTGCTACACTACCATCAGTTATTCCTCTGGAAGCTCAACATCCGCTGGAGTTAGTCATTGTTAAAGTTGAAATTGAATCATTCTTCACAATAGAGGATCCATCTAAAAGATCCTTCCCATCTCTTTATGGCTATAAGAAGCCTCAAAACTTAGATGAGTATCTGAAATTAAAAGTATCATAGGCTGAGGTTATAGCAAGGGAGAAAAGCATAGGGATGGATGACAGGGAATACCAGAGGTTTTTATCATTTCAGCTTAGCAAAGTCGTAAAACTTGAAGACTATGCTAGAGACGTCAGTAAATCCATGTCTGAGAGGCCAGTAATTCCTGAACTTCAGATGAAACTGAGGGTTGCTTATGTTGCACACATTATGAAGTACAAACCATATAAGGCAACTGAAGATCAATTCAAAAACAGGTCAGCATATGCTCTTAGAGAAGAGATCGATAGAATCACAAAAATGAACAATGATCCTCTGGTAAAGCCAACTCCACCTAATTGGAAGAAAGTCAAAATAGTGGATTCAGATGAGGCATTGAAGTTTAAAAGAATGAGATCAAAGCTTGTGGCTGCTGGTTATGGTCCAGTTAGATCCATTACCAGATGGTCTAAACTGGAGATAGTTGATACCTACAAAAAGCTGAAAGAAGTTAGAGCTGAACATTCAAATGTTCTTCAAAACCCAGTCTATCCTACAACTGCTGCTCTGTCTCTAAAAACCGGTACTCCGAAAAAATCTTCTCTCATCATCTGATTTGTTTGAACCAATTGCAAATTTAGTTAGCAGACCACAATCACCAAACTCATCTTCATTAATTCTTTGCCCAAGAAAACCAACTGATCCAAAAATAGTAAAGTGGAAGTCATGCTCAAAAACCCAAGTATTGACTTTGATCAGATAAGATGGTAGTGTTGAAGAGATTAAAATGGATAGTGCATATAATCTGAATGCATACGATCTCCAAGATTTGTTGGACCTTCAACTTGAGAGGGACGATGAAGAAGACATGTTCTCCCTGGACTTTGAACAACAATTCAAAGGACAAATCAGGGAGTTGTTAATGAGAAATAAAAATCAGTAATAAAGAAGGGTTTTCGTATCATCTATTGTATAGGGAGATTGTTGGATCAACAGCTGTTATATTGTTTCCAGTAGCATATCACAACATGTAGCAAAGGACATGTTGCTGCGTAACAAATTCTTGAGTGAGGTTTGATGTGTGTTGTTTAGGCTGGTGATCGTATGTTCATAGTTAATGTTTGTTAAAACTTAAGTTGTATTCAAATTTTATTAAGTTTGTTAGACATCTTTTATATGTACTTATGTTTATAACAGTTTACATTGTCAATAGGTGGATACTCTCTTTTTTGAATAAGAGAATGGAAATAATCATATGTAACTGATGAATTTTATTAAGTTTGTTAGACATCTTTTATTAAGTTTGTTAAATATATTTTATATTTACTTATAGTTGTCTTTTAGCTATAATAGATAACACATTTTCGTACAATATCTATACATGTATCTATATGTTCTATCAATATGTGTTATGCATGGTTTTCTAAGAAACGAGCCGTGTTTGCACACGGGTCTTACCGCTAGTACTATATAATAAAAGAAACCAATGAGAGGACACATGTCATTCATTCAAGCCATCTATTTTTTATAGATAATTAATATAAACTAAAAGATAATTATAAAATTAAATTTAATATAAATTTAAACAATTCGTATAGAGGATAATATAATATTTTAAAATATTTATCAGATTTCAAAATTATTTATCCTGAAATTAACAAAAGATGTACGCTAAATATAAATTAATATAATGTAAATGATTTATTTATTTTATTAAACTAAAGTACTTAAGGGTAGAACCTATTTCAAAAGTGTTTATAAGGGATAAAAAAAATATTAATCAATGTTTATTGATTCTATACTTTTATTTTCGTGTTCAACTCTCAACTCAAATACGGTAATCACTATGTTTACATGTCATTTATAAGAACAATCACCGCAATCACCCCGTCAATCGTATATCGAGTATATCCGTTAGTTGTTTTTAAGATATATTTTTTTATTAAATTCAATCAACCCGTGTAATAAACGAGGTTTTTTAAAGATATATTTTTATTTTTTACTATACAAAATGAGCTTTTTTAAAATATAACTTTTTTATTATGTAGTATATAAAATTGAATTTATTCAATCCATATAATACATAGGGTTTATAAAGATATACCTTTTTATTGTTTTGTATATAAAATTACATGTGCTCAACCCGTATAACACATGAGGTTCTTAAAAATGTAACTTTTTTTATTATTTAATATATTAAATTGAATTTACTCAACCCGTACAATACACGGAGTTCTTAAAAATACAACTTTTTTATTATTTAATATATAAAATTACATTTATTCAACCCATGTAATAAACAAGATTTTTAAATATATATTGTTTTATTATTTGGTATATAAAATTACATTTATTCAACCCGTGTAATAAACAATATTTTTAAAGATATTTTTTTATTATTTGGTATATAAAATTACATTTATTCAACCCGTGTAATACACGGGGTTCTAACCTAGTATAATATATAAGAGCATCTCTATCGTTTGTTATTTTGGACTCGTTCGAACCAAGAAGTGGGGACCATACACACATACAATTTGTTTTTAAGATATTTTTGAGTAAACTGCCATTTTGGTCCCTGAGGTTTGGTCAGTTTTGCAACTTTATTCCAAATTTAAAACCTTTTACATCTGGGTCCCTGTGGTTTCACTTTTATTGCCATTTTGGTCAAAAAAATAAATCAAATCATATTTCTCAAATTAAATCCTAGTATTTTGTCCTTTTTCTCAGGGGCAAAATGGTATTTTTTTATTTTGTTTAAACCTTTTATTAAAATAATAATCTTTTAACTGCTTGTGTTGAAAATAAAAAAGATGCCCAAAATACCACTGAAGATTCAACACAAAAAAGGGATTAATAGCACACATTCAACAAAATTACAATTTTATAAACATATTAGCACAATATTTTTTAAGTTCATCCCCAAAAGGGAAAACCCATGAAATTAAGCTACAGATGATAAATCTCTACACAAATGATGACCCAAATAGTGAACAGAAACTTCAAGATTAAAGCTTTATGATTCTCTCTAAACAAGAAGAAAAAACCCCAAAATGCAGTGAAGAAAAGGGGTGAAAAGAGATTGAAACTTGAAAAAAAACCCACCTCAAATTGCAGAAGTGTTTTCTCAACTTCCCCACTCTCCCTCACTATTGTTATATGAAACTTGTACAGTACTCTCTCTCTACTCTCTCTGTCACGCCAATCCAGCAAACGAATCCACCAAATCGTTCTCCACTTTCCAATCGTTATCCACACACATCTGGCACGCGGTCACACGCGCTCGCCAGCTGGCACCAGAGGACTACACTATGTTCACTGTGTTCGCCGATTGCCGGAAGCGAGTGGATCCTCCGATGCCGGAATGCTACTTCGAAAACCTAATTCAGGCGATTTTCACCGATTGCCGGAAGCGAGTTGATCCAGAAAGCGATTGAGGCGCGAAACAAGGAGTGGGAGAGTAATCCGATCATATTTCAGTATAAGGATGCCGGTGTGAACTGTGTGCTGGATTGGGGTCAGGAGGTATGGACGGTTGCAGGGGGAGATGATGACGGATTAGGGATTAGGGTTTGGGTGTCTTAATTTAATTAATATGTTATATTAAAATCAAATGACCAAAATGCCCCTGAACAAAAGAACAAAAAAATCAGCTTTCAACAGTCAAAATAGGGGGTTTTTGGATTTTGGACTAAAATGGCAATAAAAGTGAAACCACAGGGAACCAGATTTAAAAAGTTTGAGATTTGGACTAAAATGACAAAAGTGCCCAAACCACAGGGACCAAAATGGCAGTTACTCTATATTTTTTTTATATAAAAGTGGAGTGTAAGGTGAAGGTTTTGTAGTTGAAGGAAAAATGTGAGTTTATAAGGTATATGTCTGGAATGATGTAGCATGCTAAGGTGGCGGGTTTGAAAGCAAATCCACCTCCAATGTTGGAGATGCTCTAAGTGATAATATACATACAAAGCTAGAACTTTCAAATTCTTTTCTTTTTTTAGTTTATCAAGCTTTTTGGTTGAGTTTTTGCGTGTCAAACTCCAAATTGTTAAAATCAAGCGAGAAATGTTGAATGTATAATAAGTCAAGTTAAAATTAATTAAACTGGTTTTCTTATAGAGAATTTCTAACCTTATAATATATAATTGATAATATATATATGTCAAATTCGTTTGAGGTAAGGTTTATCAAGCTTAGGTTGAGTTTGTTGCATTAGCACACATCCATAACCTAACTTAGAAGCGTCACAATATACTACAAAATTTTCAGTTCCTTCGGGTAACACTAATATGGGTGTATGGGTTAGTCTATGCTTAAGAATTCTAAAAGCTTCTTCTTGTTTTGGTCCCCATTCAAACTTAATAGATTCACGGTAGTCAATGAACATATGCATTGATTCGTCCTTCTTTTTAACAAATAAAATCGGTGCTCCCCACGGCGATGAGCTTGGCTGTATAAATCGTTTCTCCAACACTTCGTCTAACTGTTTCTTTAGTTCCTGCATTTCGTCGGGTGCCAAACGGTAAGGTGCTTTGGCAATCGGTGCTGTTCCTGGTAATAGATGGATTCTGAATTCAACTTCCCTGTCTGGCGGTAGTCCTGGTAATTCTTCTGGAAATACATCTGAAAACTGAGACACTACTGGAATGTCTTTTAGTTCTTTTCCTTTAGTGTTAGTGATTATATAAATCAAATGCACTATAGATCCTTTTCTTATATAGCTTGCAGTTTTCATCACAAAGATGAATTTTGTGGATCTAGATGGTTTATCTCCTTTAATTGTGATCTTTTCACCTTTCGGTGAATTTACTTGGATTAACTTTTGATCACATAAAATACTGGGTTTATTGGCTATTAACCAATCCATTCCTAAAACGACATCAAATCCTGCCAGATTCATTGGGTAAAGATTTGCCATAAACTTTTGGTTTAAAAACTCTATTCTTGCTCCCTGCAAGATTTCAGAAATCCTAACCGTTTCTCCATTCGTTGTCTCAACTAGACATTCTTGTGGTAGTTTAGTTAATGATTGATTTAGAAGTTTGCAAAATGGAGTATTAATAAAACTTTGGATTGAACCAGAGTCAAATAATACTTTAACAAATATATCATTAACTAAAAATGTACTGGCTATGACATCTGGAATCATCTTAGCTTCATCTGCAGTCAGAACGAATGCTCTAGCATTTTTAGTGTTCTTGTTGTTCGCAGCTGGAGCCAGTTTCGGACAGTTCGGCTTGATATGACCTTTTTCTCCACAGTTGAAGCATAGTCCATTACTGTATTTTCTCCTGCAATCTTCTTCCTTGTGTCCTGGTGCCTTGTAGAAATTGCAGTGAGTGGAGCATTTTCCCGAATGCTTTTTCTTGCAGACCTTGCAGTATGGTGCAGAGGTAGAACCTATATTCCTACGGTTGAAATTCCCAGAACGGAATTCTTGGGTAAAGCTTTGAGCTAGGTTTCTCCTCTGGTCTTCTTCTCTAGTACGGATTAACTCATCTGACAAGGTATTTGGTAGTTCTACAGCTTCTTCTATAGTTTGAGGTCTAGCTGCCTTGACTACATGTCTAATTTCTCCAATTAATCCCCAGATGTAACGGGAGATTAATACAGGTTCAGGTGATGCAAGGGTTGGTACTATTCTAGCATATTCAAAGAATGTGGTAGTATAACCCTTACTATCTACCCCGGTCATCCTTAGGTTCAGAAACTTATTCGTTATCTGTTCCTTTTCATTGGGAGGGCAAAATTTCCTTTCTACCATATTCTTAAATTCCTCCCATTCCATGTTGTATACCCTATCACTTCCTCTTGACTGGAGGATAGTGTTCCACCATTCTAAGGCTAAGTTCTTAAATAGATTAGAAGCAAACATTATCTTATCTTCTTCAGCATACTTGCTTATTTTTAAAACAGCCTCAGTCTTTTCTATCCAGCGTAGGGCTGCAATGGGTCCTTCATTGCCCGAGAATTCTATTGGTTTGCAGGACCATAATTCTTTGTAAGAACAACCATAAGGCATGGTTCTTCTTCTTTTGGGAATGGGCACTTGAAGTACGGGTCCATTGTTTACACTGTTTTCTGGTTCAGTTGGTCGCTTACTGCTATGTTTACTCTTATTATCAGCATGCTTAACAGTTTGAAGAATAAATGACATTGCATCTATAATTCCTTGTGCCACTATGTGTTGGATAGCACTATTATCCACTTGGTTTCCATTGTTATTGATGCTTGGATTCTCATTAACCACGTTATTGTTACTCTGGTTATCGTTATTCAGATTTCCTTGATTTCCTTCGTCGGCCATCTGAATTTTAAACATTTACCATATATTAATATCACAAAATAATATTTAATATAGTCAATCACATGTCACGCATTTTGGTCAAAAGCGTCGATCATTGCGACTTACTCTATTCATATACTATATATCTATTACACACCAGTACTGAAATTAAAAATTACAATACCGACTGAAATTTAAAGTTACACTACTAATAATAGGCATCCGTAGTTTTTTTTATACACATACACACATATTATATTATATTATTATTATTAATATTACTACCGTTCCACCATCACATTCATGGATATCGATTCATCCAAAAATCCATATTGCGCTCGTCATATTTCCAGACGAGTCGCTCTCCCACATGTCTCATTCGTTCACTACTTTCTAAAATTTCCTCACCAAATGTCCTAAGTTCTTGTACATTTTCTGCACTCATTGGGGGTGCATGTTCTAGGACTGGGTTCGGAATCTGGGGTGCGGGTTCTTGATATGGGGGTGTAGGTGCCTGAAATTGGTAAGGATTCTCTAAAATCTCCCTAATGAATACATCGTGGTAATAGGGATCTGAAGGATCCAAACCTGGGTAGGCTCCAATGTTTGGCATGGGCATGTCTTCGTGCATCGGGTAACGTTGCACATAGTCCCTAACGTCATCCCACCAGGGGTCGTAATTTGGGTCTAAGGGGTTTGGTGCTGGTACCCTAGGTATTTCCTCCGGATTGAAGTCATGCATTTCTACTTGATTTTCAGGGTTTTCTATTTCCATGGGTTGGTCAGGAATTGGTGGTTGGGGTTGGGGTGCTATCATTTGTTCCAGATTAGGGTCAGCTGCAGTGGTTGCTAGGATGTGGATGTTGGCTATTCCCCTATTGATCATGTCCTGGGCATAGGCATTTGTCTCTCTCTTAGCTGCTGCTAGTGCTCTCTGGTCTTGTAACTTTTTCATACGTTTCCTACGCTCATGTGCCTTCTACTGAACCATCCTCTATTTTTCTGAGGGAATGGCTCTTCGGACTGAGCCTTAAACACGAATATTCTATCTTCCGTATCAGCAGAGTACCCTGAGAGGGCAGGCTGAGAAGAGGAGGTGCCTTCGCTTCTAGGCGAACCAGACAATTGACGGAACGCGTCAGATGGTCCTTGGTCGCTCATACTGTAAACTAACAAATAGTCAAATAACACATAGCAATAAAATACAATTATGCACGTATTCCTGTAATTTATTTCCTAACAGATTGAATTTCGATGTCAGCGGAACACTTCTGTGGCTGAATCAGTGGCTTAGCTCTGATACCACCTTCTGTCGCAACCCCCGATCCCAAATCCCCGGGAACGGGCGGCCGCGAGCCAGTTTTGGTGGTATCGCGTATTGTCTAATTTGGCAGCGAAAATTTTCATCAGGACCGTAGTAAGGAAATATTTGATCAGAGTAAAATACCACATTTCCATAGTATTAAACACATGGGATAAACCCAAGTTCGCAGTACACACGTTTTCATAGGAATAAATCCTATTTTATTTAATAAAAACATCTATTTTATTTTAGGTAACTTTATTGTCACTTTTCCAAGCCTTCAGTGCTGTCCAGCTGGCTTCTATTTGGCTTTCACAATTTGTTACCTGAAACGCGTTTTAAAAACATTTGTCAGTGAGAAATACTGGTGAGTGAATCCCAGTTTAATCAAGTTTAAATAAAAACCACTGTACAATATTGAGGGCGATCTCGCAATTATATTTGTTTCCAAGTTATAACAATTAACATCCCTGGTACTGTCAGACCCGACTTGTGGAAATGTTACTCTTTGACCAGGTGGTAACAAATTTTGTATACAAAACCCCAACATACTCATGATAATTGTATTCTTACAAATACTCAATAACTTCTTAATATAAAATTAATTGTATGAGGTTTTGTAAAAACAGTTAACAAAAGGTTCACAAAAAGCGGATCAACTCACATTGCTTTCTTAGATTATCCTTTAGGGTTTCCTGGTGACAATCTATAATTTACACAAATGCACACGTGTTAGTATAATAACCCATTTTAACATTAGTAATACCCTCCCCGAGACGGCATTCCAACGACTACGTCGGGCAGAACCACGACAGCCGTTACGGAACCCTAGATCAATCGGGCAGCGTATCTAATACGTATCCAGGGGTTATGATACTTACAACGGAGCAGAACTTCGCTATTTAGGGGGGGGGGGGGGTATTATACCCGTGTATAATGCACACTATGTGAAATTGAGAGAAAGAAAGAAACTTTTGGACGAATTCGACTGAAGGCCGATCAAATCAATTTATAGGGCTGAAACCAAACTTTCTCGCGGCCCGCGTAAGAGTAGCCTAAGGGCTACGCGGCCCGCGTCAACTCTGGTCAACGCTGTAGCTTGTCCGGGTCACTATGTAGGCTTGACGGGTGTTGGGCCACGTGGCAGGCCAGGGTTTCGCCAGGTTTTAAGTTGTCGCGGCCCGCGTAAGGGTTAAGGGTCCTTTACGCGGCCCGACTAAACCCCAAAATCAAAATTTTTAATTAAATTTAATAATATTTAAGGTATTCAGGGCCCGTTTTCACGTATGGGGTGTATTTTTGGACATATTGGGATATTTTAATATATATTAGGGTGTCGGAAAATTTATGAGGGTGTCGGTTTTCTTTAGGGTTGTTATACGATGCTTTCTAACTATGTAAAGTATGAAAAAGCAGGGCGTTACATTTTCTACCAACCGTGTTTATCTCATCAATGTAAATCTCTAATAAGCATTTTAGATGCTCATTTGACCATTGTTGTTTCTCTCCCATTACTATTAATCAACAAACAAGCAATTAACATACTAGGTGCGAATGAATCAAACAATTTATCAAGATGAACATCTATATTCCAATAATCAAACAAACAAAAAACTATAATCAAATAATTTATCAAGATGGACATCTATATTCCAATAATCAAACAAACAAAAAACTATAATCAAATAATTTATCAAGATGGACATCTATATTCCAATAATTAAACAAACAAAAAACTATAATCAACTTATTAACATAATCAAAATTCATAATTTAAACACCTATAATCAACTTATTAACATAATCAAAATTTAGAATTTAAACACCAATAACCAACTTATTAACATAATCAAAATCCAGAATTTAAACACCAATAATCAAGTTATTCACATAATCAAAATTCAGAATTTAAACATAAACCTAATTAACACACATAATTCCTAACATTAAACAAAAAAACAAATGTTAAACATACATGTTAGCAGTAACATGGAGTAGGAACGAGGAGGATGACCGGCGACGTAGGAGGAGGAGAAGGACGGTGGCCGGCAGAGAGGAGGAGGAGAAGGAGGGGGTGGCCGGCGAAGAGGAAGGAGGAGGACGGTGGCCAGCGAAGAGGAAGGAGGAGAAGGGGTGGCCGGCGGAGAGGAAGGAGGGGGAGGTCGGTGGTGTGGAGGAGGAGGAGGAGGAGGGGTGGCCGGTGGAGAGGAAGGAGGAGGAGGTCGGTCGGCGGAGAAGGAGGGGTGGTGGTTGAGTTGGAGGAGATGGAGAAGAATGAGATGGAGAAGGAACTAGGGTTTCAGTGTGTTTGTTGCATCTCAGAAAAAAAAAAAAAAAAAAAAAAAAAAAAAAAAAAAAAAAAAAAAAAAAAAAAAAAAAACAGAATAGAGAAGAGGTAAGAAGACCTTGATCCATGTCAGCACCAAAAAGAGGTTGCGCAAACTTTTTTTAATGAAATGTCTTCGAGATAACAAACACACTGCAACTCAAACGTCTGAGCGTAGTCTGCTTAGAGCAAACATAAAAGGTCCTGAAGAGCTTTTCAAAAAAAAAAACAAACAGCCACTAAGTGAGAACTAAAACGTCAAGTGTATCTTTTAAAAGAACTATTTCACTATTTTGATTCATAAAAGTCATTTTTGTATTAGTAAAATTAGGAAGTTAAATAATCTTTTATAAAATATACAAGTTGGAAATCACCAAGTGAGAAGTGGCAACACAAAGAGCAAGCACCAAGTAGTTGAGTTGATATAAGGTGTAGGCGAATATTCTTATCATAAAAATCAACAAATAGGACATTCCTATTTTGTTTCAATTACGTTTAGGAAAAGTTAAAATACGTTTAAGTTGTGTATGCAAATTTGTTAAAAAAAAATCCAATATATCATAAAACAAAAGAGGAATGTTAAAAAATCATAAAAAAAAAGAAATTAAGTTATGAAATTATGAATATATATGAACTGACAATCAAAATTAGTTGAGTTAGAAACACAAAATGTTTTATCTACCGTATATTTGTCAAATTATATTTCATTTGGCACATATTAGACTTTGTGTTACGGTTCCACACCTCTTATTCGACCCAACCTTGGGTGGCACCACTTTTGCAGGTTGTTGGGCATGAAGAGGCGTAAACAACACGCGCGGGACGGGATAGGAAGGGCTGGGCCCGAACCTAATAACACATGAAGGGGTGGAGGGACATGACAGGTTTGGTCTAGTCTAGTCAATATGGCTCCGATGGTGGTTTTCACGCCCTAGGAGTTTATCCACAACCCTCACCTTTATAATTATGTGTATGAAACTAAAAAATCCTACTTCAATGTAATAAACATGAATAAAACCTATGTAAATAAAGGTTAGCTATCAACATGTTTGTAACCTAGTGGTATCAAGGTGTGCACACAGTGGTGTCCGTCCGCATGAAATTAAGGGTTGAGTCCATGGGCGGATTTAGTGTATAAGGAGGGGTAGCACGGGCTACCCCTCAACTTTGTCGGCGGAGTGTAAAATTAGTACTAAAAAATATTTTCTTTCCGTTTTATGTATCGGGGATACCCTTGAGCAAATATTAGGATACCTCTATATCCAAAAAAAGTTTTGGGATACCCCTGAACTTGTCTTCTAGATCCACACTGGTTAAGTCCCATGGTGGCCAATAGTACAATTCAACAATAGTATTAGAGATGTGTGTTTTGACGTTTTAGAAAAAAAAAAGATTAAATTTGACTTTTCTACGAGAAATCATTTTTAGGGTACATAACCTCTCGTTACTATCATCCCTAACCAAACCTATCTCGGATGTTATTGGTCTAATCTTGTCATCTTCCTCTAACATACTTCACATGTCTTGGTCGCCATATCTACCTATTACACCCCCATTCACTTTCAATATATGCTATATCTACCCTCTCACTTCACTTCACTTCACTTTGTAAATGATAATCACGCACGACAAGATACAAAATTTAAAGACCCAAGTGAATGAAACCCTCAAACTCCTATCATACAAAGCCAACAAGCTAAACTACATAAGATTCTAAAAGTGGACTCTTTGGCTTAATGACATTATATGTGTTTTTGGGTTGTGTTAAATACACCCAAAAGTCAACTTTTAAACTGGTGGTCAGGAGAGAGAAAAGATAATAGTAATCATTAATTATTACCTAACTATTTATTACTTAATCATTAGCCTCTATTATTAAATTTTTTTGTTGCAAGTCTTATAAAGGGTGTTGTTAAATACACCCATAAGTCAACTTTTTTTTACTTTTTCTCACAAGTCAACTAGTTTATTTCAAGTTTCCATAAACTACTTTTTACAAAACAAGCTTTTAACCAATATTACAAGTTTCCTTAAACACATTTATGGTTAAACAACTCTTTTAAATTTTGAAGATGTTGATTTATAACACCCAATCTGCCTTCTTCCCTTCGATCCAAGTAATCTCAATTTTTTTTTGTTAGCTTCAGTCTTTGTTAAATTTCTCGTACTGAATGATACTATAACCCAGATCATAAACCCTAAACCCAGATTATATACCCGCCGTACGGCTCCGGCCACCACCACCCACAGCACACCTCCGGCCACCACCATCCACCGCACACCTTCGGTCAATGGAAGAAGATGATTTTATGATGAGAACACCTCAATTTTTCACTAATCAGGTACAAAAAAAAACTCAATGGAACAAGTTTTTTACAACTAGATCCTTAAAAAACAATAACTTTTTCACTTTCGTATTTATAATAAAGTGTCTTGATTATTTATTTATTAATATTGATATTAATACTAATAATAGTATAACAAAATATAAAAAAGTAACAAAAGTATTATAAAATAAAATAAGATAAAACATATAATCATTACTTTTGACTTTATAATAAAACATAATTATTACTTTTTACTTTATAATAAAATAATATAATAAAGTAGTTAATTATTACAAAATCATTACATAATTTGACTTTTGGGTATATTAATCCTTGTGATTGGTATATTTATCACACCCCCTTATAAAAATTGAAAGACAACTTTAAAGACAACTTTCTTTTAAAAAGAATTGATTTGAGTTATATAAAATATAAAACATAAAGTTAAAAATTATTTTTTTAATATTAAAATATTTTTTTATTAAATATACTTTGGAAAAAAAAAAGTTAAAAATTATTTTAATAATCAGTCAAATTTATATACGGTAATTTGTGTATTTCCTTTCATTTACGTTTTTATATAAATAACAAAATACGGTATAATTTTATAAAACTAATCACATTAGTTATAAGATATCTTCAATACATTGAATGAAACATGTAAAAATATTTGACAGACAAATTTTTTTTTATCAAAACAAAAATGTACTATTTAATTGGTAAAAATAAATAAATACTTTCCTACTATAAGATTTTCTTTGTTTTTAATAAAAACAAAGTTGTTGATTTAACTATCACGAAAGAGTTCATAAGTTCAAATTTAATCTTTATCTCAGGGGTTAATAAAATAAATATAATAACATATTTTTTTATCAAATACAACTATAATTATTAAAATCACATGTTATTAGAAGATTTTTGAACGAAGTGCCATGTTTACTGTTTTAATATTTGCACGTTTACTTTTTTATTGGAGACTCTTTATTTATTTATTTATGATGAAGTTTTTCACTTTCATATTTATAATAAAGTGTCTTGATTATTTATTTATTAATATTGATATTAATACTAGTAATAGTATAACAAATAAAAAAAAGTAACAAAAGTATTATAAAATAAAAAACATAATTATTACTTTTGACTTTAGAATAAAATAATATATTAAAATACTTAATCATTACCAAGTTTGACCAATTTGGTATATTAATCTCTATATTAGGTGTATTTATCACACCTCGTGTTTTTCAATATAAAAGTGGTGCAGTTAAGAACCACAAAGTAAACAATAGCTGAATTTTTGGGGTGTGCGTTCGTCAAAGTCACACAGGTGTTTAATTTTTTTCAAAATAATAAATAGAAAATTGTGAAAATGATCTGAGTATTTTCTATTTTATAGTAGCATTAAAATATATATAGCCATGAGTATTTCACTGTGTAAAGCCTTTTTGTGAGATTAAATATATTAATGTTATAATATTTAATCTTGTAGCCTATATAATCATTTATATTATATTAGATCAAAATATATTAATAACCTATTATAATTAGTTGGTAATTGTTGATGGACCATATTACCCTTATTAACTAATTAGGTTTCCTCTTGGGTGTATAAATAAAGGGCTTATTAGAGAGTTAAAGGGTTAGACACTTTACACAATCATACAACCCTCATTAACATCAAATTCGTGACTCTCTCCCTCTAACCGAAACTCACCCTACTTTCGGTTTTCATCACCATCATAACTTTACACCCTAAGGAGGAACCGGATCACCCTGACAAAGATGTCGAACTCTATGGCTGGATCTCTGACTGGATTCTCCACTGCTTTGAATACTATAACAGGTATGTGTTTCATGTTTTCCATTTAGTTTAAACAGAACTGATCAACATGTGGTATCAGAGCATATGTTGATAAATCAGTTCTGGTTTTGTATCCATTATTCTGGGATCAAAAATCTGGAAAACGGAAATTTTTTAAAGCCTTAAAATCAAAACTGTTTTCGAGTTCTTTGTGGCCGAAATCCCTGTTTTTCGGATAATATGTTTGATAAATTGACTCGAAATTATAAAGGATTAAACCTATTGTCACGAAATCCATTACAAAACCATTAAAATCAGGTTTCGGATTTCCAGATTATGTTTTTATTTTTTTTTAGGGTTCATCGCTTGTTCTTAATAAAACTCGAAAAATTCCATAAATTTTGGAGTATAATTTGGATTAGTGGATGTTTTCCAATGTTTGATCTAAATTTTATCTATTATAATTTTTGAAAAACTGTTAATGGATTTTAGTAATTATTTTCGAAATATTTGATAGGTTTAGATCATAAATAAAATAGGAAACATTATCCCAAAAATCCCTTAAATTTCGAGTTTTAGTTAACTATCACAATAAACAGCATTAAAGAGAGGTTTCGAAATTATCATCATAATCGCACAAGTCCCTTTTGTCGCACCAGATCAGATCAGTTAAGGTCTGATCGCACAAGACATTCGCACAAGTCAGATCAAGAAAAAAAAAAGGTCTGATCGCACAAGGGAAAATCGCACAAGATTTGTGGATCGCACAAGACTTGTGGATCGCACAAGGCATTATTGATCACACAAGTTTTGGGCCTCACTGATCGCACAAATTTTTTGGGCCTAACTGATCGCACAAGACTTGGGCTTTATTTATATCGCACAAGTTTTGGGCCTTAACGATCGCACAAGGCATTACCGATCGCACAAAGCATTACTGATCGCACAAGACTCGAAACCTCATTAGTTCGATCCGCGCTAACAGGTGGTTTGCTATTAAACACTTGGTTTTGTTTATACTTACTTAACTAATCAGAATCAGATAATTTTTACAAAACCAAAATAGCTTAACTTGAATGAGCTTCTGATGTATTAATTCTGGCCAAAGCTGATTTAATACATCTATTTATTGTTCAAGTATTATAAAAGCTATGTTAAGTATGCCTTACAAACGTGAAATGCCAAAGCTGATTTAATTCATTTATGTTTAGCATGACTTGACAAGTGCATAACTAAAGTGATTGTCTCATTTCTGGCCAAAGCTGATTTGTCACAATTACTTTGCACACATATTTAAATGATTACACTTCTGGCCAAAGCTGATTTGTCTTCATTTAAATAGAATTTTACTAAGTCTATTATTTTGATGTTAGTAATAGACATTATCACAGCTTCATAATTAAAATGGTCATTATTTATGCCTGCCTTAGTATAACATGCCCTTAGATCACATTAAGACTTCTTTCTTAGTATCATAACTTGCTCATCTTATTTCCACTATCAGCACCCAATCAAGGGATTCCACCTTTGACTGGTGATAACTTTGCTGCATGGAAGGATGCCCTCATGCTTACACTTGGAGTGCTGGACTTTGATTATGCTCTAAGAGAGGATAAGCCAGCGGACCTTACTCCACAGAGTACTGCTCCTCAGCAGTTACTTCATGATAAGTGGACTAGAAGTAACCGCATGTCTCTCATGTTCATGAAGCAGTCCATTCATCACTCAATTAGAGGAGCCATTCCTGATTCTGACGATGCTAAAACCTATTTGGCTTCTGTGGAGGATCAATTCAAGGGAACATCAAAAGCACACGCTAGCACTCTTATCCTCAAGCTGGTGACGACTAAGTATGATGGGAGGGGCGGCATTCGCGAACACATCATGATGATGCATGACATGGCCAATAAGCTGAAGGGCCTAGAGATGGAGATCAGTGATGGTTTTCTTGTTCACTTCATCATCACTTCGCTTCCTTCGTCCTATGAAGCATTCAAGATCAATTACAACACTCAGAAGGACAAATGGACGATGAGTGAGCTGATCGCTATGTGCGTGCAGGAGGAAGAGCGTATGAAGATGGATCGCACTACTGATGTTGCTAACTTCACCACCTCCAGCTCTAAGAAGAGGAAGAACAACTATCAAAGAAAGGATGCTTCTAAGGTTCAAAAGCCAAATCCAATTCCTCATACAAGTGCACCTTCCAGCTCTAAGAACTCCTTAGGCAAACCCTATTGCAAGTTCTGTAAGAAAACAGGACATAAGCAAAAGGAATGCCCTGACTTCAAGGAGTGGCTGGCTAAGAAAGGTAACGATTTTTTCATGATACTTGAGTCCTTTAATTTAAATGTTCCTGCTAATTCTTGGTGGTTTGACTCTGGTTCTATGGTACATGTTACAAATTCACTTCAGGGATTCCTTACAATCCGGAAGCTGGGAAGAAACCAAAGAACACTTAAAGTTGGAGATGATCGAGAATTAGAAGTGAAGGCCATAGGAACATTACAATTATTTTTGAAAACTGGTTTATGTATTAAACTTTATGATACCTTATATGTTCCTGAGGTAACTCGGAACCTTGTATCAGGACCAAAGTTAGACATGGACGGTTTTGTCGTTTCTCATGGTCATCGCAAACTCTCTATTCTCTATGATTCCATTGTTTATGGTACTGGCATTCTGGATGGTGGTCTCTATAGATTAGAACTAGATGATAATTTTTCCAAATCTTTGTTGTCATATAATATTAATGAATCACTCACAAAGATGAAACAGGTTCGAGACTTGGAGACTTCATCTATGTTGTGGCATCAACGTTTAAGCCACATCTCAAGAGAACGATTAAATCGTCTCGTAAAGGATGAAGTCTTACCTCCTCTCGATTTTACTGATTTTGGAACATGTGTCAAATGTCTTAAAGGCAAAATGACATTAGCAAATAAGAAAGGTGCCACTAGGAGCTCTAATTTATTAGAACTCATTCACACTGACATTAGTGGTCCTTATCAAATTGATGGTATAACAGGACATACTTCATTTATCACTTTCATTGATGATTATTCTCGTTACATGTACTTGTATCTTATAAAGGAAAAATCTGAATCTCTTACAACTTTTAAAGATTATAAAGCTGAAGTTGAAAAGCAATTAGATCGTCAGATTAAAGTTGTGAGATCAGATAGAGGCGGTGAATATTATGGAAGACATACTGATGTGGGTCAACCTCCTGGTCCATTTTATGAGTTTTGTAAGGGCCAGGGGATTGTGAACCAATACACCATGCCTGGTACACCTCAGCAGAATGGTGTCGCTGAACGAAGAAATCGTACCCTTATGAACATGGTGCACAGTATGTTAGCCAACACTAATTTACCATTATTCCTCTGGACTGAAGCGTTAAAAGCAGCTGTTCATATACTCAATAGAGTTCCTTCTAAGTCTGTCCCTAAAACTCCTTATGAACTTTGGACAGGAAGGAAACTGAGTCTTAAATATATGAAAGTATGGGGCTGCATTGCTGAAGCAAAACTTTACAATCCTTTCCTAAGGAAACTTGACCCTAAAACAGTTACCTGCTTCTTTATTGGGTATCCTGATCATTCAAAGGGTTATCATTTCTATTGTCCTTCCCATGTCACCCGTATTGTTGAAACCAAGCGTGCTGCGTTCCTGGAGGATTTCAAGGTCAGTGGGAGCAGTACCAACCCTTACGAAGAATTGCAAGAAGTACAAGACGCGGGGGGGAGAGACTCGTCGCTTATCATTACTCCGTTTACTCCTCTTGTACCCCATGCAACTGTACCTGAAGCCACTGCACAAAATCCATCTCCACAATCAGAACCCATTATACCTCATAACGAAGGCACATCAAACGTTCAAAACCAAGACAACGCTGAACCCGATAATCAACTCAGGAGGTCATCTGGGCAAAGAAGGCCTACTAATTGGGATGATTATGTTACCTACCTGACTGAAATGGATGCTGGAAAGCTCAATGATCCTATCTCTTATAATGAAGCCATTAGCAGTGATCAGTCTTCTGAATGGAACAAAGCAATGATTGATGAGCTTGAATCCATGAAGAAAAATGACGTTTGGGATTTAGTCGAATTACCCAATGGTGCCAAACCTGTAGGTTGTAAATGGGTGTTCAAAACAAAACTGGATCCGAATGGGAACGTTGAACGCTACAAAGCGAGATTGGTTGCAAAGGGCTACACTCAAAAAGAGGGAATTGATTATCAAGAGACGTTTTCACCTGTCTCTCGTAAAGATTCATTAAGGATCGTCATGGCCCTAGTAGCTCATTTTGATTTAGAACTGCATCAGATGGACGTCAAAACTGCTTTCCTTAACGGAGACTTAGACGAAGATGTTTACATGAAACAACCTGAAGGCTTTAAACCTGAAGGTCAGGAGCATCTAGTCTGTAAGTTGAAGAAATCCATTTATGGGTTAAAACAAGCATCACGTCAATGGTACCTAAAGTTTGATGAAGTCATGAAGAGGCAAGGTTTTATGAAGAATCAAGTGGATCAATGCACCTACCTCAAGATGAGTGGGAGTAACTTTACTATACTTGTCCTTTACGTAGATGATATTCTATTGGCAAGTAATAGTTTAGACATGTTGCATGAGTCGAAGCGTTTACTCTCGCATAACTTCGACATGAAGGATCTCGGAGATGCTTCTTACGTCATTGGCATCGAAATTCACCGAGATAGACACAAAGGGATCTTAGGATTGTCTCAAAAGACTTACATAGATCGTGTCCTTACACGTTACAACATGCAACAGTGCAAACCCTCCGTCGCTCCAGTAGTTAAGGGAGATGTTTTCGGTTCATTCCAGTGTCCGACAACAGAGGTTGAAAAGGAGAAAATGAGCCAGATACCTTACGCGTCAGTAGTCGGGAGCCTGATGTATGCTCAAGTCTGTACTCGCCCAGATATCGCTTATATTGCTGGAATGCTAGGTCGTTATCAGACTAATCCTGGCCTAGATCATTGGAAAGCAGCAAAGAAGGTCCTTAGATATCTGCAAGGGACGAAAGACTATAAACTGACTTATAGAAGAAGTGATCACTTAGAAGTGGTAGGTTATTCTGATTCTGACTTTGCTAAATGCAAAGATGACAAGAAATCCACTTCGGGCTACATCTTTATGTTAGCAGGCAGACCTATCTCATGGAAGAGTCATAAACAACAGTTAACTACAACTTCCACAATGATGGGAGAGTACATTGCTCTTTACAACGCAACCTGTCATGGAATGTTGCTTAGAAATCTGATCACTGGACTCAAAATCGTTAATTCCATTTCTAGACCATTGAAGCTTTACTGTGATAATTCAGCTGCCGTTAGTTTCTCGAACAGTAACAGTTCGACTGGAGCTGGTTTATATCTTGATACGAAGTACTTGTTCGTACGTGAACGAGTTGAGGAAAATAATCTTTGTATTGAGTATATTAGTACTAAAGATATGCTTGCGGATCCGATGACTAAAGGTCTCCCACCTAAAGTTTTCGAAGAACATGTATCGAATATGGGACTTACTAAAGACCTTGTTTAATGGCATATTGTACTAGCTTATGTTATAATTAATAAAATTTCCTCAGTTTGATTTTGTATGTCTCTAACATATGTTCTGCCGGTGTAATGACATATAGACAAATATAAATACAAATCAGACGCTAAAGGGCTTATACATATTTTGATCGTAACTATTAGGTTTTAAATTGAGGCTATGGTATGACTAATGGGGGTCCTGAGTCGAATGGTGATTCAACGACTGTATTTCTCTGCTATAGTTCTTGGTTTAAGGCTAAAATGAGTGTTAACTCCTGGCCAGGCTTACCTAATACTCATGATAAATGATTACTTGGCTAAGTGGGAGAATGTGAGATTAAATATATTAATGTTATAATATTTAATCTTGTAGCCTATATAATCATTTATATTATATTAGATCAAAATATATTAATAACCTATTATAATTAGTTGGTAATTGTTGATGGACCATATTACCCTTATTAACTAATTAGGTTTCCTCTTGGGTGTATAAATAAAGGGCTTATTAGAGAGTTAAAGGGTTAGACACTTTACACAATCATACAACCCTCATTAACATCAAATTCGTGACTCTCTCCCTCTAACCGAAACTCACCCTACTTTCGGTTTTCATCACCATCATAACTTTACACCCTAAGGAGGAACCGGATCACCCTGACAAAGATGTCGAACTCTATGGCTGGATCTCTGACTGGATTCTCCACTGCTTTGAATACTATAACAGGTATGTGTTTCATGTTTTCCATTTAGTTTAAACAGAACTGATCAACACTTTTAAGTTCGATAATGATGCTCAAAAGTCAAAACATATCTGAAAATCTGAAATGATTACTACTCTTTCACTAAGGGGACATCGAGGTTGTAAATTGGTTTACTCAATCAAATGGTTGTGAGTTCAAATCATACGAAGTGTGGTGATTTTAGAAGTAGATAGGTATAGAGTTAAAAGTGTGTGTTCGGTGGTAAAAGAAAATGAATACTATTCGGTCACTACATGATTGAAATGCTAAAGAATCTCTATTAACGAAAACTATTTTCACCTACTCACACTAGAATTCTTTTTTCATGAAAATACAAAAATATGAAATTTAAAGATTACGGGAAAAAAAATATAAACCACATGTATAACAAAACACGGATAGATATGTGGTATGTTAAAAAACAAATACACAAGAGCGTAATAATATAACACGTTTGAACTTCATATGACTTATGATTATGTACTAGACGTAAAAGGATTATACATGACTACTTCATATGACTCATAGTTATAGATATACTTTTGTTCTAATATGGCTATAGAGATATACCACGTTCAAAAACTATTATTTTTGTGATTTTCTCTTCCCGCTTCTAGCCTTCAGCCGTTTATTTCCATACTATAAATTAACATGTATGCACTTCGCCTATGGCATTATAGGCTAGTGACATCTTGGTGGTGGGATAAGCCTTATGACCATTAGGTCATGGGTTCGATTCCCACAAGGGGGTTTTCCCAAATTTATTGGGTTTCCTCCTGAATTTGTGTATAGCCATTATTGCCTAGTGGAGATGGATATGATTGGGTGGTTTCGCTAGTGGCACGATGATACTCTAGTGGTCCGTCAGTGATCCAAATTTGTCGTTCAAAAAAAAAAGAAAAAAAAAACATGTATGCGCTTCATGTTGTACCCTACGTTTAGGGGGTATTTCAAAAAAGTTTTTAATATTTTTCACTTCTAACCTAAAACATCTTATCTTTGCAATTTAATCCCTTTGGTTTTTTTTATTTTTAACACAAAGCTTTTCATCTTTTGCAATTTAACTCCAATATTTTTTTACTTTCAACTTTGGCCCCTATAGTTTTCATCTTTCGTAAGTTTTTTGTTTTACGTTTCGTTCAAAATTTTGCGAGTTAACACGCCGCAACGTGCGTGTGGGGTTCAAAGTTTTTTCGTCTATTTTTTCCCATTTGAGAAGTTTGTCGCAACGCACGGGTCCTAAATCGACTTAGGTATTTTTCTATGTTTTACGTTTCAACCTAAATTTTTCACATTAACACACCGCAATGGGTGTACGTGGTTCAACGATTTTACATCTGCTTTTCATTCGATTTTATTTTCTCCTTTTCTGTTTATTTTGTTTTTATGAGTTTTTCGGCGTTGATCGCTAGTAGTGGTGTGACATTGGTGCTACTTTGCAATTTGCATGGTTTTATGCCCCCGCAGCAACGCGGGGGCCTTAATACTAGTTTATTTAATTTAGAATAAGTCGAATTAATTATTATAATATGATAATTCTTGTAAGTTGACACAAGGAGAAGCCAAGTTAAGATCGTGGGGTATGGGGCGGGGGTTGGGGGAAAACGCCCAAGCCACCACCCCGGGTGGGCTTGGGTTTGGGCGTGGCCCTTGGGGCTTGGCTTTCAAGCCGGGCGTGGGGCGGTCTGGCCAGCTAGTTGGCTGAATCTCATTGGCTCACCCGCCACGTCAAGCGGTTTTTTAAATTTTGAATTTTAAAATTCAAACGGTCCCCCCATCCCACGAACCCAACAACCCCACCGGCTACCCACTTCTCTCGAACCGCTACCCCACTGGTCCACCCCATCCCACGAACCCACCTCCGCTATGGCATCCTGGACTCATGAAGAGGAAATTGCTCTCGTCACAAGCGTCGTTGACGCTATGAAGGGTCGGCCACCGGGCCAAACAAAATATTGGGTGGAAGCATTCCAAGCCTACCGACATAACGTCGGTAACGACCGCCACAACCTCAACGCGTGCCAACATAAATGGCGCGAGCTACGGCCCAAGCTCGAGCGTTTCAAGGCTTACTACGAAGCCGTTCCCGGTGGCGAGTTAAGCCACAAGGACCGGGTAGCGGTGGCTAACATAGAGTTTCGAGGCAAGGAAAAAAAGCGTTCGACAAGATCGACCTTTTTGAATTTTTTTTAACGCTTTAGGTTTGTTATTTGTAATTTTTAGGATTATGTAATGTTTTAAATTTTAATGAAGTTGTAGGTTTTTTTTATAATTGTTGTGTGATTTTTTATAAATTTTTTTGTATTTTTTTTAATTACTCTGCCACGCGGTGCACCCAACCCAAGCTCAACCCACGCCCCGCCATACCCCGCGGACACGTAACCAGGAGGTGAGGGGTTCCCATTCCACGTGTCACCAAATACCCCAACCCAAGTCCAACACCCGCCCCACCATACCCCACCTTCTAAAAGAAAACTTCTTTTTGCCTTTGAAATCATGATTCTTCCTAGTACAAAACTTTTGGTATGGATAAGGGGCATTTATGACTTTATACTTTTATTGTCCCACTAGAAACTTTCCCAACAAGTAGGGGCACTCTTGACAGTATGATTGCATGTGTAAATGAGGAAAGTTAAGTCCAACCATCCGACCCACTTGTAAATGGATTGATTTGGATCATTCATCATTGATATCCCAAGTAAAAGGTAATTGGATTTTAATAATCCTAAGTTTCACCAATTGGCCGATAATAATCCCAACTTTAAAAATTTCCTCCAATAATCCTAACTTATAAAAGTTTGGCCGCCATTGATCATTTTCAAACATATAAGAATTTGGTCTCCTCAATAGATTCAATTACACCGAGAAACTCCTTAATTGATTTAAGTGCACCTATGTTTGAAAAAGATAAATGGCCGCCAAACTTTTACAAGTTGAGATTATTGGGGGGAATTTTTAAAGTTGGGATTATTATCGGCCAACTGGTGAAACTTATGATTATTAAAATCCAATAACCCCAAATAAAAAGATCAAAAAACTTTGTTAAAAAGGATACGGATTAAACACATTTTAATGCACACAACTTCCTAAACCGCTTTATGCATAACATAAGATTAATAATAACAACCATACCTAGTAAATCCCAAATTAGCAAAACATAGATTAATATTGTAATAAAATACACATGGCTTTATAGTTTAGTGACATCTTGGGGTGAGATAAGACTTTGGGACCAATAGATCATGGGTTCAATTCCCACAAGGAGGGGTGGGAATTGTCTTCATTACATGTTTGCCGATGATTTATAGTATATATAGTAATTGATTTAGCTGCTTTTCATACATTTATTTGTATTTTATACACTAAAAAAGTGTTTGCCGATGATTTATAGTATATATTTTTCTTCATTACATGTTTAACATTTCTCATGCTACTGTGAACTGTCTAGTTTTGACCTTGAACGCTAACTAACTGCGATATGCGCCTACATAACCGTAAAATCCTAAAAAATCCCACTTTGAGATCTTGAACTGCTCCGGCAATCTCAGCTGAGAGTTTTTCATGAGATGAATCAATCTGGCATGCAGCAATCTCCGAAGGGTAGATACCCCTGTTTAAATTTCAACAAAAAGCATGAATAAGTAAGGCACCTTTTAAGACATACATAGTTTATAAAAACATAAATGATACCAACTTTCAAATAATATATATATGAAATGTAAGGCACCTTTTAAGACATGAAGTGTTTAGAGTTACTGTTGCCTTTTTTCGGCTGTTTGAATCAAAGAAATAAAGCTCCAGATCAAGTCGTTCAACTGCAAGTCAACAAATCAATAAAGTTTAATCTCGCTCTTAATCAATGAAATAAGATCATATGACTCTTTACCTAAGGATGTGTGAAATCTTGCATGAATCAGATTCTTTAGCTCTATACTTGCAAGTTGTATCTCCTCCATCACATCCACCAAATTGCCCAAAAGAGAAGTCGTCATCTATCAAAAAAAAAAATTAATAAAATACATAAATTTAACTTTGAATTGTACGAGGTTAGCATGTGTCGCATAT
Organism: Helianthus tuberosus; assembly: GCA_030545235.1. NCBI lineage: Eukaryota > Viridiplantae > Streptophyta > Magnoliopsida > Asterales > Asteraceae > Helianthus > Helianthus tuberosus. The sequence continues at coordinate 69,490,083 of CM060365.1, read as the reverse complement.
TCTAGTTAAGACATTTACTTGTGTTGCTTGAGCCAAGCTTATAGCACCGACATGCTTCTGTAAAAAGCCAGCATCAAAGACAAACCCGAACGCAGTTGAAGCATCCATATCTTTAAAATTCTATAATGCAACAAGGCTGTTAGTAAAAATAAATATAAAGACTTAACAAATCAAAGCATACGGCATTGTTTAAAAAGGCGTTTTGAGGCGCGCCTCGAGGCGTACGCCTCAGGTGAGGCGGTGAAAAAACGCAATTAAGGCTTAGCCTCACAGGGGGGAACTGAAACCTAAGCCTCAGTCATAAAAGGCGGTTTGAGACGGTGAGGTGGTGAGGCGAGGCGGTGAGGCTTAAGCCTCACCAGACTTGTGCAAATTGATCAATTCCGGCGAAAATATACAACTCCGGTGATGTTTTCTGCCGGAAACCAGGAAGAAGATGAAGAAGAAGATAGCGGCTGAAGTTATTCAGCGTGTTTAGGCTTTAGGGTTGCCGGAAACTAGGAAGAAGATGAAGAAGAAGACAGCGGTTGAAGTTATTCAGCGTGTTTAGGCTTTAGGGTTGCTGGAAACCAGGAAGAAGACAACGGCTGAAGTTATTTAGGGTTTTAAATAACTTTATATCTTTTAATATTTAACCCCTCTATCTTTCATAAGTTTCCATTTAGTCTCTAAACCTTGTAAAATTACTGAAAAAGTGTAAAATCAGTTTGAATATTTGTACATTTAACCCCCTTTATTTTCACTACTTTAAATTTGGTCCTTAAGTTTATAAATTTATACCTAAAAAGGTATAAAATTAACATTATATATATGAAAAAAATTATAGATAGTTATTTTTTATTTCTTAAAATATCATGGAACAAGTTCTATGATATTTAGATGTCATAACATTACTAGTTTAAATTGTTTGAACTATTTTATGATGTTTGTTTTATGTTTAAACCTTGTTTGTTGAAATATTTTCTATTTATAATGTTTGTTTTATGTTAATTTGTGATTTTTATGAGACATCTATATATTTTTTTAATTTTTTTTAATAATGTTTTGAGGCTTACGCCTCGACCTGCCTCGAGGCTTACGCCTCGTGAGGCTAAGGGAAAACGCCTCGATACCCGTTTTAGCCTTTTTAGCCATACGGGAAATCATCAAATTAAATATGTAATATTTCACCTTTTGTATATTCCTTTGATTTAATATATGAGAAATGGAACTGCATGCGAGTACACTTGAAGTAACCGTTAGCCTGTTATTAGCAACAAAGGAAATTTAATGGTGTTAAAAATACAGGTTCTGATGATGTCATGGTTAAAAAAAATAAACGGGTCCTCGAAAGGTACCTTTGAGACAATAGGCCAAGGTAGTTAAGAACAACATCATGATGATCTTTGCTATTCTTCAGATCGTCTAGAACCCAAAGCTGGAGGAACAATAAGTAGCATAAAAGTTTATCGTTAATAACATAAATACCGTATTTTAATATCACATTCTAACTTGATGATTGTAAGTTTGTAAGTCAACTAGTCAAGTAAATACAGAACCTGCATTTCCTTTCGTATGATCTGACAATGTGCTTTTTTCATCAAATGGTTATTAGCAAATGCAATAGTATCAGCAGTATTGGGTTCTCCTTTCATCTTACACATTAAGTGGAAAGATTTTGTCAAGTTGGAAATCTTTTTATCAATTTCTTCTTCTGCTTGCCTCATAGAAGTCAACGTGTCATTCTCTACTTGGCACTGTAAAAATCAATAAGGATATAAACCCAACTAGCCTTTTTATGATTAGCAGTTCACATTATAAAGTTGGTTCAATACCTCTTGAATGTCCATATTATTGTTTGATAAGGGCTGATGATTAATACTTTGAACATCTAGTGAATCATGTAGAGAATGGTTCAACTTTAATGTTTCAGACTCTTGAATTGCAGAGGCGAGTGATTGCATATTTTTCTACAAATAAAGAAAAATGAGAAGATAAAGAAAAAAAATTGTTAAAAAAGATGTACGGTGGTATTCAATACCAGTAACCTCTCTCGTTTCACATGCATTAGCTGCAACTTTGCTTGCTCGTGCACAAATTTGCACAATATTAATCGTGTTTCTGCTGCTCTGCAATTTTTTAGTAAAAAACATTGGAGTTCAACACACATATAATGAACCAATCTAAGAATTGATATAATGTAAATTTCATTTTATCTTGAATATTACTACTGAAAACTACGATGGTATGTATAAATGATAAATGACCTCAATATATATTACCTTTTATCTTTAGAATGCATGTCACTAGAAAGAAGTTGATATGTCTTTGATCTCTGTAGCGGCCCGAGAATATCAACCATACGATCAATCTGCAGAGACAGCAACCAGCACAAATATAGTTGAAAACAAAAGAGAAATGAAGAGCCATGAAATTTAATTTATTTTACTAGTCAATAGTTGTGGTAAAAGGTATTGAAAATAAAAAGATATACCGCATGCAAATTCATCTTATCAACTGAACGTGAAAGAAGTTTTGTCTCTCTAAAGAATTTTGTATGAATCTGCAAAATAGAGTGTCTGATTAACACTAATATACAATCAAAAGTAACAATACTTGCTCAAAGGAGTTTTACATCCACTGAAAGCCATACAATAACAACACAAATTAGCAAGTGACAACCAAACCTTAGCCAAATGTTCCAAATTAGGACCGATACTTGACATTTCACTGTCACTTGGGAGTTCAAGATGAGAATTTGAACCCAGTTTGATTTTAGCAGTTTTTACGACAGTCTCGTGTTCAGCTTTTCTTTTACGCTCAGCTGAGCTTACGTCAGACTGTACATTTTCTGCATGAAAAGAATCAGCGTTGTCGTTCAATACGCAAGGACTTGTACCAAACTGATCTTCCATATTCTGAAAAAAAATTGTAACACAAGAGTGAAATAATCTTTAGTAAATATACAAAACTTTTAAAAAAGCAAAATAAAATAAAAAATAAAGGAAGAGTGCCGACCTTATGACAAGATTTTTCATCGCCATTTGATACAAGAGAACTGTTCATTTGTTCCATAGAGATATCACTTTCTTTTATAACTGATTGAATGTTATCATGTTGTATATCTTTTGATAAGTTTGTTAACTCCCCCCTTGTTTCTGAATTATTGTGAACATCATACATAAAATCTTTCCTGTCACACATCATTTCTTCTATATCTGCAGCCTTTAAAAGATTTTGCTGCATGTGTTCTCCAGAGCATGCATCTTCAGAGGATAAAACCAATTGTGATGCAACTTCAGGCAAACTTTCCTTATGAGTTACGGTCTTATTATCATCAGGGTTTGTAGTTGCATCATCTTTCTCTAACAGATTACCGAAAGGAGTCATCTTAGAGAGACCAATTAACGATCTAGAGTTTGAATCTTCAAGTTTAGCATTCAACACAGCCACAAAGGGAGAGGCTTCTAGAAGTCTAAGTTTAGAGATGCTTTTTTGTAAAGATGAAACACTAGCTCTTCGAGTAACACTTGTTTGATTATTTGAAGGAGTCACGGTTCCTGGAGATTTAAATAAGCCAACGCCATTTGAAAGCTTGTGATTTGGCGTGTTTGTTAAATGGGTTATTGAACCTACTAAAGGAGATTTTTTTTCCTTTTCTGTTACATCATTTATATGATGAGCCATATTAATATGATTTGAAGGAGTGCCTTGATTAGTTGCCAAGAATTCCGTGCTGGAGATGATTCCATATGCATCTTTGACGGGATCGTTTGTTTTAACAGTAAGAGCGCCCTATAAATCAAAAGTAAGGTGAAATAAACATAGTAAATTAAGGAAAATCAAGTAGCTACAAGAATACAGTTTTTTTCTAGATATGCATTCCAATGGATGGTGATATACTACATAATATGTTACTCATAGATTCAAACAATGCACATTCAATAGAAAAAAACATACATTAAATGGTTTAATGCAACCAGCTAGACATATACATATGCAAGTTTCTCATAATGTGAATCATTCCTCAAAGGTCAAATTATGCATTGTAATTCCATACCCATATCTAAAAAGAAAAAGTTAATATATATAAAAAACAAGTGCTGACTTTTTTTTTTTGAACGGCAAATTTTGGATCACTGACGGACCACTAGAGTATCATCGTGTCACCAGCGAAGCCACCTGATCATATCCATCTCCACTAGGCTATAATGCGTATACACCAATTCGGGAGGAAACCCAATAAATCTTGAAAAAAAAACCCTTGTGGGAACCGAACACAGGTTCTAATGGTACCTAAGCCTTATCCCACCCCCAAGATGCCACTATGTGAAAAAACAGGCAGGTCTGGCGGGTGGAGTAACAAGCCAAAACGGATGATTATTTGACACTTTGACCAGAAACACATTTGTCCAAAATCTTAAAGCCTTTTGTAAATAGTAAGTGTATCAAATATGATTAAAGAAATAAACTATTGAACAAATATCTATTTTTTTATAATCTGATTCAGGATTTTGTATGTTTAAAAAAAAGGTGACTTTTGACCCATTTGACATGTTTCCCCTTAAACACTACTTTTTATTTGACCCATTAGTCCATTACACATAAAATATAACCCGAATTGACCCGTTCAAATTTGCCACCTCTAGTATTAAACCATGGGGCTCAGACATCTGGCAGAAACACAAGTATCAAGAACAGATCACTTCAATACGCATATTCAATAATGCGGGTGGATGTAAAGAGAGACTGTCACTGCTGCATAAAGCAAGAAATGACAACGCTACAATCAAAACAAACAAACTATAGCAATAAGAACAGCAAAAAAAAAAAATTGATTTTGGTAGTGGATCCTTACCCTGATAGACTGATTAGGGGTTAGCGGTTTGGAAGCCATCTCATCACGTTTATCAGAAACAACTTCGTTATGCTCCTCATGACTGATAAATCCTGACCTTTCATTATCTTGATTATAACTAAAATCCATAAAATCAGACCCGTTCTCATTTTGCTTTCCATCTTTTATCGGTGACTTTAGCACCGAAATATTGGAGACCACATGCAAATCGTTATTGTCTTCTGTCATGAGCGGGTCCATAACAGGCAATAAGTTCCCATAGTCATACTTATCATGATAGTGTCCAACAAGACTCATGTCATTCGATGGAGAACCTGTGCTTGTATTAGAAGTAGAGATATTGGGGTTGAAATCCGGCTTGTTTACTAGTGTCAGTTGCATGGAGTTTCTTGTATTATCGGAAGGAACAGAACTTAGAGTAGGGGTTTTCTCCTCGAAAAGGTGAACCTGTGTGGAAGTTTTCATGTCGCCTGAATCTGATCTGGCAAGGCTATGGTAATGCATTGAAAATGCAGTTGAGTCCATGGTTTGATCGTGGTTTTCATCTGAACCAGCAGAGTCTAGTACATCTCGTCTAATAAAATTTGTTGATACAGGACCAAAAAAATTATCTTCTGCAGTAGGCAATTAATTTAACATGAAAAAAGAAAAACAGTCGTCAGAACCTTAAAATTGTGAAATGGAAATCATAGACATAGAAGCATCTAATTTACTTATTGTGTGGTGTTACTATCCAAAAACTGGTTATGAATGTGTTACTTTGAGTTAATCATAGTTCTTAATGGCGAATAGCGACAAATAGCGATAAGGTACCTAATACCTATATAGCCGCTGAGACGTGGTCCAACTACTTGAACTAAATGCGGGCGGTTTCAAACCTCCACTAGAGGCGTCAGGTTACTCTTAGAGTCCCTTCGGAAACTAGAGATAAAAGGAAGACTCAAGTATCTACCTTCGTAAATTTTGCTACGTAGCGAATAGCGATAAATAGCGGGCGGCTATTTTATAAATAGCGATACACTAGAAAAAAAAAATTTAATTATATGTATATTATATCAAAATACCTTGGTATATATGCTATTGTACATGTATTTTTTAACAAAAACCTAAACATCCAGCTATTTTATAGCTATATTTAAAAAAAACAAAAAAAATTATCGCTATCTATCACTACAACCCTAATAGCGAGCCTTGAACTATACGCTACATAGTGTGCTATTATATTGATTGCTACGCTCACTATTGACAACTATGGAGTTAATATTATACAAATCCTACAAAACAAAGTCTACTAACCTATCCTGTGTGTAACACAATGACATGTTATCAGACTATCAGAGGAGGATGCATCAAGTCAGATAACTGAGATAGTGATATTCAGTTAGCAACTTCTCTTAAACAAGCTATATTCCCAGAACTTAAACAAAAAAAGGATCATTGTATGTATTCCATAGGTGAAGAATACATCATGCTAAGTCTCAAAAAAAATATTATTGTTCATAAACATAGAACGGTGAGAAAGTTTGAAAAAACTTTACTGCAATAGTCAAGACAAGTCTAACCCTCTGTTGTCAAGGCACACACCTAGGCATAGTTTTCAGGACGAGCGCAGCCTTCTTGCTACGCTTCAAAAGCCCCGCTTTCCGGCCAGAAATCGTCCGAACAGGTCTAAAACAATTATACCAGCCCTAAACAAACCTAAAACACGTTTAAAACCACTAAAAATAGTATTTTTATACCATGCGCCTGGCTTATAAAAGCCCTCGGCCCCTCATTTCGCGCTAATATGTCTAGTTGCAACCAATAACAATCTTTAAGGTTTAGAAAAATCATAAAAAGATTTCTTTTCAGTGGGAACCTTTGAATCTCCTAAAAAGCCCAATTTACCATAAATAATTCAAACAACTAACAAAACTGTGAAACTGACAAATTCACCATACTTTAAGCAATCAAATGATAATATTATTAATTAAAATGAGGAACACTTGCCATCATTGGAGGTAGCAGAAATGGAGCTTCCAGCGGAGGATGGAGAGGCAACCACCCGAATAATCGGTTCAAACTCATCCTCCTCCTCCTCCTCATCATCATCATTATTATTATTAAGTTGTGATGGTGAGGTAGGGGGATCGGGAAGCTTGGGAGTTTCGAGGTCTTCGTCACGGTTAAATATGTGAACGAAAGTGTTCTCAGCAAAGCTGACGCGCCGGGATCGTTTTCTATGAAAGGCCGTTGTTGCTTCGTCGGTTTTGGTGTTGGAGTGGTCTTCTGCGGCCACCGGTGACGTCATTTGTCTTCTCCGGTGGGGAAATAATTAAGAATTGGATAGCTAGGGTTGTTGAGTGCGTCTGTGGAGTGTTCAAATTTCTTTTGTGCGGGAAAATATCATTTTTAAAAGAGTTAACTGCCATTTTCGTCCCTGTGGTTTGGTCACTTTGGCCATTTCAGTCCATTTTTCAAAAATGCGCCATTTTCGTCCCCCACGTTCTGGAAAGGTGTCATTTCAGTCCAAAAATCATAACCCAGTTAAGTCAGTTTGTAAATAAGGACTGATTGTGTAAATCTGTAACATAAAGGACTGATTGTGTAAATTTGAAAAATGGACTGAAATGACAGTTAACACCACCACCACTAGCCCTGCCACCACCACCACTCCGCTGCCACCACCACCGCCACCACAGCCACCACCGCCACTCCACAGCCACCACAGCCACCCTGCCACCACCACCACTCCGCTGCCACCACCACCACCGCCACCACAGCCACCACCGCCACCACAGCCACCACCGCCATCACAGCCACCACCGCCACCCTGGATCAAATTAAATAAAGAAGAATTTTGTAAGAATGGTTGAAACTTGTATCAAAGCTTGCATCATACAGTGTTTGTTTATTTGTTCCAAACAGTTAAGTTATACGGTACGATAATTATATTGTAAAAACTCAATACATTCAAATTAATTTGTGGTACCCTTGTCTAAATTGCCCAATTCACTTAATAATAATTATGAGAAGTGGGTGAAACACATTAGCATCAATAATCTGTAAGGAAGACAATAGACTAAAAGGTAAGTTAAGTTTAAATACTTGTAAAGGAAAAAAAATATATTGTAATTCTCAAAAAAATCAAAAAATACAGCAAGCCTTCTTATCCAATACCAACAAATCAAACTTCTACCACTGGGTGGAAAAATGGCCTTTTGGTACCTAAATTCTTTATAGAGTTCGGAGTTCATCGGAGAAGACGACCGGAGAAGACGAAGACGTCCCCGTAACCCGCAAGCTTTTCGTTTCGGTATACCGTTCTCGTTCCTTTGTTTTGCTCGTTTCGGCTTTTGTGGTGGATAGTGGTGACAGGCGGTGAGGGGCGATGCTCGCCCATTCGAACTTGTTTTAAGTTGGCAAGATTTAATAGTACCCGCGCCACCACAGCCACCACCGCCACCCTGCTCATTTCTGCAACTCGCCGGAGTTCGGAGTTCATCGGAGAAGACGACCGGAGAAGACGAAGACGTCCCCGTAACCCGCAAGCTTTTCGTTTCGGTATACCGTTCTCGTTCCTTTGTTTTGCTCGTTTCGGCTTTTGTGGTGGATAGTGGCGACAAGCGGTGAGGGGCGATGCTCGCCCATTCGAACTTGTTTTAAGTTGGCAAGATTTAATAGTACCCGTTTTTACCCGCTGTATTATTTGAGTAGACCCAAAATCAAAAGCCAAGACCTACATGTCCCTGGTTGTTGAGCTACCATTAAGGAGACATTTAGTCTCTAGGTCACCACCAGTAGCCGTGCAGATCGAACCCCAGTTTTCTAAAATTTGGGTAAGCTCAAATCAGTGTCTTACACAGAAGAGGTTTAACACAAATCAGTTTCTTACGAGCAAAACAAAGGAACGAGAACGGTATACCGAAACGAAAAGCTTGCAGGTTACGGGGACGTCTTCGTCTTCTCCGGTCGTCTTCTCCGATGAACTCCGAACTCCGGCGAGTTGCAGAAATGAGCAGGGTGGCGGTGGTGGCTGTGGTGGCGGTGGTGGCTGTGGTGGTGGTGGTGGCAGCGGAGTGGTGGTGGTGGCAGGGTGGCTGTGGTGGCTGTGGAGTGGCGGTGGTGGCTGTGGTGGCGGTGGTGGCGGTGGTGGTGGTGGTGGTGGTGGTGGCAGCGGAGGTGGCAGGGCTAGTGGTGGTGGTGTTAACTGCCATTTCAGTCCATTTTTCAAATTTACACAATCAGTCCTTTATGTTACAAATTTACACAATCAGTCCTTATTTACAAACTGACATTTCAGTCCATTATTCTCTGTTTGTCTAAATCGTCTGTAAAATTATAATAAAAAAACAAACTAATGGTTTATCACCCTGTGTGAGCATTGGAAGCCCGACAAACAGTCTTGCAATTACATCTTCAATCGAGACCGGATTTTTAATTATAATGAAGCAATGAAGATTGAATGTGCAAACCGCAACCGTTTTTTACTACGGAAATGGTGGCTATGCGAAATATAAACCCGACACGTCTTCTATGATGATTCGAAACATTCACGAACCACAATGGACTCAGACTCATACTACTCTAATATGACACATGATAAAAGCGCTTTTTAGACAATCTGGGTTATGTTCCATTTTATGACACATGATACGTCACGCTTACCTTAATCACATCTTCCATGGAGTCACAGATCCGACAATAGGGCCCACGGATCTTATGCCCACCCGAGACCGACCTTTGGATCACACGTGTTGAATGATCGAGAGAAACTTCTTCGAGCTAGCTGTTATTTTGGTTGTTCAGTACTTTTGAGACGGTTCAAGTGAGTCCTGATGCATGTCTGTGTCGAACATGTTTCTCCGTCGCTAATTTCTCCACTCACCGTGAAATCGAACAGTTTCTTAACAGATTTCGTCCGGTTTCAAATCTGGTTGAGGATTACGAGTGTTATAGACTCGTTCAAGGCATGCCTGTTTGTGCGATTTACAAAAATAAGGATGCATTCCACGGTAAACGATGCAGCTGATGAAACCGAAGCTGTTATTTATGTTGTTCAGTACTTCCGAGACGATTCAAGTGAGTCCTATGAAGCAAATGTTTGTCTATTCAACGACGATACGCTTGTTGACTGTCACATGAATAAGTCAACGCATATTCTTGTTTGAGAGTAGAAGAGTCGCATTATGCTTACCAAACCAGGCTGCCACATACTCTAATGAGCGTTGATTGTACAAGCATGGTTCACGTTCACGGATCTTAATCATATCTTCCATGGAGTCACAGATCCGACAATAGGGCCCACGGATCATATGCCCGCCAACAAAGATATGGGACAAAAACCAACATTTCATATCTACTGAGTTGATCAACACCAACATTTCTTCGAGATAACTGCCGATATCTCATCCGTATTTTCTCCTTTTCTAATTCTCGAAGAATCTCGTAACGTATTCTCTGTTTCTCTAAATCGTCTGTAAAATTATGTTTCTCTAACATGACACATGATAAAAGCGCTTCTCTAGACAATCTGGGATTATGTTCCGTTTTTATGACACATGATAAAAGCGCTTCTCTAGACAACAATTTCTTAATAGATTCCGTCCGGTTATATGTATACGTGTGTGGAAATATCGTTAGTCGCGTATTTTGACGTATTTTTGCGTATTTTGACGTATTCTAACATATTGTTGCGTATTTAATAGTATTTTTGACGTATTTGATCGTATTCTGACTTATTTTAGCTTATTTTAACCTATTTTAGGGTATTTTTACATATTTCGGCGTATTTTAACGTATTTTAGCATACTTTAACGTATTTTGGCGTATTTTAACGTATTTTGGCGTATTTTGGCCTATGTTAGCGTATTTTAACGTATTTTGGCGTATTTTAGCTTATGTTGAAGGATAACGCAAACAAGTTCTCCACAGTTTGTTATTCAGATGTCTATTTGGTCATCTTTCAAACTACAACAAACGATAAGTTTAAACTTTATAGTGTGTGATTTGACCAGGAAAGGATTGGAGGTGATTTATACTTTTAATAAGCTGTCACAGTTGTCAAATTCGTTGCGTGCATTCATATTGTTTAGACAACAACAGATAATGAACGATTGTTGGACTTCTTGTTCCAAATGCACGCCTCAATTCATCTTTTTTACTCTTTTCTTCGATTTCAACAAATCTTTTCCTTTTCATTCAATTTCGAGAACATTCTCCGTAACATGAAGACGTGTCGGGTTCTTCTGCTAGTGGTTTCTGTAACCAACTGGGAACCACATATTTGCTTCAAGATTTATGTATCTGAATCAGGTTCTCAAACAAACACTACTAAAGATGAGTTGGTATTGAACCAAGAATATGAAGATCACGGTGCAAACAGACCGCATTGTTTGTGACTATAGGAAACACAAGTTTTCTGGAATTGGAGAACCGTTGTTAATTTAGTGTTTCTCAATCAGATATTATCTATCTGTGTGTGTCACATCCATCCTGTTATGTCGATTTCAACTTCCATTGATCAAATAATAAAAACCCTAAGTGAAAATCCGATTTAAGAAACCCAGAGGAATCAGTTGTATAGCTGAGGAGAGAGAGAGAGAGAGAGAGAGAATGTTTGGGTACTTCTTCTAATGGCGTCTCGTTAGCGCTTTAACTACCAAAAGAATGCATACACAAATAGTTCTAGTGGACGAAGCAAAGAGACCACCTTGTTAATTTTAATGAAGCAATGAAGATTGAATCTGTAAACCGCAACCTTTTTTGACTACGGAAACGGTGGCTATGCGAAATATAAACCGCAATCGTTTGTGAGTATGGGAAACACTAGTTTTCTTTTTGAGCTTGATGGATGTCCGTTATCTCAACGCTTCTCCTTACATTACTAATCTGGAATTGGAGCACCGTTGTGTATTTGCTTGCTGATCTGGAATTGGAGAACCATTGTGTATCTGAATCAGGTTCTCAAACAAACACTACTAAAGATGAGTTGGTATTGAACCAAGAATATGAAGATCACGGTGCAGACACGTGGGAAGAAAGTCATTGGACTGCCGCAGATGAAGTCAAATGTGATCAAACTTGGACATCAGACGTAAATCTTGAAGCAAATATGTGGTTCCCAAGTGAGTCCTATGAAGCAAGTGTTATTACGTTCGAGATGATTCAAGTGAGTCCTATGAAGCAAGTGTCGGTCTATTCAATTGAGAGGAATCATTGCATTACATCCCTGTTGAAAAACAGAATCGATAAATTTAGGGAAAATGGGGTTGAAAGATGATAACCCAACAGTGGAGGATCTCATTCTACAGCTTCAATAAATTCAGGGGTATTCTCAAATAAATGTTTCCTAGATGTTTGAAGACCGACAAATGTCCAAAATGCTTCTTCTTCGTTCGTGTGACGGAAAGCTACCGCGTGACAGGAAGCTACCTTGCAAAAATTAAAAAATTAAATCGACACCTTTAATACGCATAGTATAGGCCTATACGATGCGTATTACTTTTTGGTAGGGGACATTGGCAGCATTTGGCAGACATAGAAGTTTGAACCCACCTCAATACGCATCGTAGGGGTGAGCAAATTAACCACCATAACTGATAACCGAATCATAACCGACATAACCGAATCACTAATAACCGATAACCAATATAACCAATGGTTATGGTTATGAAACTTTGTATAACCGCTCAATCGGTTATGGTTATGGTTATGAAGCTTTGGTTAACCGAATATAACCGAAACCGAACCGAAGTTGTGATGTTAACTTTATATAATAGAGTTGTGTTTTACAAAAACCATATAGAGAGTTTTTACTAAGATAAAAGTATGTTAGTAGCAAAATGATCTTGATGTAGATGTCGTTTATTTTGATAAAGAACAAAGGTGTTATGGCCATAATTGTTTTTGTTTGAGAATTACCTTATTAAAAAAACTCTAAATCAATAGTTTAACCAAAAAGTTTAGTCTTCGTTATCTTATAAATTAGGCTCAAGTTAAGTTCAAATCGTGCACAACACTATCTATTTCAAACCTTGCTTGGTTACTTAACCAAAACCGAACCATAACCGACTTCATAACCGATTAACCATAACCGAAGTTTGGTTATGGTTACCAAAACTCCATAACCGAACTAGCGGTTATGGTTATGGTTAATAGTAAAAACCGACCCAAACCGACCCATGCACACCCCTAACGCATCGTATAGGCCTATACGATGCATATTGAGGGTGTCGATTTAATCCCCCAAGGTGTGCCAATAATACGACACTTCCCTTAAATCACTAATTTTTTTCTTTTTTTTTTTTTCTTAAGATGGTTTTACAAATAATGTAAATTCAAGATAAACTGTTAAAATGGTCCTTGATATTTGGTCACTTTTGTTACTTTAGTCCAAAACTCAAACATTTTGAATCTGGGTCCTTGTGGTTTCAATTTTGTTGTCATTTTCATCCAAAATCAAAATCTGGACAGATTTTTTAGTTAACATCCAGTTTTTTTGTCTTTTTTCTCCATTTTTAATGAAGGGCAAAATGGAGGGAAAAAAAACTAGATGTTAGTTGAAAACTCTGACCAGATTTTGATTTTGGATGAAAATGTTAACAAAATTAAAACCAAAGGGACCCAGATTCAAAAGGTTTTAGTTTTGGACTAAACTAACCAAACCTTAGAGACTATTTTGGCATTTTACTCTAAATTAATTAAAGTTGAGTCATTTTAGAATAATTTTAAAATTATATTATACTATCCGTTAAAAAAAACCTCGTGAACAGTACCTAAAAGATATGTGGCTTACCTATTCCACATGTTTCATTCCCTCATTTCCATCTGTTCTTCTTGGAAACAAAATAGTCAGAGAGAGATGATGGAGAGGGTAAAACCCGAGTCTTGGAGTATTTAATTAATGAGTTTTATGGGTGTTTTATGTGTTTATTTGCGTTGAATGAGTTAACTACGAGAACTTGGTGATTTGCAGGTAAAGCATGTAAATCGGCGCATTTATGATGATTAAAGATGAAGTTGTGAGCATAGGATGAGATGTTGCTGTTCAAGAATGAGTTCTAAAGCTTGTTCGGGTGATGTAAAGGCTCACGAGTGTAAGGCGTGTGAAGAAGCAACGATCGGGGACTAATTTGGTACTTTGTGAAAGTTGTGTGGAGTTTATATATTCAAGAATTAAGGAGATATAGAGTTGAGGGGCCATTCGGTATTTAATTGAAAGTTATTATATAGCTATAAGTGTGAGGAAATGAAAGACACAAAGTGTAGGGGCCTAATTGACATTTGTTGAAAGTTGGTGTGAAGAAGGAATGGAGGCACTATATCGCGATCGTAGGCTACAGTTTTGTTTCGTAGCTTACGAGTTCCTTTGTTGTTTGAAGATTTTGGACAGAAATCTGATTTCGTAGGTTACGAGTTGAGATTCGTAGCTTACGAGTTGCATATTCAGCAAAAGAAGATCAAAGGGAAGCCGACCGTAGCATACGGTTTTGAAACCGTAGCTTACGGTTTGGGGTTTATGCACAAACAAAAGTTCTAACTCGTAGCTTACGAGTCCAAACTCGTAGCTTACGACCCGGGTAGTTAGAAAACGCGAATTAAGGCCTTCTAAAGTATATATTAGGGTTTTAATGTGGGAGATCATTATCGATCATTCTAACTTCGATCAAAGGCTCTCCAAGGCTCCAAGTTGAAGACTTTTTCACTCCAATTCATCATAGTTCTCCATCCGATCATCGAATCAACTATGGTTTCTTCATCAATCCAAGCTTTTGAAGATTCTTCGTGTGAGATGAGCGGCTAAACTCTTTTGGTTTCCTCCGGATGGAGGGTTTTTGTAAGTTAGGTGATATTATGTGTTGACACAATTGTTTTACCATGGTGATCTAAGCATTCGATGCTTTTCACCATTGATTTGATTTATTGATTGTAAACAATTACATTTATTTAAACCTTAATCTTTAAGCATTCAGTTCCCAAGAGTTCTAGTAATTGGGATATATTTGACATGGGGTTAGGGTTTGTAGATGGTAATTGATAATCATTCGATAACCTCCCGTTATGTATTGACCGGAGTACTTAGTCGTTGGTTATCACAATTAATTAGTCAAAATTAACACCTATGTCTATGTAGGTAACGATTAAACACATAATTGAAGTTAATTGCAAAACCTGAAATCTGGAGGAACCATCTTTCTTCCTACTGATTTAAATCACACTTTTTACTTGTTAATTTAGTTCTTTTACATAATCAAACAACCCGATTTCTCAATTCAGTAACAGTTAATCAATACTTAGCATAAAAACGCTTTCCACAGTCCTCCCTTGGTTTGATACCCTGCTTATTCTATACTAATAGCTTAAAGAGGTTTTTGCATGTCCATAACGACAGACATCAAAATAGCGCCGTTGCCGGGGAGGCGTGCGCAAAGTGCTTAGTGTTAAGTTCTAGTTTTAGTTAAATATACTAAAAATCCAAAAATAGTGTCTTTTTAGTTTGTTCTGTTTTGTTCGGATTTACGCAAGGTTTTCTTGTTTTTGTTTGTGCAGGTGATCTAGGAAGTGTATGCATCATACTCGGAATTCCGGGAAGTCATCACCATTAGTGTTCGACCTAGAGATCGAGAGAACAGTAAAACATACAAAGCGAGTACTACATCGTGAGAACAAGATCCTACAATCACCTATACCAACATCTAAGACAATGGAGAACTCAGCAACTCCGGAGAAACAACCCGCAACTTCACAACCGCAACAATTCTCGCCAACACCTACCCAACCTTCACCAAACACTACCATACCACCACCACCACCACAGTCTACACAACCTACTTCTACATCTCCAGTACCATCATTCTCAACCTTTTTCCCAAACCTTGATAACATTCAACCAACTTCTACCCAAGCAACATCTCTTCAACACCCAACTACGACCCAGACTGTTAATTTACAGCAGTCGTCTCCTTACGTTAGAATCATTCCTGATGACACTCCACTACCGAGTCAAACTCAAGCACCTAATGCAACATCAATTCCGCCAGCCGTCCGACCAGTTATTTCACAGCAAAGTCAGCCAATGCCAAATCTTTATAGATCAACCATCTATGATCAAGAAAATAACTTAGGAGATTTTGATGATGGCTATGAGGAATATGATAGCTACATGGGTCAAAACGAGAGACAAGTGGTTAACACGGGTAGCTATGAAAGGCAAACAGTCGGATTGGGTGTGGCCGAGAGAGTCAATCAAGGGAACGTAGGGTATCAACAATATGTGCAACCAATGCCAATACAACAATAGATACCACAACAATATCATCAACCTGACCCACTCAATCAGCAGCCTGCTCCGAGAAGGCCGGTGGTGGACATTCCATTACCACCGCCGGCACCTCAGATGCAGGGTCAGGCAAGACCGCTGCCACGAAACCTACACCGACCGGTGATTTTACCGGAAGGAATTCCACGACGAAATAATCAAGGTCCAGTTCGAGGCATAGAGAGCCACTTCAGGCCTGCTATAGTTAACAACCCATCACTGGTTGTGATCCCACAATTACAAGGAGGGCGGTCATTCGAAGTACGAACACAATCAATATCCAGTCTGCCTAAGTTTCACGGTCACGCACATGAAGAACCATATCTACACATTGCTGCATATGATGCACGTTGCAACACAATCAGCAGCCAAGGTTTCTCAGTTGATGATGTGAAGTTGGTACTTTTCCAATTCACACTTGAAGACAAAGCACAGCAATGGTTTCATTCGCTACCGTCAGCTTCGATCTTCACATGGGGCGAAATGCAGCAACAATTTTTAGATGAGTTCTATACTCATTTGCGTACTAACAATGCAAGGAAGGATATTCGAGGGTTTCGACAACAGCCCGGTGAGTTATTTCACGAAGCGTTCAATCGTTTCAAAATGATGCTCAAGAACTGTCCACATCATGAGATATATTTGTGGGAGCTCATTAATACATTCCACGAAGGCCTAACAGATGAAGATGCCAGGGATGTAAATTCAATATCCAATGGTACTTTTGGAATGAATTACGAAGAAGATGATTGGGAATATTTAGAAAGAACCGCAAGGGCATCAAAACGCAAGGCTCAATCTTCTAGAAGTGCACGACAGACAACAGTGAGAGCGGTAGAGAACCCACCGGAGGTAAGTGGTCAGTTTCCGTTGTGTAGACATTGTGGAGATCTAGGGCATATTGCGGATCAATGCCCAGCCATTATTGGTGAAAGTGAAGATGTGAACCATGTTCAAGATGGGGGTGGTGGAAGAAATTTCAACATGCAATCCAACACATATCACCCGGGCCTCAGAAATCACCCGAATTTTAGCTATGGGAATACGAATAATCAGCTAAATCCGGGATT
Source organism: Helianthus tuberosus (assembly GCA_030545235.1). Taxonomy (NCBI): domain Eukaryota; kingdom Viridiplantae; phylum Streptophyta; class Magnoliopsida; order Asterales; family Asteraceae; genus Helianthus; species Helianthus tuberosus. The sequence goes on along the minus strand of CM060365.1, from coordinate 69,472,877 downwards.
TCAAGGCACCAATCAATCTGGTGGTCAAAGAAACTTCAATCAGAACCGATTTCAAGGTAACTTTCAGGGTGGCTACCAAAACGATCAAAGAGGACCAACTGGGTCTTCTAACACTTCGGGGAGTAACGATATGATGGAGGTGTTGAAATCAATTCAGCTCGAATTACAAAATCAAAGGCTTGAGCTGCAAAATCATGCTCAAAAGGATGAAATGCGAGATAAAGTCGTCCAGTCATTAACCACACAAATGGCCCAACTTGCAACCGATGTGAAGGAGTTGAAACAGCAAAACGGGAAGCTTCCCAGTGACACTCAAACGAACCCCAAGCACGGGAAGAATATACCAGTCAGCGGGGTAAGTTTCATTCCTAAAAACAATTTGAATGATAAATTTTTAACTTCTTCTGTTTCCCATGTGATTGCAGGTTTAAGTGGCGTAAATGAGGATGGAGATGGGTGTGACTCAGGAGAGCCGGTCGTCCCAATTCGAGTGGGAAAGTTCAAAATCCACAAGGCATTGTTGGATTATGGAGCTGGGATGAGTGTTCTTCCCGGTAGCCTTTATGACCAGTACGACTTTGGTCCGTTACACGCAATTGATCAAATGGCCATGTTTGCGGATGCGAGTTTAAAGCAACCTCGAGGGGTTGTAAAGGATGTGGTAATTCAGCTCGGCGAGTTCTACTACTCGGTCGATTTTATGGTGGTTGATTATGCACCCGCACCGACCTACGCACAACCGAAGGTAATTTTGGGTCGCCCGTTTCTGTATACAGCAAATGCACAAATCGACTGCAGGAATGGGATGGTAATTTTAAGTTACAAGAATCGTAAGCTGTATTTCAATGTATTCTTAAAATCTATTGCTTATGATCTTCTGAATGATGTGAGTCCCACAGGTGCTACTAATGAGATTGGTTTGAGTGGTGGTAATTTTTGCAGGTCTGAGTTAACGAATGATGGAAGGCAGGTGAATAAGACAGCTGTGAGAGGAAGAGCAATTGCAGGAAAACCACCCGATGGTGGGAGTGAGTGGGGCAACAAGGCTGAGGTTGAACTCAACTGGCGTGGAGCTGCGAACCTTCCACAAGATTGGACGATGATGTATGGAGAGAAATGGGGAGGCAAGCGTTCAGATGAACCTCCCTGAATGTCAGGTACGGTCTGGCTGAAGACCTAAAACTTAGCACTCTCGGGAGGCAGCCTGAGGATGTAGAGTATTGTATTTCGTTTTGGTTTCGTTTGGTGTGTTGTGTTTTGACAGGTTTCTATGCGTTTATCTTCGCGGAGGCAATGATTCAAGTGTGGGGATGTTTTGCAACATCCCCGATGAGACATCATAAAATCCTATATTGAATGCGTATTTTCCGGTCTTAATCGCAGCAGTTACACCGCTACAGACACTCACTTGTTTCTGATCAGGTGCATGTGTTTCTCTATCCTGTTTCGGTTTGTTTTTTTTTTGGTGGTGTTAAAACTTTATTGTGTTATGGGAGTGTGTTTAGTTATTTGCTTTACGAGTTAGCCGCTCATTTAGGATAGTTGGTTTGTTTTCCCGGGCTTATATTTTAAAAGCACCATACATTGGGGACAATGTATCCCAAGTGTGGGGATGTGGAAGCCCGGGAAGGGATGACAAGCTTGAAGAGATTGAAAGTGGTTGAAATCGATGAAATTGAAAAAATTGAAAATTTTGAAAATTTTAAAAATTTTCATCGCCTTAAGCAAGCTAATTGGATACGAAAACCTAAAGTTTCAATCACTAATAGGCTTCTTAGCGGTAGTAGACTAGATTAGTCCCTTGTCATGGTTGTCCCTTTAAGTTTCATGAGAGTAGGTTTGACAAGTGTTTTATAGGAAACGAGTTGAAAAGAGATGTCTGTCTAGAGGTAACATGTTTTTGATTGCATATGCTACATGTCGTCAACCTTTTTACCTTTTCTTGGTGAGATCTTGAGCCTGTAGACGGATAGGATACATTATATGATGAATTCATTTGTTGAGTGCAGGCTATGTGTTATTCTGTGTTAGAACTTGTATGATTTGATACACGCTAAGACGGTGGGTTTGGCATGTGCACGTATATGATAAAGGCATTAGGATTTTCCATTACACCCTTTTGTGTTTGCGTTCTTTTGTGTTGTTCGCTAATTTCCCTTAGTAGCCCTGTTGAGCCTAACTACCTTTCGTTTGTCCGCCCGTTGATTATTGTGAAAGACCGACTGTGATGATATTGCTATGAAAAAAAATAGAAAAAGAAAAAATTATATGGAAAAGTGAACGGAAAAGAACAAAAAGAGAAGTGTTATGAATAATGTTTGCTTGTTTGGGTAGAAACCGACCCAAAGTTTGTGTTGGAATAAGCTATCACGGTCCGGTTATTGTTTGTGAACCAATTAGAAAAGAAAAAGAACCTTTAAATCTTCCTACCTTTACCTTAAGCCCAAAACCGAAAAAGTCCTTTTGATATGTGACATGTTAGATGATACAGTGGAGGTGTGATTGTCATACAAGCCTATGATTGCAGGATTTCATGTGTGCTTATTTGAGTGTTTATATACTAGCACGTTACATGCTAGTCCAGATATTAATCCGAGAGGAGAGTACATTGTGAGGGGTGTGTAGCATGTGTTAATTGTAAACATGTTAGTTTTAGATAGGTATGTCTTATGTTTTTAAAGTTGCATCATCTGCTTGTCAAGCTGTCAATCTCGATTGTGTCAGTCTATGGGATGGGTATGACTTGGGACTGAACAGGTTGAATCGGTTGAGGGGTTTAGAGGTGTTGTTGCTATGGTGACTAGTTCTAGTTGGTTTGCTTGGGGACAAGCAAAGGTAAGTGTGGGAATGTGATGGAGAGGGTAAAACCCGAGTCTTGGAGTATTTAATTAATGAGTTTTATGGGTGTTTTATGTGTTTATTTTGCGTTGAATGAGTTAACTACGAGAACTTGGTGATTTGCAGGTAAAGCATGTAAATCGGCGCATTTATGATGATTAAAGATGAAGTTGTGAGCATAGGATGAGATGTTGCTGTTCAAGAATGAGTTCTAAAGCTTGTTCGGGTGATGTAAAGGCTCACAAGTGTAAGGCGTGTGAATAAGCAACGATCGGGGACTAATTTGGTACTCTGTGAAAGTTGTGTGGAGTTTACATATTCAAGAATTAAGGAGATATAGAGTTGAGGGGCCATTCGGTATTTAATTGAAAGTTATTATAAAGCTATAAGTGTGAGGAAATGAAAGACACAAAGTGCAGGGGCCTAATTGACATTTGTTGAAAGTTGGTGTGAAGAAGGAATGGAGGCACTATATCGCGATCGTAGGCTACAGTTGTGTTTCGTAGCTTATGAGTTCCTTTGTTGTTTGAAGATTTTGGACAGAAATCTGATTTCGTAGGCTACGAGTTGAGATTCGTAGCTTACGAGTTGCATATTCAGCAAAAGAAGATCAAAGGGAAGCCGACCGTAGCTTACGGTTTTGAAACCGTAGCTTACGGTTTGTGGTTTATGCACAAACAAAAGTTCTAACTCGTAGCTTACGAGTCCAAACTCGTAGCTTACGACCCGGGTAGTTAGAAAACGCGAATTAAGGCCTTCTAAAGTATATATTAGGGTTTTAATGTGGGAGATCATTATCAATCATTCTAACTCCGATCAAAGGCTCTCCAAGGCTCCAAGTTGAAGACTTTTTTCACTCCAATTCATCATAGTTCTCCATCCGATCATCGAATCAACTATGGTTTCTTCATCAATCCAAGCTTTTGAAGATTCTTCGTGTGAGATGAGCGGCTAAACTCTTTTGGTTTCCTCCGGATGGAGGGTTTTTGTAAGTTAGGTGATATTATGTGTTGACACAATTGTTTTACCATTGTGATCTAAGCATTCGATGCTTTTCACCATTGATTTGATTTATTGATTGTAAACAATTACATTTATTTAAACCTTAATCTTTAAGCATTTTGTTCCCGAGAGTTCTAGTAATTGGGATATATTTGACATGGGGTTAGGGTTTGTAGATGGTAATTGATAATCATTCGATAACCTCCCGTTATGTATTGACCGGAGTACTTAGTCGTTGGTTATCACAATTAATTAGTCAAAATTAACACCTATGTCTATGTAGGTAACGATTAAACACATAATTGAAGTTAATTGCAAAACCTGAAATCTGGAGGAACCATCTGTCTTCCTACTGATTTAAATCACACTTTTTACTTGTTAATTTAGTTCTTTTACATAATCAAACAACCCGATTTCTCAATTCAGTAACAGTTAATCAATACTTAGCATAAAAACGCTTTCCACGGTCCTCCCTTGGTTCGATACCCTGCTTATTCTATACTAATAGTTTAAATAGGTTTTTGCATATCCATAACGACAGACATCAAGAGACCAAAAAGAGAAACTAGAGTAAGAGATAGAGAGCAGTTTGAGAGAAAGAAAGATACGACGAGTCTCTGGCAAACGATGAACCACACTCGCCTCCCACCCGCAGAACCGACTTCGACAACTCTAGGTTTGTCCGGTAAAGATTCGAGGGTTTAGAGGTGGTAGTGCCGAGTTCCAACGAATCTAGGGTTCCGCCGTGAACCATGATGACAGTTGTGACAGAGGTATAGATGGTATGATATGGTAGCCGGTATAGATGGTTGGGGCTCAAGGGTTTTCCGGTTGTTCCCTTTGTTTCCGGTAAAGATGATAAGAAGCCAAATCTTAGTTCTTTTTCCGACAGTAGTCGTGACTAGTTTTAGTAACGTCTCAGGCAACACTATCGGTGGCGGTTCACGGAGGTAATCGTTTGTGTTGTTTCAATATAACTCTTGTTAGGGTTTTGGTATCTCTAAGTGTTTTCTGGCGTGCTTATAGGAAGTGATGGGAGGCGGTCAGTGTAACATCCCGTGTATTTATAACGATTTATAAAGCAACACGTGTCCATACTCTCCGTATAGTTCCGATTTGTGGAAGAAGAAGGACCAATATCATTAAAATGGGGAACCAAACAAAGTTTGAGGACTAAAGGTGTAAAACTTCAAAACTTCCATTTCTAGAGGTCCCTTACGGACCGCAAGGGGTAACCCTTACGGACCGTAAGGGGATTCAAATCTGTAAGGCGGTGGAAAACCCCTAACGGAATGTAAGGCACCTCTTACGGTCCTAAGAGGTGCGCTGACAACAAGATCATTTGGCAGCCTCCCAGCCTGCATTCTTGCCATATATTTGTGAATTTTGCCACACTCTCCCTCCTTTGAGCACCTCATCTGCCACTAATCCGTCTCCTAAAGCTTCATGACACACTTGTCATGATTTGGGAGATCTTGAGTTAGTATAAATAGGTGATCATGGTGTTCATTTTAGCCACACCATCACATTCACTCTAAAACACTCTCTTGGAGCTTTTGTGGAGTTAGGAGTTGCTCTCTCAAGTGTTCTTTGTAGTCTTCAAGTCCATTAAGTCATTCTCCTTTTGTCAATTTCGTTTATTTAGCTAGCATTCAACTAAAAGTCAAACAGTTTGACTTTTCGTTTGACTTTCATTTCTGACCACTTTGGAAAGTCAAAGTTCGAATCGAACTTTCCTGCGTGATCGTAATAATGAAGGTATGAATCCCCTATGATCATACCCAATGACTGTCACACCCCAACCGATGGCGGAAACATCAGAGTGAGACGAAATAGATTGCTCGAGACATCATAACACTAATAATTGTGACAAGTATTTAAATAATGAATTTCATTCCATTTCTAAAGAATCAATTACAAGGATTTGAAACAAATATAACAACATGAATAATGAAATACAATACAATAGGAATAAAAAATTTAAAGTGTGTATCTAAGCATCCTACTATATTCCATACATCACCAACACCATCGCTAAACCTGCAACACGTTTTAAAAAGCATAGTTCAATACAAAGGTATTGGAGAGTACACAAGTTTTAGACTCGTGTCATGTGTATAAAAAGTATTTTCAATCCAACATAGCATTTGGTACACAAGGTCAAACTATCATGCATAAGAATATGTCAACTCTAGTGTCCACTAGTATTTAGCATCCCTCGTCACAAAAGAAACGAGACCGTTATAGAATAAAGACTTAACAAAACCCCGTCGGGTGGTGTGCTACTCCTATAGCGCTATAATTGTTTAAGCCGAGTTAACAAGTAGTATGTATTCTAGCATGAACCTAAGCATAACAAGGCATGTATACGGATTGAATGAATAAAAGCATGTTTGTGAATTGCGCGGTTTAACAAGTAAAACATGTTGCACCCAAAGTGTATTTAAAAGGAAAATGGGTCAAGTGTACTCACAAAATTTGCATATGCTTTCCGATTATCCAATTGTTGACGAGTAATGAGATTAGGAGGTCGAATGTATGAGGGTTAAAGTTCAAGGTAGCTTTAGAGTCGAGATTCGGAATTTGAAAGATATAACATATGAAAGTAACATATGAAAATAATCACCTAGTACATATGATACTTGTTCTTGACACTGGGAAACTCTAAGGAGTTTAAATGTTTTCATGGAATAAGGTTCCATTAGAATCGTGACAAGTTATCATAGTCTACGATGATGTAATCTAGTACCTTGACATATGAACACTAGTTCATCATCAAAGATTCGATTATTCGGATAATATGTTTATGTATTATATAGATTACATTAATATGTCCAATAGTTCAAGCATGAGGTAGAAGATTAAATCTTCATTTAGGTACCTCTATTGTCATAGAAATCATGTAGGAGGTAGGAAGGACAAACTTCCATTTAGGTACCTCTATTGTCATAGAAATCATGTAGGAGGTAGGAAGGACAAACTTCCATTTAGGTACCTCTAAGTGTTCACCACTACACTTGATGTAAGAACATTCAAGGAGGGTCATGAACTATAAGTAATACAAGAATACAAACAACTACACTATGAGAAATCATCAAGTAATGTGGGGATTTTATGTTGGACAACCCAAGTTAGTCCATAATCACACCTTCATCAAGCTTGAAGCTTGAACATCACTTGTGGGTTAAAAACCCTAACTAAAACAGAAAGTTTGTGAGGTTTTAACCTCTGATTTAACATGTCTCAGCCTTGTTTTTAAGCCCAACTAACCATTCATTTGATTATGAGCATTAGGACATAGGTTTGAGATGAGAAAACTCAAGTTTGGTTAAGTTTAACAATAATTAAATGAAAACAGAAACGAACAGTGGACTTTGGAGCCTTTTTGCCGGAGTTCCAAGGACTTATTTACTATGAATCACCCATGGAATCGAAGCTAAGGTCAATCCAAGCACATAGGAAAAAGAATGAGGTAAAACGGATAAGAAACGAGTGAGTTATGCTCACTTTAGTGAAGGTGTATGCTTCTGTCCGAACTTCCGAATTTAGCTGCGATTTTTGATGTTTTGAGAGTGATTTGGATGAGTTTGTAAAGTGATTTAAGCTTGGATTAGCTTGGTATTTATAGGAGAAGGATTAGGGTTTAAGTGGTTGAGTATTTAATACAATTAGGTGGGGAGATTGGAGCCAAAAAGACAGCCAATGGCTGGGAATTATGTGGGCTGCGCACGGATCAAGATCTGGCCGAAATCCTTGGCCATATACAGCTGATACGTTTCTTTAGTTTGACCAATAAAATCCTAATGTTGATATTATTGTTTTTAATGGTCCATTAGTGTGATTTAAAGTATAATATGGAGATAAAATGCCAAATCCTTGGCTGTGTACTTCTAACAGCCGCACACAAGGATTAGTTTTCCTTCTTTTTTTTAGTAACATTGGTGAGGTATATTATATACATATTATGTTAGGTTAGTTGCAACATAACTAACCACTAAGATATCAAGTAGTTATGTAATTTAAATATTGAAACAAACAAGGAAGTCAGCCACAAAGGCTTGTCTGATTGGAACTAGTTCTATAATTTTTTTTTTGTGCAATGCCATAAGCATTTTTAAACATAATATCAACTTACGTTGATATTTAGCATGTTACTATTATATTGCTATTGCTATTATTATTATTATTATGATTATTATTATTATTATATTATTAGAATTAGCCACATATTTAATAGTTAACAAGCATGTATAAGTTATGAGTACCAGTATGTCGAGTATTGGTCACGCGTATGCGTTCGAGATTGGTAACGTATAACCCGAGTATTGCAAAACGTATAAGCATGCACGAATATGTAAAGTATATCTTGTATGAAATAACGAATTTTATTACGATCAAAGTCTCGGATTTACAACGATACAATGAAATACGATTACAAGGAACACAAGACTTCCAAAAATAGAAATACAAGACAGGTTTTCTAGTTAAGGAAAGTTACGAAAAAGCAGGGCGTTACAATGACAATCATGTTAAGTAGGCGAAATGACGAGTCAAGCTTGTTATATATAAAAGTCAAGACTTGAAAATATGCGTTTGGCGATAATTGAATTTCTAACTATCTAAACCACTTGTTTTGAAATCATAACAGTTTGTATAAACTTATAAAGCTTATTTTGACATGCCCAGCTTGTCGTACTCAGTTTAGCACTCATTCTTATGTCGAAAGTCAAGCAGTTTGACTTTTGCTTTGACTTTCGATTCTGACCCGTTTGATCTACTTTAGAACCAAATCAAGGCATGTTATGTGACCATAATATTACACGCAATAAGTTTCTGAGGTTATACCTTTTGGTCATATCATTTGAAGGGTTATTTAACGAGTCAACTATATATACTTTGTGGGAATTGTATCGAACAATTATTATAAATTTTATTTAATAAATTTCAGACTTTTATAATTACTACTTTATCATTCTATCTTCCGCTGCATATTATGAAACTGTTATCGATTATTCGATTGTCACGCATAAACTTACTAACCAGGCCCATCGAAAATCGGGGTGTGACAGTTAGACGAGCTACACCAAAAATCCAGCGCCATCGTATGCAGACCGTTCTATCTTTCCCATCAGAGATTGAGAATCTTTATTTGATAAAATCTTCCTTTTTAATAGAATGAATTGTTTTTACCTTGACTTTTTAAATACCTATTTTACTCCTTTAAATCACAACTGTAAAAAGAAAATTATTAGCCGAGATTTGTGCTCAAGATTTTGGTTACCATATATTAGTGATTGTATTATATTTATGTATTGATTTGTGTTACCATATTTAGTGCTAGGGTTAATCCCTATATAAAGGGATCATTGTAATTGTTTTGATTCATTCAGAAATACAATCGATACATACTTTCATGGTATCAGAGCACTAGGTTCTGATTACCTTCTTCCCTTTCTTTGTTTTCTGCTGTTTCGACAACTTTCTTTCCTTTTTTTTTCATAAACCCTAGCAACCTACCCTATGACAGACGACGGCAGAAAAGAGGAACTCCAGTCCTCTTCCGATAAAACAACCAAGAACCTACACCATGCATATTCTATCACAAACGTTCAATCCAAGATACGTACCCTTGATGGTACTAAGGTCACGTATACCTCTTGGGTTAAATTATTTCGCCTTCATGCCGTCGCCTATCAAGTGCTTGATCACATTGATAATACCTCACCACCGATTGAAACCGCACCCGAGTATCAGTCCTGGAAAGAACTTGACGCTTTGGTTCTTCAATGGATACTCAGCACTGTTTCTGATAACCTGCTGCCCCGGGTCATGGATAACACAACTACTGCTCGTCAGGCCTGGCTAAAACTGGAGAAGATATACCTCAGTAATAAGAAGGTAAGGGCTGGAGCACTTGAAACTAAATTCTGCAATCTGACTTTGGCTTCCTGTTCGAACCTGGATGAATACTGTGAACGCCTTAAAGATCATGCAAATCAGTTAGAAGATGTGGACCACCCGGTTACTGAAGAACGGTTGGTGCTCCAGCTTTTTCAGGGGCTGCCCGCGGAGTATGACACGACCGCCTCCCTTATCAATGCCAACAATGCCGATTGGGATCTGGCTAGAAGTATGTTGGAGGATGAAGTTATTAGACAAGAGGCTCGTCAAAAGAACACCCATTCTGTCCATGTTGCCACTGCCCCACAACAACAGCCGTCCCAACCCTACAACCCTTCGACCGGCTCTCAAACCTACAACCCATCACCACAGCCGTATTCTAATCGTCCTCGTGGCCGAGGACTAGGCCGGGGACGGGGAAATCGTGGACGCGGCTCTTGCCGTGGAAACACCACCTCGTCACCAGGTTGGGCCCCTACTAACATTTCCTACCCACAATGGGCTTGGTGGAACACTCCACCTTGCCCATACCCAACCCAACCCACACTTCAGCCCACTAATCCATATTCTCAGCCCACAACCCAAACACCAGCAGCCCTTTACACACCAGCCCAACAGCCAAATCCGACCCAACCTACTTACAGCCCAATCCAATACCCTTTGGCCCCTTACCCACCCGGTTTCACACCTCAGGCCCATTATACTACCAACTAGCCCATAGCCTTTAATCCCTTGTGCCCATCAGATTTCAATGCAGCCTTCTCCACGATGCAGCTCAACTATGACCCAAACAAAATCATGGATACTGGAGCATCCTCACACTCCACTGATGAACAAGGTATGATCAAAATCCCTAACACTTTTCCTATTTGAAGTAAAATATTGGTCGGTAATGGCGCGTCCTTGCCCGTTCAAGGGTCTGGAACAGGCTATTTAACCTTACCCAACCGTACCTACATCCTACCCAATATCCTTTACTGCCCTCAAATTATTAAAAAACTAATCTCTGTTAGACGATTTACTCGTGATAACAATGTTTCCATTGAATTTGACCCCTTTGGTTTTTCTTTGAAGGACCTTCAAACTAGGCGTCTACTTTCCCGCCACAATAGCACCGGGGACCTCTATCCAGTCACACCACCAGAACTGCCACCACAAGCTGCCTTTATTACTTCCACATCTCTTCCGTGGCATGATCGTTTGGGCCACCCCGGCGCTCAAGTCTTGGATGTCCTTAGTCGTCATTCTCCTTTTTCTTGTAATAAGTCCAAATTATCTAATATTTGTCACTCTTGTCAACTTTCTAATAGCAAACGTTTACCGTTTTATGCATCAAATTCTTTTACTTTTTCCCCTTTTGATATAATTCATTGTGATCTTTGGACTTCCCCTGTGTTAAGCCAATCCGGTTATAAATACTATATGGTTTTGATTGACAATTTTTCACACTTTATCTGGGTGTACCCATTAAAATTTAAATCTGAAACTTTTTCTACATTTGTTAAGTTTCACCGCCTAATTGCCACCCAATTTAACAGACAAATCAAAACCTTCCAATGTGACCTTGGCGGTGAATTTGAAAACAACGCCTTTAAAACCTTTGCCAACCAACACGGTCTGTTGTTTCGTTTCTCCTGTCCTCAAACCTCTTCCTAAAACGGCCGTGCCGAGCGTATGATCCGCCGTCTAAACGACATCATCCGCGCTCTCCTTATCCATTCCCACCTACCTCCAAGTTTTTGGGTCGAAGCTCTTCATACCGCAGCCTATCTCCATAATATTCTTCCAACCAAACGACTCAACTTTTACACTCCCACCTATGCCCTCTACCTCTGCCACCCTACATATGACCACCTTGGGGTGTTCGGATGCGCCTGCTATCCGAACACGTCCGCGACCCAACCTCACAAACTTAATCAACGGTCCGTCCGGTGCATATTCCTTGGTTACCCACCAGATTTTCGTGGGTACCGGTGCTTTGACCCCACAACCGGGAAGGTTTCCATCTCCCGGCATGTTACCTTCGATGAAACCGTTTTCCCCTATACCATTCCCACACCCTCAACCTCCTATAATTTCCTGGATGACTCTCCTCCTCCCGGATTCACCTTTTCCCGTCCTTTGGGCCCCACAAGCCCACGGTCACCTCCAAACAATGACCCTCGGCCCACTACCACATCGCCTTTTCCTTATACCTACACCCGCCTCCCAAGACCAACCCAACCACCACCTTTAACCACCACCATCCCTACGGCCCAAACACCCACTACCAATACACCAACCCCACCACACCCCCTACAACCTCTGCCCCAACGACCTCTGCCCTACCATCCCAGCAGCCCACGGCTGTCCCACAACCATCGGCCCACCCTCTACCCTCTCACCCGATGGCCACCAGATCAAAAACCGGTAGCCTAAAGCCACCCCTCTAATCCCTTAACACCACTAACCTATCTCCCGTCCCTAAAAACTACCAACAGGCCTTCGCCGACCCGAACTGGCTGCGTGCCATGCAGGCTGAATTTACTGCTTTACAGGAAAATGAGACATGGGATTTGGTCCCTCGGCCGGTTGATAGACCTGTCATTAGATGTATGTGGCTCTTTCGCCACAAGTTTAAATCAGATGGCTCGCTGGAGAGGTATAAAGCGAGATTAGTTGTTAATGGGAAATCTCAAACCATGGGCATTGATTGTGAGGACACTTTTAGTCCGGTTGTAAAACCTGCCATGATTCGCACTGTGTTATCTCTTGCCGTTTCTAAATCATGGCCCATCCATCAGTTGGATGTCAAGAACGCCTTTTTACATGGCCACCTTAACGAAACTGTTTTTATGCATCAGCCACCTGGGTTCGTTGATCAGAGATTTCCAGGTTTTGTTTGCAGATTAAAGAAATCTTTATATGGGCTTAAACAGGCACCACGTGCTTGGTACTGATGCGTGTGAAGTGTTATATATATTAGGTGTATATTTTAAGCCCCTTTAACACTTATTTTTAGTCAAGTTTTAAATTTATAAAACACGATATTTTACTAACACTAAACACATATATGGGCAAGTGCACCCATCGTGAGCGTAGTATAGTGTTGGTAAGATACCGAGGTCGTCCAACGACACAAGAGCTTTTAGTACCGGTTTATCCTCAACGTCTAATCAAATAAAAAAGAAGTTTAGAAAAATGTTTTAAACTAAGAAAAATAAAAACTAACTAAAATGCTGAAAATAAAAATAAAAAGAAAAACAGATAGACAAGATGAATAACTTGGTTCCGACTCGTATCTAGTGTAACCTTTGATTATTTCCGCACTTTTGCACTATTTTAAGAGAGTATCTTAGTTATTGTAGTAGGCCCCTCTTTTGAAGGTGACGTTACGCTCACCCCAGTAGTTTGAGTCAGCAAGGATACAATCCTAAAAGGGTAGATTATTGGAAGATAATTAATTAAGTTATTAATGCAAATTATGGTAGGCCCCTCTTTTGGAGGTGACGTTACCCTCGACTAAGTAGTCTGAGTCAGCAGGGATACAGTCCTAAATAGCCGGGTTATAGTATTAATAGTAGTTAACTTATGAGGGGATCAAAGAGTTTGGACCCCCGCCATCCAATACCGTTAAGTATTGAAGGAGGTCCTACTAAATTTGACCCAGGTCCATTGCAGGACCTCTAAACGCTGAACAATGGCAAGACCTTTACCAAACCGTTCCCTTAACCCCCGACCAAGTAGCCAACATACCTCCATATAGACCGTGGAGATATGAATGGTGAAAATCTTTTATTTTATATAGACAGTAAAATAATGCCAAGACACCACGGAGAAACGATAAGGAAATATCACCTTCAACATAAGCAACTAGTTATTAAAGTCATTAATACAAAACCAAGTAAAAAGTGCGAAAAGATTAGAAATAAAAAGTATTACACTAGACACTTTGTCTTCACCAAGTGATGTAAGAGACTTAGGCAAACATGGCCTTGATTGTCAAGAACTCTTACGATCAATCTTGGATCCCGAGACGACTCACACACTCTACGATGGACAATGGATGATGGTGGTGGATGATGGTGTTATGGTGGTGGTGGGTGGTGGGTGAAGTGTGAGAGAGGTGGTGTGCCAAGGGATGGTTTGAGCTTTAGCCAGGCACTTCTATTTATAGGCTGAACAGAAGCTCGGGCACGGCCCCGTGTCCACATCCTTCTCTTTCTTCATTTAATGCAGTTTTGTCTTTTAAGTTGACCACGCCCCCCGTGTCCGCTGAGCACGACCCCGTGGTGCAGAAGAATCTTTGTACTATGCAGATTTGCTAGATTGTGCGAATCTTGTAGTTGACCACGGCCCCGTGTCCGCTGAGCACGGCCCCGTGGTGGGCAATAGAAGCTTCTACCACTTTGTCTTTTCTGCTGACACTTGGGCACGCCCCCGTGCTGGCTGAGCACGGGGCGTGTTCAGTCTTCTGATCTCTTGTTTTGCTTGGGAAGATGCTGTCGTGGGGTCGGGCATGTCACGTCTTGTTCCTTTTCTTGTATTTATGTTAGATTTTGATGTCTTTTTGCTTCTTTTGTTAATTTGAGCTCATTTAATCCTGAAAATACAAAAGGAAGATAAAAGCACACTTTTTCCAACATTAGTACTAAAAAAGGGTTAGTTTTATGCCTCATTTGATGAAATTTATATGTTGCATTTTTAACACATCAAATACCCCCACACTTGAATCTTTGCTTGTCCTCAAGCAAAACTCTTTAATATGTGGCTAATACACTCCCAAATGGAATGGGTAGAGAAGAAGGTTTTTGGGCTTGTCGTAGAGTGTCGGGAATTCCAAGATTCTTTATTTGATTTTATTTTTATTTATTTACAATCCAATTCGTCATGATTTATTTAAAACTTTTCATAAGATAAATTACTTATTAGGGCATAACATGCCTCTTTAAAATTCTATTTATATACAAGTTCACATACCTCACGGGGATCACTCAACAATCGGCCGAAAATGTATTTTTGTGGATCACTCGAGAGCGGCATGGAACTTACTCCTACCATTGGCTTGCCAAGCAATCAATCCTCCTCCTTTTTTACTTATATACCTTTGTAAATATTAAGAGAACTTTGTGGGTGAAGGGTTAGGCTTGGGTTAAAGGTAGGTGGTTGGGTTGGTGGTTAGTGGTTAGTGGTTAGTAGAAAAAGGGCGAAAAGCGTAACAAGTGTCGGTTTTCGTAAGACTTTCTATTTTTGTAACTTTTATTTTGATGAAGCTAGTATTCAAACAAAGTTATTTTTGATGAACTTGTTTGTTTATTTTCTTTTGCTTCATCATCAACAAAAAATATATATATATATATATATATATATATATATTTTGAAAGTCATACGAAAAACTGAACTTGTTATTAAAACAAAGGGTTAAAAATGAAAAAGGTTTTGGTGAGTAAAAGGGTGTTTGGTTTGGGTTATGAAATGAAAAGGTTTAGGCTCAAAGGAGCTAACTAGGGGGATTTTGGGTAGGTGGTAAAAAAAAAATAATGGCGTAGAAATAAAAAGGGTTAGTCCTAATGCCTCCATCATTTACTTACTCGGGTTTAAGTTGGTAAGGACCGGGAATGTATCGTCATGGCAAGTTCTAGAGTCGTAAGAACCAAGCGGCTATTCACACAAGAAACGAAAAATGAGCATTTAGTCTAATGATATGTAATTGTATGCTCAATAAAGGCTCAAAACTCACTTTTGTGGGAATGGGTTTTTATGTGATCAAGTATATATAATCAAATTTTAACTAAGCTTGTCATGCCTTTTCATAATTTTCTTATGTTGGTTCTTTTTATCACGACGCTATCGGTTGTAAATTCGTAAAAATATAACCTTTTTAGAACTTGAAATTCCCGAGTTAAACCTAGACAAGTAAAAAAAACATGAAAATTTTTGAAAAAATTTGGGGTGATTAGCGGTTCCAATAGAGTTTTGTGTAAGGCTTGTATTTAGGACTTGTAAGATTCAAGGTTTTAGCATCCCCCCACACTTAAATTACACATTGTCCTCAATGTGTCCCAAAAATAAGTTTTTAGGTTGATTGAATGTGTAAAAGGTGTGAAAAAGCAAAAATTTTGTGTTACTAGGCGCTGAACACGGCCCCGTGTTATCCGGGCACGGCCCCGTGTTCAAGTGCCAGTAACAAAATTAAAACAAGAGAAACAGAAGCCTGGACATGGGGGCGCGTTGGGTGAACACGGCCCGTGTCCAGTTACCTGAACTGGGTCTTTTTCTGCAGACTGTGCAGCACGGGGCCGTGTTGGGCGGACACGGCCCGTGTCGAGCTTACTGTAAACGAAGAATTTCGTCGGACGGTTCTGTTTTCCTGCATGGAGTGCTGGTTCAAGTTTCCCTTGCATCCTTTGCCATCTCAAGTGTGTTTTATTCCTGAAAATTAAAACTAACTAGAAAACAAGAAAATTAATCTAAACTAAACTAAGGATAGTTCCGCGGAATGCCTCCGTGGTGCGCCACGTTTATAAGGGTCCTTGGCTAGACCCAAAGCCTGGTCACATGTTACCCAAGTGGGATGTATTGCATCCCATGTTACACCGTCGGAGAGCGTCATCCAAGCTTGAGTCTATGAACTTCATGTAGTTGACCGGGTCTTCTTCCTCTATTTTCTTTCCACATTCAAACTTCACTTCCTCGTCCCCAAACTTCAATGTTAACGTTCCGTCATTCATATCTACCACTGCTTGGGCGGTGGCTAGAAATGGCCTCCCGAGGATGAGAAGGACATCGGTGTCTTCTTCCATGTCTAGGATGACAAAGTCAGTTGGAAAAACGAAGTTGTCAACCTTGACCAGTAGATTTTCAGCGACACCTTGTGGAAATTTGACGGACCTGTCAGCGAGTTGTATGCTCATCTTTGTAGGGCTTGTTGTTCCTAGGCCGAGTCGTTTGAACATTGACGTGGGCATGAGGTTAATGCTAGCCCCAAGATCGGCTAATGCATTACGAACGGGGGACTTCCCAATCGAGCAAGGAATTGTGAAGCTCCCGGGATCGATTTTCTTTTGTGGAAGTTTGTTGAGTACTAAAGAGGAGCATTCTTCGCCTAAGTTAACTAATTGCAATGATTCAATTTTCCTTTTGTGAGTGAGGAAATCCCTCATGAATTTTGCATATTTAGGCATTTGGGTTAGGACCTCAATAAAAGGAATATTTGTCACACCCTCAAATTACCACCTAGGGAGTGTCCCTGTTAGGCGTGTGACGACTAGCAATGAGCCACCAATTACATTGAATCCCAAGTTTAAAATGAAGTTCCATTGTTTAATAATACTGAAATCCCAATCACAAGTTATTCAAAACCATAAGTTCAGCGGAAGCGTTAATGTAACATAATGTAAATACTTTTCGTTCAATCATAAGAAATAAATATTTGATGAATAATCCCATCCGAGTAACCATGACCACTCTCGCTCTCCAGCCAGCAAGCTCCTGTATCAATCACCTAACGACCTGCAAGCATGTAACAAGTGTATCAGACAAAGCTGGCGAGTTCACAGTTTTAGAAAACGTTTGTTACCAGTTGTATGTAAAACAGTTCACTGACAAATGCAAGTAATATTGTTAATATCTCAATTCCGAACAAGACGGCTCCTGAAATACATGACTGCCCTTCCCACGTACTCCTATCTAGTACTGGGCCCCGACTGGGTCATTAGTTCACATCCGTCCTATCTAGGAGCGGTGTGAGGGTGCCAAACCTAAGTAGCGCTACCAACTAATACCCGTTACCCTCCAGGTAACATAATAAGGGACTTACAAAAATGATAGGTGAGAATATTAACCAATATACCCGTTTTTACCCAAACCACTGACTGTCCCCAACCACTGGGACGCATGCTCGAATGTAGTGAACTCACCTTTGGGTTGCTCGGTTAGATTAAATGTCCGTTCACAGTTGGTCAATCAAATCCTAGTATGATTACCAGTGATAATTAGTTTTTACGTTTACATAAATCACAATCTCTCATGCATATAGAACAAATAGTCACAAGTATGTTTCATGCTATCACATGAGCTGTAACAATTATTCACTTCAACGCGTAAGCATATTGTATATTCATGCCATATGTCTGTCCAGTTTAATCTAAGCACTCGACTCAACGCAACATTATTAACATATGACTCAACAACATGTGATCACATTTAACCCGGTTCGGGCCCTGGCCCAACCTGAATCCCATAACAGTCGTGTGGCCCAGCCCAGTGAACAGCTCAACATTTCACAATCAAGTCTCATTCGGCCCAATAACCCTTTTTTTATTAATCGGGTCACACTTTAACTAATTATAAGTGATGTAAGGTAACCCTTATGTACAATAACATAAATCAATATCATCATCACATCAGTGTGTTCTCAAATGGTGACAAGCATTTCGATAGTGTTTATCCTTCTATCATCGATTCACAATAGTTGCATATAATCATGATGTAATAAATCCTAGTCTACAACCTATACACCTATATTGGTCATTTAAGTCATGCAAGCTATGTATCCATAACAGGCCATTATCATACTCGTATATATCCATTATCACATCTCATCATTCATGCATATAACATGCCTACTGACAACTTCATTATGTGTCTTCCTGATTTGAGTTTGGTCGCACATGGGTCAACATTAATTTCATGTAGCCTATTAATCATATCTAGCCTATCAATCATGCCTACACACAACCGATTGGCATAAATATCAAGCATTATGCATATAATATGCTTACACACAACCCAATATCAGCCACTAACAACTAACATGTAATTTCAATTTCATGTGTATTAATCATGCAATTGAAATTAATGGATCACTACATTAATCGGTAACAGTTTAAACAATTAACAAACATACTAAATCGAATAACTCAGGTAATTCATATCAGATTACAATAATCATAACTAAACACATTTATAAATCAAAGCATACATTTATACATGCGATCATATAAGTCCTGTACGTATCACAATCTAGTAGCCGAGAACTTAAACACATAAGAATTTACTAACCAGAAGTCTCGAATGATCAGGATGTAAACGTGAGGGGGGGTTTCCTGCCGTCGCAACTCCAAGGAGGGGTAGGGTGTTTAGGGTTTTGTTATGTGTAATGCAAAGACAAGGTGCAGTTACGTGATATAAACATATACGACACAAATAGAGGTGGGCTTGGACAGCATATTGGGCCAGGAACAAGTGTGGGTCAAGACAAGAGGGGAAAGCCCGATAAGTCATAGGAGTCTGAGTAGTCATGTGTGTTTTGTGTAGATTTGCGGCCCAATAAATATCAAGTAACACATATGTGGCCCAAAACGTTAATTAACAAGTTATCGTGTTTAATTTAACAGAGTTATGGCACAGATGTTAATTAAATGTTACTAACCTTGAGAATTCGGGTTGTCACATCATCCCCAACTTGAAAGAAATTTCGTCCCGAAATTTGCTAAGCAGTCTCGGAGAAAAGGAGCGATGACTCAGGATGACTGTGGACTTTCTTCGGGTGCCACATCATCCCTAACTTGAAGAGGAATCTCGTCCTGAGATTCACCAGCTTTACTAGATTCTGGTTTGTCTTTAGGAAAAAAGGTGTGGATACTTGAGCTTCATTTGATCTTCTCGTTCCCAAGTGAACTCCGGTCCTCGCCGCGAGTTCCAACGAACTCTAAAAATTGGAATACGACTGTGTTTGCGTACTTTGACCTCTCGGTCCATGATCTCAACGGGTTCTTCGACGAATTGCAGCTTGTCGTCGATCTTTAATTCTTGGAAGGGTACAACTAGTGGGTCTTCAGCATAGCATTTATTTAGTTATGAGACGTGAAAAACATCGTGAACATTACCCAACTCCGCAGGCAATTCTAGCTTGTAGGCCACTTTACCGATGCGTTCAAGAACCCTAAACGGTCCAACGTAGCGTGGATTAAGCTTGCCACGCTTTCCGAAGCGTACAACGCCTTTCCACGGTGAAACTTTCAACATGACACGATCGTTCACCTCGAACTCTACCTCCTTGCTACGTTTGTCGGCATAGGCTTTCTGACGGTCATGAGCTGCTGCCATACGTTCCCTGATCTTCACAATCATCGCTGAAGTTTCTAATACCAGTTCAGGACCTGAAATCTGACTGTCACCCACTTCAGCCCAACAGAGAGGTGAACGACATTTTCTCCCGTATAGTGCTTCAAATGGAGCTGCCTTGATGCTAGTGTGGTAACTGTTGTTGTAGGAGAATTCTACTAATGGTAAGTGTCTCTCCCAACCCTTCCCAAAATCAATAACACACGCCCGTAACATGTCTTCAAGTGTCTGAATAGTGCGCTCACTCTGACCATCTGTCTGTGGGTGATACGCAGTACTCATGTCGAGACGCGAGCCAAACGCCCTGTGCATAGCCTGCCACAACTCCGAAGTGAAACGCGGATCCCGATCCGAAATGATAGAAGTTGGCACCCCGTGCCTAGAAACCACCTCCTTAAGATAAATCGCTGCGAGCTGGGAGTGCTTGTCTGTTTCCTTAATTGGTAGAAAGTGCGCTGACTTCGTAAGACGATCGACAATTACCCATATTGTGTCGTTCCCCGCCTGTGTTCTCGGTAATCCTGTAACAAAATCCATAGAGATCTGCTCCCACTTCCACATCGGTATCTCTGGTTGCTGGAGTAGTCCCGAGGGTTTCTGATACTCTGCCTTGACCCTGGCACAAGTCAAGCACTTGCTTACATACGTGGCTATGATAGCTTTCATATTCGGCCACCAATACTAGACTTTGAGATCGTGATACATCTTATCAGAAATACGTCAGGAAACTCACAAACAACTGGAAGATCTCCGATCTTCCTATCATCAGACTGCGAATCGGTGACAAGGGCTAAAATGGCAGGATAGCCCTTACGTAGGTACTTCTGAGCCTTCATTGATGAAACGATGCTAACCGGGGTCCCACTGCGATGACCCTGAACCGATAGATATTCTCCACTAGAGAGAGGAACACACACGATTTTCTCTTTACAGATAATTTCCGCCTGACACTTGGACAACCAGTCCATGCCGATAACTACGTCGAAACTTCCAAGAGTAATGGGAAGTAGGTCAATGTCAAATACTTGACCCAGAAGATCGAGTTTACACCCAACCAAAACATGTGAAGCTTCGATTGTTTTACCATTTGCTATCTCCACTATGTGTTTTGTTACAAGAGGTGTAGGACTTAACCCTAACTGACGACTGAACCCCAAAGACACGTAACTCCAATCGGCACCAGAGTCAAATAAAATAGAAGCGAATACACCGTTCACTGAAAACGTACCTGTAACCACGTTGCCGTCGTTCCGTGCTTCCCCAGCTCCTAAGACAAACCCGCGCCCACGCGCAACATTACCCCCATTGTTTCCAGCATTGTTGTTCCCGTTGTTATTGCCCCCTGTATTCTGCTTCAGCTGAGGACAGTCTCGCTTGAAATGCCCCTCAGCCCCACATTGGTAACACCCCTTTTGAATACCCTGGTTCTTCTGACTCTGCTGTCTACCCTACTGTTTTGACGACTGCTGCTGAGCTAGAAGTGTAGCCCTACAATCCCTGGCCACGTGCCCTGATCGGTTACACCGATGACAAACCCGAGTACACTGCCCCCTGTGATGATAGTTACACTTGTTGCACAAAGGTAGCTTCCCCGCATAAGATCCCTGCCCTGAATTGTTACTCTGGTTTTGATTCACTGACGACGACTGGCTGAAACTGCGATTGCTGCCAGTATCTGCTTTCTTCTGAGGCTGTGCAGAGTTGGACCCCTTGTCCATATCGTTCCACTTTCGCTTGCTATCAGTAGCAGGAGCAGTGGAAGTAGTAGTGGCTGTAGTAGTACTAGAAATACGTGGTGGTAGTGAATTACTTTCCACCTCCTGATCAACAATCTTGTGAGTCAAACGGACAATCTCGGTTATGTTGTTGAGGTTTGCTGCAGTAACCAAACCCTTCACTTGTGGAGGTAATCCCTTAATGAACAACTCAATTCTTCGAGACATAGGTCGGGACAAATTCGGACACAAGTCAGCCAACTCATACGACCGCTTCACGTAGGCTTCAACCTCAGATCCCACCAATTTCAGATTATAATACTCGTTCTCTAGCTTTTGTATCTCATCACGAGGACAGTATTCTTCCCTCATTAACTCCTTAAAGGCTTCCCACGTAGTGGCGTTCGCCGCCTCGATGCCTAACAGCTGAACCTGGGCATTCCACCATGTCAGGGCACCATCCTCGAGCGTGCCTGTAGCATACTTCACTCTGTCCCCGACCGGGCAGTTACACATTGCGAATACGGACTCCGCCTTTTCAAACCAGCGCAGGAGTCCTACAGCCCCTTCAGTCCCGCTGAAGGTCTGTGGCTTACAATCCATAAAAGTTTTAAACGTGCAAACAGGTGGGTGAGGCGGATTCTGTGGCGCCGGCTGACCTATTAACGAGGGAACATATAACAAACAAGTAAGACTCAAGTATATGACTCAAAAGGAAGAGTGTTTGGTACATGTCGTACCAGCCTGATAAGCCGCCAAGGCTGCAGCCACCTGGGCATTGATTAAATCCGTTAACTCAGCTTGAGTCATATTGATTTGGCCACGTCCACCACCGCGGCCTCCACCACGTCCACCACGACAGCCTCCACCACGTCCGTTCATGATTCTATAAGTATGGGAAAAGGACGAGTTAACAAACAAGTTCAAATAGGAACCAGGTATTTATGTAGTATCCGCGGATTTCGAGGCTCTAATGCAAGATCAACTAACAACGCGGAATCCTCTTTGCACTTGTCAAGATTCACTGGGACTCACATGCCCCCCACATTATTATTATGTGTGCACCCATAATAATAATCTAGTTTGCATGTTCATCTCAATTCCTCCTAACTCGTGCTAAAAGGCTTCCCAAATTCATACAACATGAACAAGAACATCATAACACAAAGCATGTAAGTTCAAGAAGAGTCCTACTCTTAAAACACGTAACATAGACTGGTAGTATAGAAATTCGTGCTGTAATGTCAAGTGTGCATTTAAGTGTGATACTAATCATGAGTAGGTACTAAATATGTTATGCAATAGTAAACAAGAGACGAACCTTGCTGCCTGGAGCTGAGTGTCATGGTCGTTGTCGAATCAGTTCAGTTATAGTCTGGTTTGTAAAACACTTTAAAACCAAGTTCACTATAACCAGTGGCTCTGATACCAAACTGTCACACCCTCAAATTACCACCTAGGGAGTGTCCCTGTTAGGCGTGTGACGACTAGCAATGAGCCACCAATTACATTGAATCCCAAGTTTAAAATGAAGTTCCATTGTTTAATAATACTGAAATCCCAATCACAAGTTATTCAAAACCATAAGTTCAGCGGAAGCGTTAATGTAACATAATGTAAATACTTTTTGTTCAATCATAAGAAATAAATATTTGATGAATAATCCCATCCGAGTAACCATGACCACTCTCGCTCTCCAGCCAGCAAGCTCCTGTATCAATCACCTAACGACCTGCGAGCATGTAACAAGTGTATCAGACAAAGCTGGCGAGTTCACAGTTTTAGAAAACGTTTGTTACCAGTTGTATGTAAAACAGTTCACTGACAAATGCAAGTAATATTGTTAATATCTCAATTCCGAACAAGACGGCTCCTGAAATACATGACTGCCCTTCCCACGTACTCCTATCTAGTACTGGGCCCCGACTGGGTCATTAGTTCACATCCGTCCTATCTAGGAGCGGTGTGAGGGTGCCAAACCTAAGTAGCGCTACCAACTAATACCCGTTACCCTCCAGGTAACATAATAAGGGACTTACAAAAATGATAGGTGAGAATATTAACCAATATACCCGTTTTTACCCAAACCACTGACTGTCCCCAACCACTGGGACGCATGCTCGAATGTAGTGAACTCACCTTTGGGTTGCTCGGTTAGATTAAATGTCCGTTCACAGTTGGTCAATCAAATCCTAGTATGATTACCAGTGATAATTAGTTTTTACGTTTACATAAATCACAATCTCTCATGCATATAGAACAAATAGTCACAAGTATGTTTCATGCTATCACATGAGCTGTAACAATTATTCACTTCAACGCGTAAGCATATTGTATATTCATGCCATATGTCTGTCCAGTTTAATCTAAGCACTCGACTCAACGCAACATTATTAACATATGACTCAACAACATGTGATCACATTTAACCCGGTTCGGGCCCTGGCCCAACCTGAATCCCATAACAGTCGTGTGGCCCAGCCCAGTGAACAGCTCAACATTTCACAATCAAGTCTCATTCGGCCCAATAACCCTTTTTTTATTAATCGGGTCACACTTTAACTAATTATAAGTGATGTAAGGTAACCCTTATGTACAATAACATAAATCAATATCATCATCACATCAGTGTGTTCTCAAATGGTGACAAGCATTTCGATAGTGTTTATCCTTCTATCATCGATTCACAATAGTTGCATATAATCATGATGTAATAAATCCTAGTCTACAACCTATACACCTATATTGGTCATTTAAGTCATGCAAGCTATGTATCCATAACAGGCCATTATCATACTCGTATATATCCATTATCACATCTCATCATTCATGCATATAACATGCCTACTGACAACTTCATTATGTGTCTTCCTGATTTGAGTTTGGTCGCACATGGGTCAACATTAATTTCATGTAGCCTATTAATCATATCTAGCCTATCAATCATGCCTACACACAACCGATTGGCATAAATATCAAGCATTATGCATATAATATGCCTACACACAACCCAATATCAGCCACTAACAACTAACATGTAATTTCAATTTCATGTGTATTAATCATGCAATTGAAATTAATGGATCACTACATTAATCGGTAACAGTTTAAACAATTAAAAAACATACTAAATCGAATAAGTCAGGTAATTCATATCAGATTACAATAATCATAACTAAACACATTTATAAATCAAAGCATACATTTATACATGCGATCATATAAGTCCTGTACGTATCACAATCTAGTAGCCGAGAACTTAAACACATAAGAATTTACTAACCAGAAGTCTCGAATGATCAGGATGTAAACGTGAGGGGGGGTTTCCTGCCGTCGCAACTCCAAGGAGGGGTAGGGTGTTTAGGGTTTTGTTATGTGTAATGCAAAGACAAGGTGCAGTTACGTGATATAAACATATACGACACAAATAGAGGTGGGCTTGGACAACATATTGGGCCAGGAACAAGTGTGGGTCAAGACAAGAGGGGAAAGCCTGATAAGTCATAGGAGTCTGAGTAGTCATGTGTGTTTTGTGTAGATTTGCGGCCCAATAAATATCAAGTAACACATATGTGGCCCAAAACGTTAATTAACAAGTTATCATGTTTAATTTAACAGAGTTATGGCACAGATGTTAATTAAACATTACTAACCTTGAGAATTCGGGTTGTCACAATATTGACATGCAATTGTTTTAGTAAACTTTCGAACTTTGCGAATTGCTCATCGGTCTTTTGACGATTTAACCTACCGGGGTACGGAATTGGAGGAGTCTTGGTGGGCTCTTGATTTGGTGAAGAAGCCTTTTCTGGTTGAGGTGTAGGTGAAGTCGTGCTTTGGCGTTGGCTTCCTTCAACTGGTGGTAATGGGGCATCCTCGGGACCCACGGTTCGGTTTCTCAATGTGATGAGGTGTATTTGCGCCTTTGGGTTGGTTTCGGTATTACTTGGTAACGCGCCTTGTGGTCTCTCGGAGAAATTTTGAGCTAGTTGATTTAATTGTTTTTCAACATTTTGAATGCTAGCTTGTTGATTTCTAAAATTTGATTCCAATTGTTGAAATCGATCCGAGTTTTTCTTTTCGGTGTCGGAGATGAGGCGAGATATGGTATCTTCAAGCCTTTCTCTTCCACCTTGTTGTTGAGAGAAATTTGTGGTTGTTGAAAATTAGTTCATTGGTTTTGTTGGTTACTACTATTGCCGGGATCTCTCCAACCAAGATTTGGGTGGTTACGCCATCCTTGGTTGTAGGTACCCGTTGGAGGACCCGACGGCCTAGGTCTATTATCAATGTAGTTTACCGTTTCTGCTTGTTCATCTAATTCTTTCATACAACTCCAATTTTCATGTGACCCACCACACCCTTCACAAGCCATAACCGAGGCCGTTTTTGTCATTTCTAGCCTTTTGATTTTCGAAGAGAGGACCTCGATTTGGGCTTGTAAAGAGGTGCTTTCATCAACCTTATGGGCGCCCGGGGCAATAGATTTATTACCTCTGGGAGTGTGCCATTGAAAATTGGTTTGAGCAATTTCCTCAATTTGATTATATATTTCATTTGGGCGACGATTACCTAAAAGTCCCCCGGAGCTTGAATCAAGTGTTTGTCTTGTGTGTGGCAACAACCAATTGTAGAAAGTGGATACTTGTTGCCACACCGCTAGACCGTGATGAGGACACTTTCTTAGAAGCTCCTTGAACCTTTCCCAAGTTTCATATAAGGATTCCCCATCCTCTTGTGAGTATGTATTAATTTCAGTCATTAATTTAGCCGTTTTAGTAGGAGGGAAATACTTATATAGAAACTTTTGGGCTAGTTCATCCCAGGTGTTTACCGAGCCAACTGGGAGGGTGTTAAACCAAGCCTTAGCTCGGTCTTTTAGTGAAAATGGAAACATCCTAAGGCGAATGGCGTCGTTTGATGCTCCATTGATCCGAAAAGTATCACATATTTCCAAGAAATTAGTAATATGTAGATGGGGATCCTCGTCCGCAAGCCCATGGAAGGTTGCGGAGTTTTGGAGCATTTGTATCAAATGCGGCCGAAGTTCGAAGTTGTTGGCTTCGACATTCGGTGCATTGATAGCGGCGCTGAGATTGCCTACAGTGGGTCGTAGGTAATCCATGAGGGTACGTTGGTCCGCCATTGGAAGTGGGTCCCCCGAAACTTTCTCTTGATTTTTAGCGTTAAGTCTTTTTCTGAGAAAGCGTTCGGGTTCTTCTAGAGGTTCTTTTATGTCTCAACTAGAACTGGAGCTCATGCACTACGTAGGAGGTTCAAATGTGGCGCCTGGGTTCCAAGTCCTGCAATAAAAACAGAAAAGAACGTTGGTCAGAATGTTCACCACGGCCCCATGCTCGGTGAACACGGTCCGTGGTCAGAGATACAGTGATTGTTTTCTGGATCCCTGTTACTGGGAGTTTGACACGGCCCCGTGTTGCACCGACACGGCCCCGTGTTCAGCTCTCTGTAACTCAGAAAATAAAAACTGCCAGTGATGATGCTGGGCACGGCCCGTGTCCGACCAGGCACGGCCCGTGCTGAGCTCTGCAGAAACAGAAAAACTAAAAAAAAAATCCTAAAAAAATGAAAAACAAGAAAAACGATTAGGCCGTTGATTCCTAACTTTCTTAAAATCCTTGTGTCCCCGGCAGCGGCGCCAAAAACTTGATGCGTGTGAAGTGTTATATATATTAGGTGTATATTTTAAGCCCCTTTAACACTTATTTTTAGCCAAGTTTTAAATTTATAAAACAAGATATTTTACTAACACTAAACACACATATGGGCAAGTGCACCCATCGTGAGCGTAGTATAGTGTTGGTAAGATACCGAGGTCGTCCAAGGACACAAGAGCTTTTAGTACCGGTTTATCCTCAACGTCTAATCAAATCAAAAAGAAGTTTAGAAAAATGTTTTAAACTAAGAAAAATAAAAACTAACTAAAATGCTGAAAATAAAAATAAAAAGAAAAACAGATAGACAAGATGAATCACTTGGTTCCGACTCGTATCTAGTGTAACCTTTGATTATTTCCGCACTTTTGCACTATTTTAAGAGATTGTCTTAGTTATTGTAGTAGGCCCCTCTTTTGAAGGTGACGTTACGCTCACCCCAGTAGTTTGAGTCAGCAAGGATACAATCCTAAAAGGGTGGATTATTAGAAGATAATTAATTAAGTTATTAAAGCAAATTATGGTAGGCCCCTCTTTTGGAGGTGACGTTACCCTCGACTAAGTAGTCTGAGTCAGCAGGGATACAGTCCTAAATAGCCGGGTTATAGTATTAATAGTAGTTAACTTATGAGGGGATCAAAGAGTTTGGACCCCCGCCATCCAATACCGTTAAGTATTGAAGGAGGTCCTACTAAATTTGACCCAGGTCCATTGCAGGACCTCTAAACGCTGAACAATGGCAAGACCTTTACCAAACCGTTCCCTTAACCCCCGACCAGGTAGCCAACATACCCCCATATAGACCGTGGAGATATGAATGGTGAAAATCTTTTATTTTATATAGACAGTAAAATAATGCCAAGACACCACGGACAAACGATAAGGAAAGATCACCTTCAACATAAGCAACTAGTTATTAAAGTCATTAATACAAAACCAAGTAAAAAGTGCGAAAAGATTAGAAATAAAAAGTATTACACTAGACACTTTGTCTTCACCAAGTGATGTAAGAGACTTAGGCAAACATGGCCTTGATTGTCAAGAACTCTTACGATCAATCTTGGATCCCGAGACGACTCACACACTCTACGATGGACAATGGATGATGGTGGTGGGTGATGGTGTTATGGTGGTGGTGGGTGGTGGGTGAAGTGTGAGAGAGGTGGTGTGCCAAGGGATGGTTTGAGCTTTAACCAAGCACTTCTATTTATAGGCTGAACAGAAGCTCGGGCACGGCCCCGTGTCCACATCCTTCTCTTTCTTCATTTAATGCAGTTTTGTCTTTTTAGTTGACCATGCCCCCGTGTCCGCTGAGCACGACCCCGTGGTGCAGAAGAATCTTTGTACTACGCAGATTTGCTAGATTGTGCGAATCTTATAGTTGACCACGACCCTGTGTCCGCTGAGCATGGCCCCGTGGTGGGCAATAGAAGCTTCTACCACTTTGTCTTTTCTGCTGACACTTGGGCACGCCCCCGTGCTGGCTGAGCACGGGGCGTGTTCAGTCTTCTGATCTCTTGTTTTGCTTGGGAAGATGCTGTCGTGGGGTCGGGCATGTCACGTCTTGTTCCTTTTCTTGTATTTATGTTAGATTTTGATGTCTTTTTGCTTCTTTTGTTAATTTGAGCTCATTTAATCCTGAAAATACAAAAGGAAGACAAAAGCACACTTTTTCCAACATTAGTACTAAAAAAGGGTTAGTTTTATGCCTCATTTGATGAAATTTATATGTTGCATTTTTAACACATCAGTACACACGTTTTGCAAACTATATCTTATCACACGGGTTTAAGAGTAGCGCGTGTGACAACTCTCTTTTCATATACAGTAGCGGCCATGATATTGCGTATCTTTTGTTATACGTTGATGATATTGTTCTCACCGCATCCTCTGACACGTTACTGCACAACATCATAAAGACACTCTCACACGAATTTGCTATGTCTGACCTGGGTCAATTACATCACTTCTTGGGCATTAGGGTCACACGCCACTCGAATGGCTTATTTTTGGATCAGACACAGTATGCCAAGGACATTCTCTCTCGGGCCAACATGACATCTTGTAAGCCTTGTGCCACTCCGGTTGATCTCTTTTCTAAATTAAGTGCTACGGATGGTCCTCTGTTTCATGATCCCACTCTTTACCGTAGTCTTGCAGGTGCCCTTCAGTACCTCACTTTTACCCGTCCAGACATATCTTATGCAGTACAACAGGTCTGTTTATTTATGCATGAGCCTCATGATCCCCATTACGCTTTCACGAAGCGGATTCTTCGATACATTCAGGGGACTTTGGACTTTGGCATTCGCATGATAAAATCCACTACACACTCCTTGGTTGCCTACTTTGATGCTGACTGGGGTAGGTGCCCTGATTCCCGTCGATCTACGAGTGGCTATTGTGTGTTTCTTGGGAATAATTTGCTTTCTTGGTCCTCTAAGCGCCAACCTACAGTTTCACGTTCTAGCGCGGAGGCTGAATACCGCGGGGTTGCGAATGCAGTTGCTGAGGTCACTTGGTTACGCAACTTACTGCTTGAGCTACATGTCCCTCTCATACGGGCTTCGGTCGTTTTTTGTGATAATGTTTCTGCGGTGTACTTGTCTGATAATCCTGTGCAGCATCAACGTACGAAACACATCGAAATCGATATCCATTTTGTCCGCGAAAAGGTCCGCTTAGGACACGTATGAGTCTCCCATGTTCCTGCTCCGTATCAATACGCGGATATTTTTACAAAAGGATTGTCACGACAACTTTTTCAATCCTTTAGATCCAGTTTGACCGTTTGCCCAAGGATCGCTTAAACTGCGGGGGAGTATTAGCCGAGATTTGTGCTCAATATTTTGGTTACCATATATTAGTGATTGTATTATATTTATGTATTGATTTGTGTTACCATATTTAGTGCTAGGGTTAATCCCTATATAAAGGGATCATTGTAATTGTTTTGATTTATTCAGAAATACAATCGATACATACTTTCAAAAATATGTTAATGTGAAGCTAGCCCGTTTGGTAGAGGCACATGTCCCAAATTTTAAACTTGGGTAATAAGAACATTTTAGGATTATTGGTGTAATAAAGTAGGAACAACGTTGCCATTAAAAAAACCCATATTGACACATGACATAATCAATTGACTTATTTAAATTTTAAATTTTAGATTGATTCAAAGTGGTTCCTTCCTACACATAAATATCGTCTGTCGTGGGGTTTAACCTTTAAGAGCGGGCTTTAAAGGGGTTTTAAGGGACAGAAATGTTGTCATGTAGACGGCATCAAACACACTTTTTTTCTACCCTCGTGGGCTTGACCGTCCTGTTTAGTTACCTGTCATGTCATTAAAGCATGTATTCTTTAAAAACACTCAAAACTCAACCAATAAGAAAAACCAAAAAACATTACCATATCATCGCCACATTAAAAAAACATACCACCCAATCCACCTACCTGAGAGTCCAGGATCCGGCGAGTTTGACGGAGCTTTGGTCCTAAGATAACCGGTTCGGTGATAAGAAATGAGTAGAAATAGAGAAACGACACCGAACAATCACTTATAATCTGGTTTCTATTAATATATGAAAGTTACATACCCGCGAAACCAGTTGGACAACATCTCCCCATAGGGAACCAAAAACTTGTCCAACACAAGACCCAAAGCCCATATATATAGGCATGGTGCCTTCGTACGAAGCCACATAAGGTCCCTTCATACGAAGCGCCTTGGTCTTGTGCATCAGTTACGAACCTACTCATTTGTCCGTTCATACGAAGGGACTCCCTTCGTACGAAGGGACTCCCTTCGTACGAAGGAGCTGTAACAACACTAAACCTTCAGTTCGTACTGGATTTCACTCTAATCTATACAATATTCAACACACACTCTATATAGCATATTCACACAGTGGCAGACATACAAAACATGCACCAACATATTCCCCCTTGGCTATCACTGTCAAATTGTCACGTTGAAAACCTTGAGCTGTGTTTGAATATTCAGCAACTTTCAATATTCTGCAATTTCAATCAGGCATCTTGAAATCTTCAATCGATTCCCCCTTGATTGATGATCCGGGTTTGCTTGGACAGTGTTTGAACAAATACCCCCTGAAACGATTCTTCAGGTCTTTGTTTACACAGTTCATGACTCATCCTCTGATTTGCTAAACTGCAATCTTCACGAACAATCACCACTTGAAACTAATCAATGCAACATCTCTGTTTCAGCTTTAACCATATCCACGTTCGGTTTTTGATATAACATTTCAGCACCATCGATCTCGTATTCCGCCTGCTTGATCTGTTTATTGTACAAAAACCCAACCGACAATTGATAGAAACTTCAAATACCCCACTTGTTAACTTCAAATTTGTGATTACCCATGAACATCTGAAATCCCGTTTTCAGTGATCAACATTAAGCACCTTCAATAATGATAGATCCGTGTAAACGATACTTTCCACAATCAGCAAATCTTCAACGGATAACGAATCATCTAGTAACGTATACTGATCTCGTAAGCATTCGTCCACAGTCAGATTCATCTTCTCAGACAATTTTGTTCTTAGAAGCTTTCATTCACAATCATATTCACATTCCCGGACAATCCTGAAGTCGGAACCACCCGAATACTGTTGCAGTGTCACAAATTTCATAAATGCCAGGAATTTCAATATATGACTGTTGGACCGGTTTTGACTCCGAAACGATTGCTAAACGAACGTGAAACGTGCGGAATCCGTACACGAACGCGACCTAACACACATGACGTAATATAAACGTGATTCTATTATAAATCTGAAATCGTACAGCACCTTGAATCACTTTCTCTCTCTAGATTCTCTCTCTAGATCTAGAAAGCTCCAAATAACAAATGTAGCAAAAGTCCCTAATTTATGACATAATCTCCTATTTATAGTCCAAGGCATTTAATGAGATTTCTCATTATTACAATTATGTCACCTTGCCTTTTTGTCTAGCTATCACTAATATAATGACTCGTTTTCTTCTGTTTCTTGCTACGGCTCGGATTGACGAAGGCGATAGACATAAATGTACTAACAGACTCCCCCTTGGATATTGCCGCAGTCAATCTCGATCATTGAGTCAAACTCGTAGCGTCTTCTTTTTCTCTATCTCTCTCTTTGAATCTTCTTGAACAGAATCCCGGTGGATCTGTCTTCAGCTTCAGCTTCTTCTCCTTTTGTAGACTCTTTTCTTCATCAGGCTCCCCCTTTCGTCAAGCTTCCGTGCTTTAGGGATCGACACCTTGCTTTTCGATTACAAGCTCCCCCTTGCTTTGAGCTCGTCTTCAGACTCCCCCTTAGACTCAGCTTCCGGGATCATAGTCTGGAATCTTATCTGCAATCACTCAAACATTTATAAGTAATAGCATTTCAAATTTCAGCTATCCAGAAATTGTAACCTGGCTCACTCAAACATTTTAAACAAACAATTTACATGAATTTGGCAGTTTCATCGAATTGAATCAGAAACTAGCTCTATAACAGTATAAGCATCCAACTCCCCCACAGTTAATCATCCAAGTCCAACTTAATGACCTTGGAGATATCACAAACTGTTTTTGAATTTTTGATTTTAAAAATTTCAAGTTTCAATTTAATGAACTTGTCTTATTTTCAGAAACACAATTAGCTTACTTAGATTTTGAAACTCAGCATCTCAGACATTAGTTGTCGAAAATAAAGCAGAATTAAAAATCTTTTTGTATTTTCTGAAATATAAAGCAGTAAAGAAATATGTACAAACATATTTACAGACAATATTTTTGTTTGAGTGTGCGTTAGAGGATCATATCAGTTTTTGACAAGTCACAAGTACCGTTGAGCTTAATTACACAGTAAGTATTAAACAATTCACTTAGATTGTCGATTTACTGGTCCACTTTAAATTCTCACACAATTTTCAATCTGTCCAGGATACGAATTAAGTGTTTTAGAGACTTAAACTTATACGTGTGTCCCACCTCTTGAATATACTCCCGTATCCAGATCCTAATATTCAGTCTTACAGGTAATTATAACACAAATGATATCTGTAAGGGGTTAATAAATTATGAAGAATCATGAGAGCTCAGGTCAGAACTACCGTTCAGCAGAGAGATCATGACTCAACTTGTGGGTGTGTCCCCTTTAGAGGATCTTTTTTACAACAGCATTGCTAAGCAATTTTATTGTCTTATCATATATGCTGAGGGTGATGCTATGTTTCAAGCATTTGCAGAAAGTATTATTCGAGGACTAGGTCAGAACTTCCATTCAGCAGAAGTCCCGGAATAATACCCCAGATATCATTGAGTATACAGACCTAGTATATCAGAAAAAGGAATCTTTCAAACGAGATTTCAGGGGTTACCTATATATCCAAGTAGTGTTCCCCACGAAATAAGTAAGTAAAGATTTAGGTTTATATCCCGAACAAACCTACTAAATGTGCAAAAACCTACCGACACATCCACGGTGAGATCGTTTAACACATTTAAACTTTCCATTCTTTAGCGTACTTTAACTGTCTACTGATGTACTATCATTTCCTCTTTTTACGCAAAAACTCAAATTTTGAATTTTATCATGTTTTTGTCATTTTCAAATTTTCAAATGTTTTTGTATTTTCTAACAAATATTACTCCCCCTAAAATGCAAAACTATTAAAGAAAATTTGACAACCAATACTGATAGCTTTGTCTCGCCATCCATTTTCTGCTTAAAGTGCTCTGATTTGCAGAAAATATACATACCCCCATGATTTACAACACATTGATATTTTACAGTTTGAAAACCGTTTTTCAACCTGATGAAAGTAATCATGTTTGTTCAGCCGTGAGGGTTTCGGCGTATTCAATCAACACAAATTTTTGTATTTTTGAATATTTGACAAAAATTAAAAACAAACATATTTTTGGTTTTTCAAATTTTTAAATTTTTAGGATTTTTGAAAATATTGTTTATTTAATTACAGAAAACATATAAACTTCCTGTTTCAACCAACACAGGATCCAGCAGCCTCCTCTCCTTGTTGTGCCAGGCTGCTCCAACCTCCATTCTCACAATCTTTGAATTCCATGAGCACCTGCACAAACAAACTACTCAATTACTTGAACAATTTAGCCCAGGTCTGTTGAACCTTAGGCATTTCAACACAATAATTTTCATTCAATGCTGGAAATTCTTTGTCATTTTTCACAAAAACTTTCTCAATTTTAATTTCAACTTTCTCATCTTTTACCAAATCAACATGTTTCTTAACACTCCATGTTTGACCTTTTGGTGTTCCTCGTTTGTAAAAATGTGAAACTTTTTGAACATTTTGATTTTGAACAACAACTCTTGGTTTCCAAAACTCTTGAGGTTTTGTCATATCAACAGTTGTTTTCCAACTTTGTGTTGTTCTTAATCTGGGTGTGTGAGAATTCCAGATCTGTCTAGAATCGAACCTATTCGAGTCTGATTTCCAGTTTTGATTCGAAGCAAACTTGTTTGTGTTGTACCTCCAAGTTTGTTTAGAGTCAAATCTGGTTGACCTTTATCTCACATTCTCAGATTTTTGTTTCTCAACATCTATCTTCTTTTGATCAACATCCACAGGTTTTAGATTAGGACACTTGCGTGCAAGATGTCCTTTTTGATCACATTTGAAACATGTTCTCATGGACACATCTTTAACCTGTGGTTGTTGCTTTTTCTTTTGAGCAAAGAACTCATCATTAGACTGTCTCATTTTGAGTTCTTTTTCTTTTTCTAAACTGTCTCCTTGAACAAAACTCAATTTTGGCTGAAAATTTGGCATTTCATTTTTGTTTCGATTCTGTTTCTTCTTATAACCCAACCCAGCCTTCATGTTCTTCTTTTTGAAACCAGGTTTGTTATACGAACCTTTATGACTCTTACCAACAAACTTTGAAATCTCAGACTTTTCAATCTCAACCATTTTGAAAACTTTATCAACCTTTTCTGAAATCACATTCTGAATCGGGAATACAACATCTAAGAATAATTTGTCCGATCCAATCATGGTATAAACCAATCCTTTTGAATCATCATTCAAACTTTCCTCGGATTTTGTATTTTTCAGATAACCATCATGAAGATTTCCTTCATCTTCATCCTGTGATTCAGATTTACCTGTAACAACTGACTCTTCTTTCAACACACTTTCAACGACTTTACCTACCACCTCTGAATCATGAGAATCATCAGATTTGGAATAGGTTATGTCAATGTTGTCTAGCAATTGGTCTACCATGTTGAAAGCTTTTTCTACCTTTTCCTCATCATAAAATGCAAATTTTCCCGATGGTGGAACCTGATGAAACTCTGAACCAATACCTTTCTTGTTCTGCTCAGACTCACCATCTCCCGGTTTTATATTGAAAATCCGTTCAAGCACATATGACGACACGTGGTAACTTTTTAACTTGTTGTTATCCTGTTCTAAATCAGCAATCTGTCGCTTTAACTTAGCAATATCCTCAATATAGGAATTAACAACATCTTGTTTTATAGCATACATTCGTTTAAGCTCTTTGGTTGTTTCAGAAAGATAATTCATTCTAGATTGAGCATATTTCATTTCATCTTTTACTTTATCATATGACTCTTTCATAACATGATATGATAATTTCATTGAGTCATATTCCTTTTTCATTTCTTGACAAGCAATTTCTTTTTGTTCGCATTCATTTTTCATTTTCAAAACATCTTCTTTCAAATCTTCATTTTCTTTCTCTAATTTGTTACATTTTTCTGAAAGTTTTTCATCATTTTCTTTAAAAACCTTTTCTTTTTCTAACATCTCTTTGCATTTTTCTTTGAAAATCTTTTCAATTTTTGTGAACTCAAGATCTCTTGTTCTAAATTGCTCATCTTTTTCAGTACAAGTTCTGCACGGTTCCATGCATTTCTTGCACTGATCAATCAGTTTCAAGTTTTCAGAATTAGAATTTACCTCAGTGATTGGCACTTAGGTATTTTCAGCAACCTCTGTCTGCTCAGCAACATTCTGCTTTTCTTCAACACTGACTTCATCACCAACATTATCAGCTTCCTCATTCTCATTCTTTTCTTCTTTTTCTTCTTTCTTCACCTCTTCTTCAATCTGATGTTCTTCAGTAACAACTTTCTCAACCTCTTCATTCACAACAACGTCTTCACTTTTGATTTCCTTCACAGCTTCAACTTCAACAGTTTCTGCTTTAACCTCTTCAGCAGCTTTCTTTAGATTGTTCACCATTTCTTCAACATTCTTCTTCATTCTCTCCTCATCCCTTTTTTTCAAACACGATAACATAGCATATCTGATCTCCTTTTCAAATCTCTTAACGTATGTGTCATCTTTCAATACATTTCTATAGTATTCAGCTCTCAACGGGACTTTGAGAAGAACATCATCGAAGATTATGTCTTTCTTGGGAACAACCGGTTCTCCTTCTCTGTTATAATAGCATTCTCTCTTTTTATCCCATCTTTTGCTACCGACAACCATCTCATACTCCTCCTGCATGTCATCCATTCTGTTGTAAACCACGTTTCTTTCTCTGTAGGTCTTCTCACTCAAGATCTCTTCTCGAGTTTTCTCTTTGATCTCAACTTTTTCTTCACGGATTTCAGCAGTGTCTTTGTCTTTGTTTTCATCTTGAATCTCAGCAACAAAATTTTCTTCTTTGTTTTCAGCCATGATGTAAACCTTGATATTCACACCTCGTAAATCACAACTCAAGAAACAATCAAATAACAACGATTATTTTCAACAAGAATATCAACCAACTGAAACGGACGAGTATCCAATCGAGTGAGTCAACACAAGTCAACAGTGACAATAATCTCGTGACAATGCTGTCCGTTCGGGTGGGATTGGAACTGTCTGAACGAATAACTTCTCAATGTAAGGTACTAAACGACAAATGTGTTGTCCGTTTTGGGTGACTGCTGATTCTTTGACTTTAATGCAAAATCACATGCAAACTTGAATCAAACCACGTGCAATAACAATCTTCAATTAATGTAGCCTTCAATTAACAAATCAACTTTAATCCAATTTTGACCTACAAAATCAAAGTCACATGGGCCGACACCTGTTCTGTTCACGTGATTTTTGGGCTTGCAATTCTGATTATGATTAGGCCGATAATATGATAAGACTCACAACATTCGGGCCAATAACAAACTAATGATGATTAGGCCGAAACCTTGATACAATATGTATAACAAATCTCTTCAACAGTAATATTGATGAATTAATGTTTGGATTGCTGATTGGGCCGCAACTTGATATGGACTGCACTTTAGCTAGTTGAATGATCTGATAGAATCACGTGGGCTGATAACACAAATCTATTAGACCAAGAACTTAACAATCCAAATTGTGATTGGACCAAAATTATGAGTTGTCCGATGACTTTTTACATGCACTATACGAGTTCCTTTGTACAGTGGCCAACAACATCAATTGACATTTCAATTTTATTGGGTCTCTCAAATCACATGCACACAATTATAAATGGCCAACAAATTCTCGTGGGCTTTTAATGACTGACAAACAGTTTAGCTCTCATTGGACCTCAATATTGTAATGGCAGACAACAATTAATTAGTCAACATTCAGATCACATGGCCTGACACAACTGAACAATCACGAGAACACTTTCAAACTATAACCACTTCAAACGGACAACACCCTCAAACGGTCACACCCTCAAACTGTCACACCTTCAAACGGTCATGTGCTTGATTTCAAACGGTCAGGTGTTTGTTCAAACTGTCAGGTGTTTGTTCAAATGGTCAGATGCTTTTTCAAACGGTCATATCAATTTCAAACGGACAAGATCAATTTCAAACGGACAACCATGTATTTTCAAACGGTCAGGGCTGCTTCAAACGGTCAGGACTGCTTCAAACGGACCTAAAAACCCGAATTTCTCCTAAACGGCTAGGAATTAGGATCTGAAACTTGGTAGGATTGTAAATCAAGTGTTTTTGCACAACATATCAAAAAATCAGACGATTTGGACCGTAAAAACCCGTTCAATTTGACGATTTTCAGTGAAAAACGTGAAAATATGAAAAATATGAAGAAGTAGATGAAATTCGGATCTGAATCTGATGAAATCACGATCAGAAATGTGTGTTGGATCAGTGCAATCGAGCTCCTGCTCTGATACCACTTGTTGGACCGGTTTTGACTCCGAAACGATTGCTAAACGAACGTGAAACGTGCGGAATCCGTACACGAACGCGACCTAACACACATGACGTAATATAAACGTGATTCTATTAAAAATCTGAAATCGTACAGCACCTTGAATCACTTTCTCTCTCTAGATTCTCTCTTTAGATCTAGAAAGCTCCAAATAACAAATGTAGCAAAAGTCCCTAATCTATGACATAATCTCCTATTTATAGTCCAAGGCATTTAATGAGATTTCTCATTATTACAATTATGCCACCTTGCCTTTTTGTCTAGCTATCACTAATATAATGACTCGTTTTCTTCTGTTTCTTGCTACGGCTCGGATTGACGAAGGCGATAGACATAAATGTACTAACAATGACATTGAAATTTTTATTCCCCCTCATTTTTGCAAATTCTAATGTCTTATCACTGAATTCCCCCTCAAACTAAGCAATTCAATTTTCTTACATCTCTAAAAAACTTGACTATACTGAGAATATAACAATCTCTGCCCCGAATGTCAGTTTTTCATCTATGCGGATTTAACGTTACGACCCATAAATAGTCAAATACCCTAGATGATAAACATTTGCACCAATATCATGACTACCCCACTAAATTCTTCAATCCGTGATTGCATCATCAAATGTGTTAGCTAAAGTTCCAGACGAAATGACAATTAAGCACCACGTGTCCCTTCGTACGAAGCTGTTAAATTTGACAATTAAGTTCTCAAGCCTGTTCGTACGAACCCATATGCGCCTTCGTACAAACCCAGAAGTGTCCTTTCGTACGAACCCATGAGTGGATTCGTACCAACTTGTATAACACTTTGTAACATCCCTTCGTACGAAGCTGCGCCTTCGTACGAAGCTGCGTTGATTTCTCAAGAGCACTTCCAAACACATTTTTCGATCGAGAATCTTTATTTATTTGAATTTCATGATGAAACTTCACAGGATTATGAGAAAATCAATTCCGAACATGATGATGTCTTCAATTTCGAATTCCATCTGTGAATTGACTTTCAATTTGATGTTTTTCTATGTTTTTACGTCAAAACTCACTACACATCCAAAATCTATGAGCGTAGGTGATTCAATCAACTGTTAGATCGATTGAATCAGTACCGTAGCTCTGATACCAATTGAGAGTCCAGGGTTTGATGGAGCTTTGGTCCCGAGATAACTGGTTCGGTGATAAGAAATGAGTAGAAGTAGAGAAACGACACCGAACAATCACTTATAATCTGGTTTCTATTAATATATGAAAGTTACATACCCACGAAACCAGTTGGACAACATCTCCCCATAGCGAACCAACAACTTGTCCAACACAAGACCCAAAGCCTATATATATAGGCATGGTGCCTTCGTACGAAGCCACATAAGGTCCCTTCGTACGAAGCGCCTTGGTCTTGTGCATCAGTTACGAACCTACTCATTTGTCTGTTCCCCTTCGTACGAAGGAGCTGTAACAACACAAAACCTTCAGTTCGTACTGGATTTCACTCTAATCTATACAATATTCAACACACGCTCTATCTTAGCCTATTCACACGGTGACAGAAATACAAAACATGCACCAACACTACCATTGACCCACCACTTTAGTTTCTTGTGGTTTTTTAGGGGCAAAAAAAGCACAAAAAATGGCCTCCTAAAACATCATCTACAATAATGAAGGGTGCTAAAGTTGGCCATGTGGCAAAAAACATCCCCAAAAAAGTTATTGGGATGCTCTAAGACAACACGGTGTGGGCGTGGAAATATGACGTGGTGGCCTATCCATGCCGTGCACACCAGCCCACCAACGGCGTGGAGGGTGACGTGGGGCTTGACGGGTAGGATTTCCATCGGCGTGGAGGACTAATGTGGGGTGACGAGGCACGTTGTGGGTGAACGTGGGTAGTAGCCGTTGTGTGCCAACGATTAAAATTAAAAAAAAGTACTTTTTAAAAATAAATAACATCTCCTATGTAAACAACTACCATTTCTCTTGATTCATCTAGTTTCCTCTCAACTTTCTTTACATTTTCACTTCAAAAATTACAAAAAAAATGGCAACGATTTTGTGGCCGAAGAAGAGGACATCGCGTTGTGTGAATCGTGGGTCGAAGCGCTTACCTACTACAAGCCTCGTAATCGCTCGGGAGGTCTGTTTTGGGGGGGGGGGGTATTTTCCAACAATTTTGTATTCATAAGGGTGACACCGCCTGAACCTTGGATGCACTTTCTTCGCGTTTTAGTACTATCCGTTTGAATAGTGAAAGATTTGAGACGGTGTACAACGGGTGTTGGGGGCTTAAGGCCCCACAACACATATGATCTTATAGGTTAAAAGAGAAAATCCGCTCGTGAGCTATCAAGATTAATAACTCAAATCAAGTCGTGATAAAATTTGACTCAAACTCAAACCTAAACTGAAGCTTATTTCATAAACAAGCTCTAGCTTACCAAGCTTTATACTATAAGAGTAAATGACAGGGATATCCATTACTCATTCATAACTTTAGGTACACATATCATCATTACTTAGACCGTCCTACTTGTAATCCCTTTCACTAACTAATATAAAACCTGTTAGTTTATTTGCTTAAAACTTGCAGCAGATGTAGACTCTGTTCATCTCTACACCTCCTCGATCACATCGATATTCGCCTATCATAATGCCATTTTGTTTAGTCAATCCAGTATTGTTGGTAACTTTCTGAAAACATGTTTACTTCCGTATTCAAGCTTTTGGGTTTCATCCTGTTTTACACAAAATCTGCTCTTAATTTGCCAAGTTTGCATCCTTCCGACATATGAATTGTTAATCTGTTTAACGGGTTTGCGTCCTTTGTCACTTAGTTGAACAACATAATAAATCTTTAACCAAAGCAAAGTCATTTCCATTTTCGATTTCAAATTACTTTTTGGGGACGTGTGTTGTTCAATGAGTTTTATTCATCACGATCACGATGTATATGTTTGAAATTTGGTGTGCAGTACAATTTTGGGTTCAGAATTGTTCTAGCTAGAAGTGTTTGAATAAACATACAAGGAGGTGTGAAACATGATCCGTATGGCCCCAAGACCTAAACCTGTGCACACTATGTATGGTTAAGTTCAGTTCTTGGTGAAATTTAGCATTGATGTAGGCTGAATTCTAGAGATCACCAAAGTCAAAGCAAGCACAATGTTTCTGATTTATCAACTATGATCACAATAGTACACATAAAACAATGATGCATATGTGGACAGCACTGGAACATCTTATCAGTATCTGCAAAGATACCTTATTAACCATATAGAGCGCGCCATGGCTCTTTCTCCTGTTCTTTTGACACCTTGGTTGGGTTCCATGTTACCTTTTCTTTCACAAATTGCATAGATGTAGCACTAGCCAATGATTTTCCTATCTCACAGATTATCTGGAAAAAGATAACCAAAAAGTCAAAAGATATATCATACATTATATAACTAATATTCTATTTGTTAGACTTATTTAGCCTCTAAATGAAGCTGTTTGGTGTTCAGTATAAGGTAGAGGTGCCAGTATAAGTTATGGGTTATTGGATTTTATCACCCCAAACTATTGGCTATTGGCCGCTGCCACCCCCAACTATCACTTTGACGACCGTCACCCATAACTTAACACTTAGTGTGTTTTGTCACCACGTTGTTAACTGATCACTAACTTTTGATCCTGTTACTATACTTTTTGGGGTGTCATGGGGATCTAGGAAGGTTCTAGGGATCTTAGGACACCCCTAAAAGTATAGTAACAAGATCAGAAGTTAGTGATCTGGTGACAGAACATACTAAGTGTTAAGTTGGGGGTGGCGGGCGTCAAAGTAATAGTTGAGGGTGGCAGCGGCCAATGACCAATAGTTAAGGGTGATAAAATCCAATAACCCTTAACTTATTATTGCCTAGTTTTTCGGGTTATTGGATTTTATCACCCCTAACTATCGGTCTTTGGCCGTTGCCACCCGCAACTAACACTTTGACATCCGGCACCCCCAACTTGACTTTTTGTTTGTGCTGGGCACCACTCAGTTAAATCTCCACTAACTTGGTTTGTTTTTTATCCGACGTGGCACAAGTATGATGAGTTGAAGCTGATTACATGGCGATGACGTGTCTTTAACCTTCATCTCCTCCTTTATAAACATCAGACAAACCCTAATTTCTTCATAATCATCTGGCTTCTCATCAATTCATGGCCAATTGAAGATCATGATCCATTAAGCCCACTTTAATTCTTTTTCCGGTACTCTTCTCCTGCTCGAAGCTTCCTCTCCATCTAGACCTCCAACATCAACCGTCTACCCTCCGCCGACACGTCATCACGGCCTCAACAACCTCATCTTATTCTCCTCAACCTATATCTCCGGTTATCGATCCAAACGTCGCCGTTGAGAACGTCAACGACCACTCGAACGCGTCCACCGTTGATTCAGGGCTTGCGATTAGTGTTTCGTCGGGATCGGTTACGGCCGGTGAGCCGGACGCTGAAATGGCGCAGATTAAGGCTGCTAAACAGCAGAGCTTGGGGTGTTCGTCTGATGAATCGGTTTTTGAGTATCTATCGCTTCGATATTGGGTAATGTGTTTGTGTTTTGTTGAATTTGTATGTTTTTTTATGTTAGGTTTGGTTAGTTAATTGTGGTTTATGCATAATTGAGTGTGTGATATGCAGGAACCTAAACAGGGGATGGAACCTAAACAGGGGATGATGCATAATTGAATGTGTGATATGCTGGAACCTAAAGAGGGGATGTGAGGTGATAAGTAATGTGAGGTTGTTTGGAGTTTGTTTTTTAGTTTTGGAGGTTGCAGGGTTGAAGAGTAATCGGTTAAGATTGCCTCTATTAAACAGGGGATGATGCAGTTGAATTTAGTCAACTTTAAATGTTGAAGATGATTCATACTTGTGCCAAAGTTACAACTCCAGCTCGTCATACTTTAAATGTTAAAGATACATCATCGCCAAGTAATCAGCTCCAACTCATCATACTTGTGCCACGTCGGATAAAAAACAAACCCAGTTAGTGAAGATTTAACTGAGTGGTGCCAGCACAAACAAAAAGTCAAGTTGGAGGTGCCGTGTGTCAAAGTGTTAGTTGCGGGTGGCAACGGCCAAAGGCCGATAGTTGGGGGTGATAAAATCCAATAACCCTAGTTTTTCAG
This sequence comes from Helianthus tuberosus, assembly GCA_030545235.1. Taxonomy (NCBI): domain Eukaryota; kingdom Viridiplantae; phylum Streptophyta; class Magnoliopsida; order Asterales; family Asteraceae; genus Helianthus; species Helianthus tuberosus. The sequence goes on along the minus strand of CM060365.1, from coordinate 69,429,268 downwards.
GGTTATATTCTCTCTGTAATGGTTCAAACTTAAAAGCAAAATTTAGCTTAAAAATGGTCTCAAGGGGTCAAAAGATGTCGAAAATGTATTCTTAATGCATACAACCTCCTAAATCGTTTTTATTTAAAGGCTTGAACAATTAATAAATAGGAAGACAAGTGTTTTGGGTCAACCAAGGCCCACTTCGACCAGAATAAAAGAATTAACATCTCGACCTAGTAAAAGAATTACCCGTTTGACTCGTTACCCGCCCCACTGATTTTGCAATCTCTAGTAGAAGCTAAGTGTGTTAGTTATGGGTTTGTTCTGCAAGACCAATAAGGGCGTGTTTGGGATTGCTTATTGAAACTCCTTATTGACTTATTAAACTTTTACAAGTTAAAAAGGTGTTAGGCAAAGTGACTTTTGCCCCTCCTTATGACTTTTTAAAGGTGTTAAAAAGGAGTTTTTTAGAAGTTAGGGGATTGTGACTTGCAAACTCTTTATAACTTTTTGCAAAAGTCAATAAGAAGGTTTGAAAAGGAATCCCCAAAACCCCCTAAGTATTTGGTGACTACAACATTTGACACCTGATAAATAAAAATAGAGAGTAAAGTATACGCATAGTCCCTGTGGTTTTCCAAAATTTTGGATTTGGTCCTTAGCCTTCCAAAAGTACATGGATGGTCCTTGCGGTTTGCACTTTGTAACGCATTTAGTCCCCAGCCATCAACTCTAGGGGCCATCCATGTACTTTTGGCAAAAGTTGGGGACTAAATGTGTTACAAAGTAGAAACCACCGAAACCATCCGCGTACTTTTGGAAATCTAGGGTCGAAATCTAAAATTTTGAAAAACCACAGGGACTATCCATGTACTTCACTATAAAATAAAATATATACAGCACTATCAATCTTGTTCATGTGTAAGCTTTAACAGACAAGAGGTGGTTTTGTGCCACCATAAATTCAATATTGCAGCTGCATTAACTTACTGTCAGGCAGTACTTGCGCCAGACAGCTCGGCCAGCTGCTAATAGAATACAACGATCTTAATTCTAAAACAAGTTCATGCATTATGTTATGTCTACCTTATAGTTGGCAATTTCAATCCATCAATTACAAATGTGCTGATTTGGTTCGTGTTTTATAAGCACCTTTTGCATTATTTTCAACACAGATAAACAGAAAGAGTAGGTACCTCAAAGTCACCCACACGATGCTGACCACTTTGTCCAATGAGAATAAACGAAGCTGTCTTCAGGGCACACACCAACTGAAGAGCACAAGACAGAGGTTCATGATGAATCTGCATTGACGAGGGTGCCTTTACATGTCTGCTGGCCAAGGCTTGTATCATATCAGTTTCTGGACCGATTTGGATGCCATAAATATTTTCATCGGGTGATTTTTTTCTTTTCAGCTTAAGCTTTGAAGAGTCTACAAGGAATGGAAGAATTAATGAAGGCATGGTTGATGTGTCTTCTTCTGCTAATGATGACAATACTTCATTGACGGCACATGATAATAATGGAGGTTCATACTTTTGCAAAACCAGGATGGATACCTGATGATTGATGAAAGGTAGATATCTTACAATGTTGTTGTCCACATGAAATGTTGCATAACGCCTAAAATGATATAGAATCCTAAGTAGTCAAATGCGCAAGGTGCACTCAAGGCGCAAAGGGACCGACTATCGCCTAGGGTTGGCCTATTTAGCCATGTCTTTTTGGAAATGAAATGGCTATTTTGTTTAGGGATGTATATGATTAAAATTGTATGTATAATAATATTTATCAATCATTTATATAAAATGAAAATAAAAAATAAAAATAAGGGTAAATTACTTTTTGAGTCCCTGTGTTTTATTGGTTTTAACCACTTGAGTCCAAAATCAAAAAGTTTAACGACCTGAGTCCCTATAAGCATTTTCCTTAACCATTTGAGTCCAAATTTCTAACACCATCCATATTTTCTGTTAGTTTTCTATTAAAAGACTAAAATGCCCCTGTATCTTCTTCTTTACCCTTATAAAAACCTAAATCTTCCACCTCTGTCATAGCAAGAACATTTCACACTCCATCCCTCCTCTCTTTCTCTCTACCCCTACCACCACCATTAACACCACCGCACCATCACTGCACCACCGCTTTCCCCACCGTCAACCACCACCTCCACCTCTTCAGCAGGTGGTCAAATCCCACCTTCAATCCCTCCACAACCTCCAGATCGTCCCCCAGATCCACTGCCTTGTTCATTTGATACGTTGATTCAGCAATCGGCGCTAAAAAAAGCCCAGTTTCTTCAGTCGCCATCGCATATCCTCAACTCCATAGCGCCTCCTCTGGTTCAGTTCGAATTGGGGATCAAATCCTTTCAATCGATGATGATGCTGGCCTTACAAAGTCTGCTCCTGGCCTTACAAATCTAAAACACAAAACAAATCGGTGGCCGGAGAATGGTTCCTCTGATAATGATTGATTTCCCAAGATTCCTTTTACCTTTACCTTTTCTCCCCACAAGATGCGATTTTGATTGATTTTTGCAGCTTCACACACCAACTGTTCTTGTAATTCTCTCACTAGACCTTCAAATCTCAAGTTTCTTGATAGCTATCATTGAATTTTGAGCTTGTTTTGCTGCAAGATTGATCTGGGTCTCATAAAGATTCAACCTTCACATGATTTTTGTTAATTTTCTTGAGTTTTCAAGCTTTTTTCACAAGATATACAAGTGGGTGTGTTTTAAAAAAACCTTTGAATTGCAGGTTTTGCTGCAAGATTGATCTGGGTCTCATAAAGATTCAACCTTTACGGTAGTTTTTTTATTTTGATTTGGTTGAGCTAGGGTTTCGTTGTGATTGTTTTTTGGGTGATTTGGAAATAGAGAATTGGGGATATGTTTTGTTTAGGGTTTGTTTTCGATCGTCTGTGTGTGATTTTGATGGTTGGAAACATAGAATCAGGGGTTTTTTTTGCATCCTTTCTGGATCTGGACGGTGGGGCAGTGGTGGAGATGACGGTGGGGCAGTGGTGGAGATGGTGGTGGTGTTTACAGAGAGAAGAGTGTGTGAGAAAATGTGTGCAGGTGTGTGTGTTTATATTATATATAATGTAATTTCTTTTTATATATATTATATATTAAAACTTTATGCATTAAAGACTTGTTCTTTATACTTATATGCATATAAGACTTGTACTTTGTGTGTAAATGACTAAATTACCCTCGTAGCTAACAGACTTGGTGGATGGTGTTAGAAATTTGGACTCAAATGGTTAAAGAAAATGCTTATAGGGACTCAGGTCGTTAAACTTTTTGCTTTTGGACTCAACTAGTTAAAACCAATAAAACACAGGGACTCAAAAAGTAATTTACCCTAAAAATAAATATAATTATAACTACCTATATAAATAATAGGCTCATTTAGGCTCGTAAACCTAATCATGCTTGGTATGTGAATCCCGACCTCAGGTTGGTTTATTAAATAAGCTTTACTTTAGGCTCATTTAAGCTTGGCTCGTTTTCCGCTTTTAGCAAGCCAATCTCAAGTAGCTCACGTGCGCTCGGCTCGTTTACACCCCTACTTTAGTTTTCAGGTCCATATGTCCCATAACAGAACATTCATAGTTATAATTCCTAAACGGATTTAAATCACAAACGACTGATAACAACAACCTAACTACTACAAGCTCAACATTCATCTCCAATATCTCAAATCCAATTATTAACCACAATTTATTTATTAAAACTCCTATACATAACCGTATCAACAACATTCAGTTGCAATTCTAGCCCTAAATAAACAAAAAACCAAATAAAATCACACAAATCCAAAACAATAACAAACTTCATCCTCCAAACTAGATTCAGTTAACTTCAATTCCACACACATGACATAATCACTTAATTTAAACAAACAAATATCATTAACTATTAACAACTAACTCTTAATCAGCAGAAACACCTACTTGTTTAACTCCACTGGCATCGAAAAAGTGAGTAACAGTTCCGGATGCTCTGGTATCCGTGATTCCGTACCGATCCAGTGGCAGATCGAACGACTCTACACTGTAAAATGAAGGACAAAAGATAATAGATGAGTTAAGTGGATTGAAATAGTAAATATGTAGAAAGAAAAGGTGTAGAAAGAAAACTAACGATGTTTTGAAGGGAGAGCTAGGGTTTGGTTGAAGACCGGTGACAATGGCGGTGGCGAAACCGCCGTCGATGTCGCCGGAGATGAATATTAGCTTCGCAGCTGTCTTCATTTCTTGCTTGATACGTTTGGGTTTTGGGTGACCCGAGAATTAATTCGATTGGTAGGTGTAAGGGTTTGAGCCGATGAACTGTTTAGAGCCCGATATGATTGCCAAAAAACGGTTTGGGCCCAACTAAAAACAACTAGGTTCGAGATTTTTTGTGTTTGAGAACCGGTTTCAACCTGAACCGATTTGGGCATTCTCCAAAAAAACCCGGTTTTAACGCTTCAAACTAGTTTTGAACCGATCCAAATCAATTTGAGTGGGTTGGGTTTTTCAACTCTAAAATTGGTTTACAACCCAAACCGTTTTGAGCCCAAGTAAAAAAACAACAACCAGACTTAGGGGCAGATGTAGCTTGATACTAGGGGTAGTCCCCGCTACCCCTTAATGCTCTGGCGATAGTGTAAACTTTGGTAAAATTTGACGTTTTTTCGATTTCGTTGCCGCTATAGAAAAGAAAATTTTGAAACGTTGCCCTTGGTATTTTTTTTAGATCCGCCACTAACCAGACTAGTTTACAACACAAACTTATTTGGACCCAAATTGGGTTTTAAACACCTCTACTTTCAACTCACCCACTTCCATTATATATAAGTCTAATTTACAACATACTTTGGCTTTACCCACTTGTAACTTTGGCTTTAGGACTTTATTGTGCATGAGTTGGTTGTACGTTGTGCTTATTTCATTGTAAGGTTGGGGCCCTTTGAATTTTTGGTTTTTAATGTGATCTCTATTTTTGTGATCAATTTTTTACTTTTCCAAATATTAACGACAAACTGTTATTATTATTATTTTTTGTTACTTTTTCAAAAACTAACGACTATTGACGAGTTTTGTTTTGATCGCCGAACTTGGGACTATTTGGCTTTGGTTGTTAAATTTACAATTTGTCATTGCACATTCCAGATACATTTGCCCAGTTTAATAGTATTAGTGACAATAGTCATGTTAACCTTGTTGATTCAATATATAACATGGTTTGTACATTGGAGAAGACATGGGAACGCAGGTCAAGCCTGGTTACGTGGTGATGACACTTTACTTAGGTGAATGTGGCAAATGCTTGAACTGCAAATCTGGAAAGACAGCTTTTGTCAAGTTCGCCCTATTAATGTGTATGGTCTCATGCCCGACGACTTCAAGAATTTCTATGCGGTAACGGGAGAAACCGGTAACTGGAGAAACCGCCTACCGCCTCTTTAGTTGCGCCACAAGGTCCAAGTACAAAGTCATCTATGTCAACTACATGATTAAGGTTGATCTGATGATGCCTCTTACACATGTTAGTTTCCCTACTTGTGGCTTCATAACTGGCCTTGGTGCACCATGGAAGGAAGTCGCGGTCTCTTTAAGAGTTCGGTTGCGGTTTTTGGCCTTGGTGTTGGTGGTCTTGGGATACGTTGTTGTCACGGCCCAAGCCCCAGTTTGACCCGGTCAGGAGCCGCGGGACAGGAACCCGTGGTATCTATGATGCGACAGCGGAAGATTTTACAGGGTCTTTTTAAAACTCAAAATGCCCGATTATTTTATTTCATAATGCGGGATAAACCCTGTTATTTTACAATAGAGGAATTTCACAATTAAATTCCCTGAGTTATTAAAACATGTTTATTCATTTTAACTGAGCCACCTCTTCAAGCTTTGTTAGTGCTCTGTAGCACGTTTTCCTTGATTTACCGCAGGTCGCCTGAAACATGTTTTAAAATATTTTATCAGTGGGGAAATGCTGGCGAGTCATTCAAGTATGTAAAACGACACATTAGTTATCAATTAAAGCATAAGAGCGATTACAATGGCTTTTATCTTATTTTTATTTGGCGCCATGTCACCTGGTGATGATGGTCATACCACTATTGGGTCTTTCCCCAAGTAGTGACGTTTATCACTGTTAGGATTTATTAGCCTAACCCGTGAGAAATTAGTAATGTGCACAATACCCCACTAGCCAGTGATTAAGATAACCACGACTTACTCCCTGTAATTATAACATTTGAAAATGGAGTATTGTAAAATACTTTTGATAAAAGAGAATGACTCACATTGCAGATTTATACGGGCAGAGTTTAGCCTACTGATTAGCCTTGTAGCCTAAATTTAAATAACATGCACACGAACTAGGTCAGTAACTAATACAACATTTACGATAACTCACGAGATTATACCCTCACAATGAATGACAAAGTGCGATACTTAAACATCCATCGAATTTACGACGAATGACAAAACATAACCCTAATGTGGGCAGCACTTAAACATCCATTGGATAGTTTCAATCGATCGGACATTGAATCGTAGCAGCGATCGAGTTATTACCCTGTTATTGCAGCAGAGGTTTAGGACAGTGTGTGTTTTTAAATGAAACAGCGGATAACTTAACGTATGTAAAGAAATTTTTCGTCGAAACATGCAAACAATTCAAGTCCCAAGCCCCTGAATTTATAGCCCGATTTGGACCCGCCCGCGTGTCGCGACAGGGTCCCTGGGATCTGTCGCGTGTCGAGGGGAAACCCAAAGTAGGGTAGGCTTGCTTTATCACTAGTTTAGGCCTGCTGAGTCGACGAAATTTGAATTTACGTGTTTTAGAACCGTTTTGAGTGGATAGACATAATTAAGGAAAACCCCCCTTGAGTTTTAGGGGCCCTGATCCTGATTTCAAATGTTCTAAAAAATTTTAGGGGTCATGCAATATTACTTGGGTGTCTTAATTAGGGTTTTCTATTGGGTAAAATAAGATAAGAAATGGTAATTTTAATGAGAGTTGTTACATCCTCCCCACCTTAATAAAAATATCGTCATCGAGATTTACTGAAATAAGTGAGGGTACTTTCGCTTCATTTCTGATTCCAATTCCCAAGTGTACTCAGGCCCTCTCTTCGAATCCCATTTGACTTTAACTAATACTAGTCGTTTGTGCTTGAGAAACTTAACCTTTCTGTCTTCTACCTGAAGAGGTTTCTCAACAAATTTTAACTTTTCGTTTAGCTCTATATCTTGAAGAGGTACTACCAATGATTCATCAGATAGACATTTCTTGAGATTGGATATATGAAATACATCATGTACCCCAGCTAACTCTTCTGGTAGTTGTAGACGATAAGCAACTGGTCCTATACGTTGGATTACTGGAAATGGTCCTACGTATCTTGGACTTAGCTTTCCCTTCTTACCGAACCGTACTACTCCTTTCCAAGGAGAAACTTTTAAGAGTACCTTGTCTCCAACTTGAAACTCTAGTGGTTTGCGTCGATTATCAGCATAACTTTTCTGACGATCTCGAGCCGTCTTTAATCTTTCCTTAATTTGAGTGATCTTGTCGGTAGTCTCTTGCACAATTTCAGGACCTGGCAATTGACTTTCTCCTATTTCTGCCCAACATACTGGAGTTCTACACTTACGTCCGTATAGTGCTTCGAACGGGGCAGCTTCAATGCTTGAATGATAACTATTGTTATAGGAGAATTCGATTAAGGGTAAATGGTTGTCCCAGTTCCCACCAAAATCGATCACACATGCCCTAAGCATGTCTTCCAGAGTTTGGATCGTCCTTTCACTTTGTCCATATGTTTGAGGATGGTATGCAGTACTTAAATTTAGTCGGGTTCCCATTGCTTCTTGGAAACTTGTCCAGAAGTGGGAAGTGAAACGACTATCCCTATCCGATACAATGGAGAGTGGGACTCCATGTAAGGATACTACTTCGTATACATACAGTTTTGCCAATTTTTTCATGCTAAAGGTTTCTTTTATTGGTAGAAAATGAGCTGATTTGGTTAATCGATCCACAATTACCCAAATTGCATCATTACCTTTTCTGGTTTTGGGTAACTTAGTAACAAAATCCATTGTTATGAGTTCTCATTTCCATACTGGCATTTCTAGTTATTGTAGTAGACCTGAGGGTTTCTGGTGTTCTGCCTTTACTTAACTCTCTCTGCTTAGGTACCCAAATCTAGCTATGTCCTTTTTCATTCCTATCCACCAGAAATTATTCCTTAAATCTTGGTATATCTTGTTATTACCAGGATGCATGGTGTACCTAGATTTATGAGCTTCCTCTAAAATTTTATTTCTTAACTCTCACTGCTTAGGTACCCAAATCCTTTTTCTTATGGAATCTCCAAATTCCATCATTTCCTTGCTCTAATTCTTTTATTCGTCCTTTCATTCCTTCAGCAACATCCTGGATTGCTGTTTCCTGAACATCCTTTAATTGTTCCATTAAATCTAACTGTAGATTTAATCTAAGAGCACGAACTCGCTTTTGCTTTTCATGATACTTACGACTTAAGGCATCTGCAACTACGTTTGCCTTTCCTTCGTGATATTGAATATCACAGTCGTAGTCACTTAGGATTTCCATCCATCTCCTTTGCCTCATGTTTAATTCTTTTTGCCCAAATATATATCTTAAGCTTTTATGATCTGTATAGATATTAAACTTACTTCCGTATAGATAATGTCTCCAAATCTTAAGGGCAAAAATTATGGCTCCTAACTCTAAATCATGAGTCGTATAGTTTTCTTCGTGCTTTTCAATTGCCTTGATGCATATGCAATTACCTTCTTGCGTTGCATCAGCACACATCCTAATCCTAGCTTTGAAGCATCACAGTATACTTCAAAATCTTCTGTTCCTTCCGGTAAGGCTAGAATTGGTGCATTTGTTAACTTCTGCTTCAAAAATCCTAAAGGCTTCTTCTTGCCTAGGTCCCCATTCAAACTTGACTGCTTTACAGGTTAGCTTAGTTAATGGTACAACTATTTTGGAAAAATCCTTAATAAACCGTCTATAATATCCGGATAACCCTATAAAACTTCTAATTTCCATTGCTGATTGCGGAACCTTCCATTTGGTGATTGCTTATATCTTAACAGGATCTACGTGAATGCCTTCATGATTTACCATGTGACCTAAAAATTGCACTTCTTGCAGCCAGAATTCACACTTCGAGAATTTGGCGTAAAGTTGTTCCTCCCTTAACAAAGTTAAGAGTGCATGCAGGTGCTGACAATGTTCATCCTGACTTTTGGAGTAAATAAGTATATCGTCGATGAAGACAATTACAAATTTATCCAAATATGGTTTACAGATTCTATTCATCATGTCCATAAATGTTGCTGGAGCATTTGTTAACCCAAAGGGCATGACTGTAAACTCGTAATGACCATACCTAGCTCTGAAAGCAGTTTTAGGTATGTCTTCTTCTTGTACTTTCAACTGATGGTATCCGGAGCGTAAATCTATCTTAGAGAAGTATCTAGCTCCTTGAAGTTGATAAAAAAGATCATCAATCCTAGGTAATGGGTATCGATTCTTAATTGTAACTTTATTCAATTCTCTATAATCGATACACATTCGCATCGAACCATCTTTCTTTTTCACAAACAATACTGGCGCTCCCCACGGGGGTGAACTAGGTTGTATGAATCCTTTGCTTAGTAATTCATCTAATTGCTTTTTCAATTCTAACATTTCGGTAGGTGCTAACCGATAAGGTGCCTTGGCTATCGGTGTAGTTCCAGAAATTAGATGAATTCTAAATTTGACTTCCCTATCAGGTGGTAATCCAGGTAGTTCTTCTGGAAATACCTCTGGATATTCCGATACTACTGGAATTTCCTTAAGTTCCTTACATTTCGTGTTAATGATTACTGAAATCATATACACTACTTCTTGTTTCCTTGAATAACTGGCCAATTTCATTACCGAAATAAACTTTAGTGGCTTACGTGGCTGATCTCCTGTAATCACCACTAACTCTCCTGTGGGTGTATGAATTTCTATGGAATTTTTATCACAAAGAATTCGAGCATGGTTGATGTGTGCAAAATGCAACATATAAATTTCATCAATTGTGGCATAAAACTAACCCTTTTTTAGTACTAATGTTGGAAAAAGTGTGCTTTTGTCTTCCTTTTGTATATTCAGGATTAAATGAGCTCAAATTAACAAAAGAAGCAAAAAGACATCAAAATCTAACATAAATACAAGAAAAGGAACAAGACGTGACATGCCCGACCCCACGACAACATCTTCCCAAGCAAAACAAGATAACAGAAGACTGAACACGCCCCGTGCTCAGCCAGCACGGGGGCGTGCCCAAGTGTCAGCATAAAAGAAAAAAGTGGTAGAAGCTTCTATTGCCCACCACGGGGCCGTGCTCAGTGGACACGGGGCCGTGGTCAACTATAAGATTCGCACAATCCAGCAAATCTTCATAGTACAAAGATTTTTCTACACCAAGGGGTCGTGCTCAGCGGACACGGGGGCGTGGTCAACTAAAAAGACAAAGCTGCATTAAATGAAGAAAGAGAAGGATGTGGACACGGGGCCGTGCCCACTGGACACGGGGCCGTGCACGAGCTTTTGTTCAGCCTATACATAGGAGTGCTTGGCTCAAGCTCAAACCATCCCTTGGCACACCACCTCTCTCACACTTCACCCACCACCCACCACCACCATAACACCATCATCCACCACCATCATCCATTGTCCATCGTAGAGTGTGTGAGTCATCTCGGGATCCAAGATTGATCGTAAGAGTTCTTGACAATCAAGGCCATGTTTGCCTAAGTCTCTTACATCACTTGGTGAAGACAAAGTGTCTAGTGTAATACTTTTTATTTTTAATCTTTTCGCACTTTTTATTTGGTTTTGTATTAATGACTTTAATAACTAGTTTCTTATGTTGAAGGTGGTCTTTCCTTATCGTTTGTCCGTGGTGTCTTGACATTATTTTACTGTCTATATAAAATAAAAGATTTTCACCATTCATATCTCCACGGTCTATATGGAGGTATGTTGGCTACCTGGTCGGGGGTTAAGGGAACGGTTTGGTAAAGGTCTTGCCATTGTTCAGCGTTTAGAGGTCCTGCAATGGACCTGGGTCAAATTTAGTAGGACCTCCTTCAATACTTAACGGTATTGGATGGCGAGGGTCCAAACTCTTTGATCCCCTCATAAGTTAACTACTATGAATACTATAACCCGGCTATTTGGGACTGTATCCCTGCTGACTCAGACTACTTAGTCGAGGGTAACGTCACCTCCAAAAGAGGGGCCTAACATAATTTGCATTAATAACTTAATTAATTATCTTTCAATAATCCACCCTTTTAGGATTGTATCCTTGCTGACTCAAACTACTGGGGTGAGGGTAACGTCACCTTCAAAAGAGGGGCCTACTACAATAACTAAGATAATCTCTTAAAAAGTGCAAAAGTGCGGAAATAATCAAAGGTTACACTAGATACGAGTCGGAACCAAATGATTCATCTTGTCTATCTGTTTTTATTTTTATTTTTATTTTCAGCATTTTTAGTTAGTTTTTATTTTTCTTAGTTTAAAACATTTTTCTAAACTTTTTGATTTGATTAGACGTTGAGGATAAACCGGTACTAAAAGCTCTTGTGTCCTTGGACGACCTCGATATCTTACCAACACTATACTACGCTCACGATGGGTGCACTTGCCCATATGAGTGTCTAGTGTTAGTGAATATCGTGTTTTATAAATTTAAAACTTGACTAAAAAGTGTTAAAGGGGCTTAAAATATACACCTAATATATATAACACTTGACACCCATTAAGTTTTTGGCGCCGCTGCCGGGGACACAAGGATTTTAAGAAAGCTTAAAATCGACGGCCCAATCAGTTTTTCAAAACCTTTTTAAAACGCGCGCACATTTTTCTGCATTTTAGTTTAGATTTGCATTTACAGTAACCTGTACACGAGGCCGTGTTCGCTGAACACAGGGCCGTGCTGCACATTTTCATAAAAACACCTAGTAACAGTAGCTTGAACACGGGTCGTGCTCAACGAAATCAGTAAATTTAATCAAAACGCCCAGATACAGATCCTGAACACGGGGCCGTGTCCACTGAACACGGGGCCGTGTCCAGCCTCTGTTTCCGTTTTTATTTTTGTTTTCTGATCTCGAGACTTGGTTGTGGTCTGCTGAGTGATTCTTATGGATCAATACTCAGGAGGTTACAACTACACCTATGAGGAGGATGATTATAGGAGTAATTATTGCACTAATTGTCATAACACACACTCGGTTCAAAATAATCACTCATATCAACCGTCCAATTCATACACCTACTATGAGGAACCCAGGTACGAGCCATCAACTTCATACACATCCTATGAAGACCAAAGGTATGAACCTCCTCCCTCATACTCATATTTTGATGAACCAAGGTATGAGCCTTCATACTCATACTTTGAGGAACCAAGATATGAGCCACCACCGTCGTATGCTTATTATGAGGAACCATGGCATGAACAACCCACCTCATATGAGTATTATGAAGAACAAAATTACGACCCTTATCCATCATATGCTTACAATGAAGAACAATGGTGTGAACCATCTACTTTATATGGGTATTATGAGGAACAAAGGATCGAACAACCGGATTCAAGCTTTGAAAATCCCGATTCTTTTTCTATAACCGAAGTAACCGATAGGATATTAGAACACATTAGAGTTATCGATCGATGTATAAAAGAATCTCGCGCAAGGGAAGAGGAGTCCCGCGCAAGAGAAGAATTAAAAAAGGAAGAGATAACCGAAAGTGTAAAAATGGAAGAACAAATAAGTGAAAAACCGACACATGAGTTAAACAACGATAAAGGTGAGTCCGACAATGTTAAAATTCAAGAAGAGTCTAATTTTGAAGAAATTAATCTCTTGTCACCTTCTTTTGAAAATCATTGTTTATTACCCACTCATGCTAAGTTTTTAAAAGAGTTAAACACTAACACTAAAATTGACGAAACAGTAAGTGTTAAGTTAACTAATGATCAAACCTCGCTAATAAAAGAAGACCCATTTGAAATTAACATTACACCGGTTCCATGTTTCTTTCAAAATTCGTTTATTAGTAATGTCACAATTGATAAAGATCTTTGTGTTAACATAATGCCTAACTACATTTTCGAAAAATTAAGTATTAGTGATTTTTCTCCACTTCATATACCCATTTTTTATCCAATCGGAAAGTAATAAAATCAATCGGTATAGTTGAGGATGTCTTGGTTCAAACAAATCAAATGGTAATCCCGACCGACTTTGTCATCCTCGATGACGCTCCTCTAGTGTTGGGACGACCATTTGTAAAAACTCACGAAACTTTGAAAAACCGGAAGTTCAACAATCTACCTCTTCAGTTAGGGGCATTTAAAAGGAGTGTCGATCTCGAACGATCAATGAAATATCCTTTCGGCAATAATGACCCCCTAATTGAAGATGAAGATGAACCACCCGATACAAGTGAAGAGATTGACCACCTTGTTGAAGAAGAGGTCGCTATAGAACAAACTTTTAAAGTTCTTGATCGAAATGAGCAACCAAATAAGGAGTCTCCTAAAGACCCACCACTTGAGCTCAAAGAACTTCCAAAAGGTTTGGAATATGCTTTTCTAGACAAGGATGGTAGATTACCTGTAATTATTTCATCTAAATTAAATAGCTTAGAAAAAGAAAAATTAATTAGTCTTTTGAAAAAACATACAAACGCAATAGCTTGGAAACTTGTAGACATAAAAGGAATTAGTCCTTCCATGTGCACACACAAAATTTTAATGAATGATGACTACAAATCGGTAATACAACCACAACGTCGTGTAAATCCAAATGTTCAAGAAGTGGTTAAAAACGAGGTCATCAAATTACTTGACGCCGGACTTATCTATCCTATCTCCGATAGTCCTTGGGTGAGTCCCGTCCAAGTAGTTCCAAAGAAAGGAGGTATGACGGTAATAACTAACGAAAAGAATGAATTAATACCAACGAGAACCGTCACAGGATGGAGAGTATGTATAGATTATAGACGATTAAATGAAGCAACGAAAAAAGATCACTTTCCTTTACCCTTCATTGATCAAATGTTAGAAAGATTATCCGGTCACAAATTTTACTGTTTCTTGGATGGTTTTTCAGGTTACTTTCAAATCCCGATAGCACCCGAGGACCAAGAAAAGACAACTTTCACATGTCCCTATGGAACTTTTGCTTATCGACGCATGCCGTTTGGTCTATGTAATGCCCCCGCAACATTCCAACGTTGCATGGTGGCCATCTTCCACGACATGATAGAAAAGACAATGGAAGTCTTCATGGACGACTTTTCTATCTTTGGGGATTCATACGACCAATGCCTTTATAACCTTGAATGAATGCTATCCCGATGTGAGGAAACTAACCTCACCCTTATTTGGGAAAAATGTCATTTCATGGTAACGGAGGGAATAGTACTCGGTCACAAAATCTCAAGCGAAGGAATGGAGGTGGATCGAGCCAAAATCGATACCATTTCTAGACTACCACCTCCATCCTCCGTTAGAGCTATCAGAAGTTTCCTAGGGCATGCCAGATTTTATAGGCGGTTAAAATTTCTAGGCCTCTAACAAAATTACTTGAAAAAGATGCTCCTTTCATCTTTGACAAGGATTGCAATCAAGCATTTCTAACCTTAAAGGAAATGTTAGTCAATGCACCTATCATGATAGCGCCTGATTGGAAATTTCCTTTCGAAATCATGTGTGATGCTAGTGACTTTGCAGTTGGAGCTGTCTTGGGACAAAGAAAAGAAAAGCATTTTCACCCAATTTATTATGCTAGTAAAACACTTAATGATGCACAAGAAAATTACACAACAACTGAAAAAGAATTACTAGCTGTGGTATTTGCTTTTGATAAATTTCGTTCTTATCTTGTTCTTTCTAAAACTATAGTCTATACAGATCATGCTGCCATCCGATATCTCTTCAAAAAGCAGGACGCAAAACCACGCTTGATTCGGTGGATTCTACTCCTCTAAGAATTTGATATTGAAATCAAAGACAAAAGAGGAGCAGAAAATACCGCAGCAGATCACCTTTCACGCTTAGAAGACCCAGCTTTGGAGGCAACCAGGGACGAGCAAATCAACGAAAAATTTCCAACTGAATCTCTGGAAATGGTGGAATATAAGGAAGAACCATGGTACGCCGACTATGCTAACTACCTAGCTAGCGGTATAGTCGCAAAAGGTTGGCCACATCATCAAAGAAAAAAATTCTTTGCCAATGTGAAACACTATTTTTGGGAAGATCCATATCTTTTCAAAATGTGTGCCGACCAACTCGTCCGACGATGCGTACATGGTAGTGAAGCAAGAAGAATTCTCCGCCATTGTCATGAAGGTCCATACGGAGGGCATCATGGTGCCGCTAGTACCGCACGAAAGATATTTGATTCAGGATTTTATTGGCCAACCATTTACAAAGACGCCCAAAGTCTTGTCAAGACATGTGATGCTTGCCAAAGAACAGGTAATATTTCTTCCAAAAACGAAATGCCACAAAATGGCATTCTTGTTTGTGAAATTTTTGATGTGTGGGGACTCGACTTTATGGGACCTTTCCCACCATCGAAAGGAAACAAATATATACTTGCGGCAGTGGATTACTTATCTAAATGGGCCGAGGCCGAGGCACTTCCAACAAATGATGGAAGAGTCGTGGTAAGATTTCTGAAGAAATTATTCTCTCGTTTTGGCACGCCTAAAGCATTAATAAGTGATAGAGGTACCCATTTTTGCAACCATCAACTTGAAATTTTTTTAACAAGATATGGGGTCTATCACAGGGTCTCGACAGCGTATCACCCTCAAACAAACGGACAAGCCGAAGTGACTAACAGAGGTTTAAAACGAATACTTGAAAAAACCGTAGGGATAAATAAAAAGGAATGGGCAGATAAATTAGATGATGCTTTATGGGCTTTTCGAACTGCTTATAAAACAACAATAGGTACAACCCCATATAAGCTAGTCAATGGAAAAAGTTGTCACTTGCCAGTAGAAATTGCACACAAAGCCTACTGGGCAATTAAAAATGTAAACTTAGATCTAGAGTTTGCTGGTAAAAATCGATTTTGTCAATTAAATGAATTAGACTAGCTTAGGAATTATGCATACTCAAACTCCGAAATTTATAAGGAAAGAATGAAAAATTTACATGACAAACATATTAAACCTAATGAATTTCGAGTAGGAGATCTAGTTCTTTTGTTTAATTCACGTCTTCGATTATTTCCTGGTAAATTAAAGTCTAGGTGGTCAGGACCTTTTTCTATCACCCATGTTTTCCCACACGGTGCAGTAGAAATTAAATCTCGAAATGGGCCTCCATTCAAAGTCAATGGCCAACGGCTGAAACTCTATCAAGGATTCATTGAGGATGAAGAGGAGGAGATCTCGCTCCAAACGATTGAAGAATGAAACCATCATCATACCTGGTAAGTTACGAACGATCGGGACGATGTCTAAAGCGGTAAGTTTTCTAACCGAAGCTTATGGGAAACAAAGGGCACTCACACGAGCACTGAAAAAAAAATATTCAAAACTTTGCTCTGCACGAGGCTGTGTCCGCTGGACACGGGGTCGTGTTCGCGCTGCAGACGGGATAAAACCCCTTTTTCATAACAGTTACAACATTACACACGCCCCGTTTCCCCGAAAAAGCTCTGGTTCCAGGCGATTTTTCGCAGATTTTCGACGGCTCCTATCACTCTAACAACATCACGGTATGATTCTATCACTTT
The DNA here is from genome assembly GCA_030545235.1 of Helianthus tuberosus. Lineage (NCBI taxonomy): Eukaryota > Viridiplantae > Streptophyta > Magnoliopsida > Asterales > Asteraceae > Helianthus > Helianthus tuberosus. Next base: position 69,412,429 of record CM060365.1, on the reverse strand, counting down.
TAGTAGTTAGATTAGTTACTTGCATGTAGTTAAAACACCAAAAATTTGGGGAAAAATCTAGGGTTCTTGAAGTTCATCCGGATCGAACCTCAAATTTTTGTTTAGATCTGTTTGCATTTAGTTAGATTAGTGTTATGGGAAGTAAATACACTTGTATTGTTCATAGATTCGCCCGATTTCTCACAAAAACCCCAAACCCTTGCTCTTGAACCGAAAAAGATAAAATTGATATGGTAAACAGGTTATTTTGGGAAAACGGCACTTAGGATTTCATTTTCGGAGGAAACCACAACTATTGGACCAAAAATTTTCAAGTTTTCGAAACCGGGTCGAAAGATGAAATTTTTTAGTAACAGACGCCTGGACACGGGGACGTGTCCGCTGAACACGGGGTCGTGTCCAGCCCACTGTTTGCAGTTTTGTCCGAAAATACTTCTGTTTCGTGCTAAATTTTGGTGTATTCTTTCAGATGGCTAGGAAGTTTACAATATTTAACGCCAATGAGCTCGATGCTAGGGCTAGGTACGAGATACTTCAAACAAGGCCGGAGGAATACCCGAGGCAAGCATGCACGGAACTGTTAACTATGGTGAATCAAATCGACCGTTTCAACAACCTTGTCACGGGACCACTCAGAGTCGCTTTAACAACTCGACTCCGTTCCGTCCACGAATGCACTTTGGAATTCTATAGCACCTTCACATTCAACTCAAGGTGCGACCCGTTCGACAATGATGGGGTAGCATTCCGATGTGTCGGAACGAGGTATTCGATCTCTATGGCACAATTTGGATCGATTGTCGGGTTGTATACGGAAGAGGATGCAGGAAACGAGGAAAATACTGGGGGAATGCGAGAGATAGGTGAGAACGAACGCCAAGCCATTTGGGCTCAGATTGGTGAAGGGTACTACAATCCGAGCAGCACTAAGAGTACGAAGCTGAGGGATCCGCTCTACAGATACATCCATAGGCTCCTCGGCTACTCTCTTAGCCAAAGGCATGATAGTAGTGGCATCGTTGGTTTAAGAGATTTGGTTGTCCTCCACTGTATCCACACCCGCATGCCTCTTAATGTTCCGTTCCTCATGCTCCGAAACATGCATCATAACCGCCTTACAAGTGCACCAACCCCTATCTTCTTTGGGGGATGGGTGTACCGTCTCTTCAGGCACTTCGCCCACATACCTTGGTAATTTGAGAGGAGCCCATGGTCGGGTATGGTGGATATACACATATGCCGCTCAATGAACCTAATTTATGAGGCGGAAGACGGGACGGTGAGCTTTCAAAGGATGCAAGGTCATGCATGGAACCCGCAAGAAGCACTTGTCCTCCACGCTCCGCAACATCATCAGTACCAATACCAACCCCATGGTGATCTGGGCCAATCATCCTCCTCGGGAGGCGGTTTTCCTAACTTTCAAAGTTTGCATGTGTTGTTGCAAGAAAACCTTATGTGCACCAGGAACACCTACAACATGGCGAGCAACATGTACCACCGGGTTGGAGCTATCGAGAGAAACATATCCGATATCCAAGATGATATTGGATATATTCGGGACCACATTGCGAGCCATGGAGGGGATGATGATGATGATGACGATGCCATGGAATAGGCGGGAGGAGCGGAGGAAGAAACGGTTGGTTGATGACTTCCCAGGTTAACCCTTTTTCATCTTGAACAATTAATGGCCTGCGTGCCAAGTGTTGAACAATTTACTTTCCCTAACTTCTTTTATTTTCTGCATTTATTTTCCTTTTAACTTTGTTGACTTGGATGATTGAACTTGGTAAAATTAGGATGTTTGCTATGTTTTGGTGGAGTGTTTATTGATTAAACAGGTACAAACGAGGCTTAAAGTACTAAGCATTAGTACTACTAAAGCCGGGACAGGAAAACCGAAGAAAGAAACCTGTTTTTTTTAACCTTGCAGATTGTCCACACGGGGCCGTGTTCAGCCGACACGCCCCCGTGCCCACTCCCCTGAACCTGCTGTTTGTTTTAATTCTGTAGACCTTGACAGACACGGGGTCGTGTTCAGCCAACACGCCCCCGTGTTCACCTTCTGTAAGTTTTCGTTATTGGCACCTGAACACGGGGTCGTGCCCACCAGGCACGGGGCCGTGTTCAGCGCCCAGTAACACAATTTTTTTGTTTTTTCACACCTTTTACACATTTAATCAATCTAAAAACTTGTTTTTGGGACACATTGAGGGCAATGTGTAATTTAAGTGTGGGGGGGATGCTAAAACTTTGAATCTTGCAAGTCCTAAATACAAGCCTTACACAAAACTCTATTGGAACCGCTAATCACCCCAAAAATTTTTCAAAAATTTCTCATTTTTTTACTTGTCTAGGCTTAACTCGGGAATTTCAAGTTCTAAAAAGGTTATATTTTTACGAATTTACAACCGATAGCGTCGTGATAAAAAGAACCAACATAAGAAACTTATGAAAAGGCATGACAAGCTTAGTTAAAATTTAATTATATATACTTGATCACATAAAAACCCATTCCCACAAAAGTGAGTTTTGAGCCTTTATTGAGCATACAATTACATATCATTAGACTAAATGCTCATTTTTCATTTCTTGTGTGAATAGCCGCTTGGTTCTTACGACTCTAGAACTTGCCATGACGATACATTCCCGGTCCTTACTAACTTAAACCCGAGTAAGTAAATGATGGAGGCATTAAGACTAACCCTTTTTATTTCTACACCGTTATTTTTCTTTTTTTTACCACCTACCCAAAATCCCCCTAGTTTAGCCCCTTTGAGCCTAAACCTTTTCATTTCATAACCCAAACCAAACACCCTTATACCCACCAAAACCTTTTTCATTTTTAACCCTTTGTTTTAGTAACAAGTTCGGTTTTTCGTATGACTTTTCAAAAAAAAAAAAAAAAAAATTGCGTTGATGATGAAGCAAAAGAAAATAAACAAACAAGTTTATAAAAAATAACTTTGTTTGAATAATAGCTTCATCAAAATAAAAGTTACAAAAATAAAAAGTGTTACGAAAACCGACGCTTGTTACGCCTTTCGCCCTTTTTCTACTAACCACTAACCCAACCACCTACCTTTTACCCAAACCTAACCCTTCACCCAAAAAGTCCTCTTGATATTTACAAAGGTATATAAGTTAAAAAGGAGGAGGATTGATTGCTTGGCAAGCATATGGTAGAAGTAAGTCCCATGCCGTTCTCGAGTGATTCACAAAAATACATTTTCGGCCGAGTGTTGAGTGATCCCCGTGAGGTATGTGAACTTGTATATAAAGAAAATTTTAAAGAGGCATGTTATGCCCTAATAAGTAATTTATCTTATGAAAAGTTTTAAATAAATCATGACGAATAGGATTGTAAATAAATAAAAATAAAACTAAATAAAGAATCTTGGAAATCCCGACACTCTACGACAAGCCCAAAAACCTTCTTCCCTACCCATTCCATTTGGGTGTGTAATAGCCACATATTAAAGAGTTTTGCTTGAGGACAAACAAAGATTCAAGTGTGGGGGTATTTGATGTGTGCAAAATGCAACATATAAATTTCATCAATTGTGGCATAAAACTAACCCTTTTTAGTACTAATGTTGGAAAAAATGTGCTTTTGTCTTCCTTTTGTATTTTCAGGATTAAATGAGCTCAAATTAACAAAAGAAGCAAAAAGACATCAAAATCTAACATAAATACAAGAAAAGGAACAAGACGTGACATGCCCGACCCCACGACAGCATCTTCCCAAGCAAAACAAGATAACAGAAGACTGAACACGCCCCGTGCTCAGCCAGCACGGGGGCGTGCCCAAGTGTCAGCAGAAAAGACAAAGTGGTAGAAGCTTCTATTGCCCACCACGGGGCCGTGCTCAGCAGACACGGGGCCGTGGTCAACTATAAGATTCGCACAATCCAACAAATCTTCATAGTTCAAAGATTCTTCTGCACCACGGGGTCGTGCTCAGCGGATACGGGGGGGTGGTCAACTAAAAAGACAAAGCTGCATTAAATGAAGAAAGAGAAGGATGTGGACACGGGGCCGTGCCCACTGGACACGGGGTCGTGCCCGAGCTTCTGTTCAGCCTATAAATAGGAGTGCTTGGCTCAAGCTCAAACCATCCCTTGGCACACCACCCCTCTCACACTTCACCCACCACCCACCACCACCATAACACCATCATCCACCACCATCATCCATTGTCCATCGTAGAGTGTGTGAGTCGTCTCGGGATCCAAGATTGATTGTAAGAGTTCTTGACAATCAAGGCCATGTTTGCCTAAGTCTCTTACATCACTTGGTGAAGACAAAGTGTCTAGTGTAATACTTTTTATTTTTAATCTTTTCGCACTTTTTATTTGGTTTTGTATTAATGACTAAATTAACTAGTTTCTTATGTTGAAGGTGATTTTTCCTTATCGTTTGTCCGTGGTGTCTTGACATTATTTTACTGTCTATATAAAATAAAAGATTTTCCCCATTCATATCTCCACGGTCTATATGGAGGTATGTTGGCTACCTGGTCAGGGGTTAAGGGAACGGTTTGGTAAAGGTCTTGCAATTGTTCAGCGTTTAGAGGTCCTGCAATGGACCTGGGTCAAATTTAGTAGGACCTCCTTCAATACTTAACGGTATTGGATGGCGGGGGTCCAAACTCTTTGATCCCCTCATAAGTTAACTACTATTAATACTATAACCCGGCTATTTAGGACTGTATCCCTGCTGACTCAGACTACTTAGTCGAGGGTAACGTCACCTCCAAAAGAGGGGCCTACCATAATTTGCATTAATAACTTAATTAATTATCTTTCAATAATCCACCCTTTTAGGATTGTATCCTTGCTGACTCAAACTACTGGGGTGAGGGTAACATCACCTTCAAAAGAGGGGCCTACTACAATAACTAAGATAATCTCTTAAAAAGTGCAAAAATGCGGAAATAATCAAAGGTTACACTAGATACGAGTCGGAACCAAGTGATTCATCTTGTCTATCTGTTTTTATTTTTATTTTCAGCATTTTTAGTTAGTTTTTATTTTTCTTAGTTTAAAACATTTTTCTAAACTTTTTGATTTGATTAGACGTTGAGGATAAACCGGTACTAAAAGCTCTTGTGTCCTTGGACGACCTCGGTATCTTACCAACACTATACTACGCTCACGATGGGTGCACTTGCCCATATGAGTGTCTAGTGTTAGTGAATATCGTGTTTTATAAATTTAAAACTTGACTAAAAAGTGTTAAAGGGGCTTAAAATATACACCTAATATATATAACACTTGACACCCATCAATGGTTGGTTACTAACCAATCCATTCCTAACAGAACATCGAATCCGGCTAAATTCATAGGTAACAGGTTTGCAAAGAATTTATGACCTAAAAGTTCTATCTTTCCTTCTCGCACAACCTTATCTATTTTAACAGAATTCCCATCTGCCGTTTCGACTGTAAAAATCTGCCTAAGTTTGGTTAAGGGTAAATTAAGTTCTTGGCAGAAATAAGTATTTATAAAACTTTGGTTTGCACCAGAGTCAAATAATACTTTTGCATAAACATTGTGAACTAGGAACGTACCAGCTATCACATCCGGGAATAGCTCGGCTTCCTGAGTAGTCAACTGGAAAGCCCTTACGTTCTTCTTGGTAGCTCCTTCTGTAGGTTTGGTTTTGTTATCAGCTGTTTTGACAAATTTTGGGCAGTCTGGTCTAATATGTCCAGCTTCTCCACAGTTGTAGCAAACTGTTGCTTTCCTCTTCATGCAATCTTCTTCTTGATGCCCCAGAATTTTACAGAAATTGCAATATCCTTTGCATCTTCCAGAATGCTTCCTTTTACAGGCATTGCAAAATGGAACAATGGAATATTGCCCAGTTCTCCTTCCTTTGAAATTACTACGGTTACCCACACGGAATCCCTGGGTAATCTTTTGGGCTACTTCCTTCTTCCGATTTTCTTCTCTTGTGCGTACCAGTTCGTCAGTCAGAGTGTTAGCTAACTCTACCGCAACATCGATCGTGCGGGGTCTCGCAGCCTAGACAATATTACGGATCTCGCCAATTAATCCCCAAATGTAGCGAGATATAAGTACCGGTTCTGGCGAAGCCAGGGTTGGTACCACTCTAGCGTATTCGAAGAATGTCGAAGTATACCCTCGACAATCAACGCCTACCATCTGATGATTTAGGAATTTATTGGTCATTTGTTCCTTTTCGTACTCGGGACATAATTTTCTTTCTACAAGACTTTTAAATTCTTCTCAATTCATGGCATAGGCCATACTCCTTCCTTTGGCTTGAAGTACCGTATTCCACCATTCTAGCGCCCCTTCTTTAAAAAGATGCGACGCATACATGACCTTGTCGTCCTTAGCACATTTACTTATCATAATTACTGCCTCAGTTTTCTCTAACCAACGCAGTGCAGCAGTTGCCCCCTCATTGCCTGCAAATTCAGCTGGTTTACAGGCAAGAAACTCCTTGTAAGTGCAACCAGGCGTTGCAACTTTCATTTTCTTAAGGAGTGAAGCTGGTACCCCTTCGTTATCGTTATTAATATGGTTGCCGCCTCCGTTTATACTATTACTGAAATTATCGTCGTTTGTACGTTTGCTAGGAATAATTTGTTGAGGTTCAACAGGTTTCTGGGCAGCCGCCAGGATTGCGGGAATAACATTGGCTATTCCTTGAGCAACGATATTCTCGATATCTTGCCTATTTAGAAATTGATCCTCCTGATGTTGCTCAGATTGATTTACTTCATTAACAGGTTCATTACTAGCATTTGCCATCTGGTAATTAATTTATATAAGTGATTAGCATAAAATACTTTAATAATTAAACATAACAAAACAATCGCACATAATTATATTAACACGTATGACCAAAATTGTCGATTTCTCGACTTCCATTTTTATGTATTATATTATGCATCCGTACACACTGTTATCTTACAAAAGTTTTATTTTTAAATTATTTTACAGATTTATACTATTATTATACAAACATAGTTTCACAACCACACTCCCCCTTGTCCGCTAGTCTTTCAGAAATGATGTTCCCTTTCATCGTATTACCAGGAGATTTGTTCCCCTATCTCCCGAATCTTATTCCCTGCATCCATTAGTTCTTCACCAAAATGGCGAAGTTCAGCTAAGTTTTCATTACTCATTGGTGGGTTTGGTGCAGGTTCTGGGTCGAACTGAGGGAAAAAGGTATAAGAATTATTTAGAAGGTTTTGGAATTGCCAATCATTGGTCCACCACTCGTCCATTTCTCCTTGAGGTTGAGTGTGGATTAAAGGTTCTGGGATGGCTGGTTCCAAATTTATTGGAAGTTGGTTTTCAGCGGGATAAGGAAAAATATTTGTATTGATTGGACTAAGGATATCACAGCTTGCCAGTATGTGATCTAGTTCTTCCTGCAATGGTAATTCCTCAACTTGCCTAGAACTTTCCCCAATTTCTATTCCTGCAGTTCTAGAATTTTTTCCAATTTCTACTCTTGCTTGCTTAGAACTTTCCTCAATTTCTATTCCTTTTCCTTTATCCATAGGATTTTCTATTTTGGGGATTTTCCTAGTTGTTGGTTTTCTTCTGCGCACACGTCTCCAACCCACAAATCTTCTTCTTTTCTTAGGTTTTGATTTCTCCGGAGGTGGAGCTTGAAATTCCATAGGTTCTTCCACATCAGCCAAGTAACCAGTAAAATCTCTGGAAACTTCTATTTTCACAGGATAGAGATTGAGATTTTCTAGAGCTTCAGATAATTCATTCATGTTGTTTTAGCATTTATGAAGAAACACACAAAAGTTTAGGTTAATATTTTGTATATTAAATTTTCACAGAGTCACAGAATGGAAAGCAGAAAATCTAGTATTAATTAATAAACCATTTTATTGAAACAAAATATTTGTAATTTATTTTGTAGTACAACAAGAATTTGAAATATACTAGTGATTATTTATATTTAGAGTTTCTGGATTATGGATAATATGGGTGCTAATATTGGATCAGGGTGTTGACAGTTTAAAGGTTCACATTTACTGCTACAATGGCTAATATGTAGAGATTGGCCCATTTTTCATCTAACTCATCTTCCCATGGTGGGTTATTGCCTATTTCCTGAGTCTCTTTTATTACTATCTTTTTTTTTTTTTTGTAACTTTCTCATTTTCTCTTGACTTTTTCTAATAATCAAACTTCTTTTATTAGGGGAAAGTGGTTTCTCATACTGTGTCTTACAAACAAATATTCCCTCCTCAGTATCTGCTGAGTATCTTGAGGAATTTGATTGGGATGAAGTTCCCTTATCTTTCGGTGAACTATCTAATTTATGATAGATGTCCGAAATTCTTTGCTTACCCATACTGTAAATTAACAGATAGTCAAGATAGAATCACATAATCACAGAATGGAAATTAGGAAAATTAAGTATTTTGAAATACTTAATTGGCTTAAATCAATGGCTCTTTCAGTTGCTCTGATACCACCTTTTCCTGTCACGGCCCAAGCCCCGGTTTGACCCGGTCAGGAGCTGCGGGACAGGAACCCGTGGTATCTATGATGCGACAGCGGAAGATTTTACAGGATCTTTTTAAAAATCAAAATGCCCGATTATTTTATTTCATAATGCGGGATAAACCCTGTTATTTTACAATAGAGGAATTTCACAATTAAATTCCTTGAGTTATTAAAACATGTTTATTCATTTTAACTGAGCCACCTCTTCAAGCTTTGTTAGTGCTCCGTAGCACGTTTTCCTTGATTTACCGCAGGTCGCCTGAAACATGTTTTAAAATATTTTATCAGCGGGGAAATGCTGGCGAGTCATTCAAATATGTAAAACGACACATTAGTTATCAATTACAACATAAGAGCGATTACAATGGCTTTTATCTTATTTTTATATGGCGCCGTGTCACCTGGTGACGATGGTCATACCACTATTGGGTCTTTCCCCAAGTAGTGACGTTTATCACTGTTAGGATTTATTAGCCTAACCCGTGAGAAATCAGTAATGTGCACAATACCCCACTAGCCAGTGATTAAGATAACCACGGCTTACTCCCTGTAATTATAACATTTGAAAATGGAGTATTGTAAAATACTTTTGATAAAAGAGAATGACTCACATTGCAGATTTATACGGGCAGAGTTTAACCTACTGATTAGCCTTGTAGCCTAAATTTAAATAACATGCACACGAACTAGGTCAGTAACTAATACAGCATTTACGATAACTCACGAGATTAAACCCTCACAATGAATGACAAAGTGCGATACTTAAACATCCATCGAATTTACGACGAATGACAAAGCATAACCCTAATGTGGGCAGCACTTAAACATCCATTGGATAGTTTCAATCGATCGAACATTGAATCGTAGCAGCGATATTACCCTGTTATTGCAGCAGAGGTTCAGGACAGTGTGTGTTTTTAAATGAAACAGTGGATAACCTAACGTATGTAAAGAAAATTTTCGTCGAAACATGCAGACAGTTCAAGTCCCAAGCCCCTGAATTTATAGCCCGATTTGGACCCGCCCGCGTGTCGCGACATGGTCCCCGGGACCTGTCGCGTGTCGCGGGGAAACCCAAAGTAGGGTAGGCTTGCTTTGTCACTAGTTTAGGCCTGCTGAGTCAACGAAATTTGAATTTACGTGTTTGAGAACCGTTTTGAGTGGATAAACATAATTAGGGAATACCCCCCTTGAGTTTTAGGGGCCGTCATCCTGATTTCAAATGTTCTAAAAAATTTTAAGGGTCATGCAATATTACTTGGGTGTATTAATTAGGGTTTTCTATTGGGTAAAATAAGATAAGAAATTGTAATTTCAATGAGAGCTGTTACAGTTGTCGCAACCCCCGATCCTAAATTCCTGGGAACGGGCGGCCGCGAGCCAGTTTCGGTGGTATCGCGTATTGTCTAATTTGGCAGCGGAATTTTCATCAGGACCGTAGTTAGGAAACATTTGATCAGAGTAAAATACCACATTTTCATAATATTAAACATATGGGATAAACCCAAGTTCGCAGTACACACGTTTTCATAGGAATAAATCTTATTTTATTAAAAAGACATCTATTTTATTTTAGGTAACTTTATTGCCACTTTTCTAAGCCTTCAGTGCTGTCCAGCTGCCTTTTATTTGGCTTTCACAATTTGTTACCTGAAACGCGTTTTAAAAACATTTGTCAGTAGGAAATACTGGTGAGTGAATCCCAATTTAATCAAGTTTAAATAAAAACCATTGTACAGTATTGAGGGCGATCTCGCAATTACATTTGTTTCCAAGTCATATCAATTAACATCCATGGTACTGTCAGACCCGACTTGTGGAAATGTTACTCCTTGACCAGGTGGTAACAAATTTTGTATACAAAACCCCAACATACTCATGATAATTCTTACAAATACTCAATAATTGCTTAATATATAATTAATCGTGTGAGGTTTTGTAAAAACAATTCACAAAAAGGTTTACAAAAAGAGGATAAACTCACATTGCTGTCTTAGATTATCCTTTAGGGTTTCCTGGTGACAATCTATAATTTACACAAATGCACACGTGTTAGTATAATAACCCATTTTAACATTAGTAATACCCTCCCCGAGACGACATTCCAACGACTACGTCGGGCAGAACCACGACAGCCGTTACGGAACCCTAGATCAATCAGGCAGCATATCTAATACGTATCCAGGGGTTATGATACTTACAACGGAGCAGAACTTCGCTATTTATGGGGGTATTATACCCGTAGATTATGCCTACAATTCAGAATTTAGAGAAAGAAAACGTTTTTGAACAAATTCGACTGAAGATCCGATGGCCTCTATATATAGTGCTTCACTTTGACTTTTACGCGGCCCGCGTAAATGTAGACAAGGGTCTACGCGGCCCGCGTCAAACCCTGGTCAACGCGTAGCTTGGGTGGGTCATCGACTAGACTTGTCGGGTGTTGGGCCACGTGGCCACACCGGGCTGCGCCACATTTTGATCTCTAGCAGCCCGCGTAAGACCCTTAAGAGGTCTACGCGACCAGCGACAAACCCAAAAACTTTGTTTTTAATTATTTTTGATAATATTTAGTGTATTCGGGGCCCGTTTTCACGTATGGGGTGTATTTTTGGACATATTGGGATAATTTAAAATGTATAAGGGTGTCGGAAATAATTCGAGGGTGTCGATTTTCTTTAGGGTTGTTATATCATCCCCACCTTGTTTTAGAGCTCGTCCTCGAGATCTACTGGAACAAGTGTGGATATTTCCTTTGCATTTCTGATTCAAGCTCTCATGTGTACTCAGGTCCTCTTTTGGAGTCCCATTTTACTTTGACCAGAACTAATATCTTGTCCTTGAGATTTTTGACTTTCCTGTCTTCAATTTGTAGAGGTCTTTCTACAAACTTGAGTTGTTCATTTACCTCTATATCCTTAAGAGGTACCATCAGTGATTCATTGGCTAAGCATTTCTTGAGATTAGATACATGAAATACATCATGTATTCCTGCCATTTCCTCTGGCGGTTGTAGCTGATAGGCTACAGGTTCTATTTTTCTAATAATCTCAAAAGGTCCAACATACATGGGACTTAGCTTTCCTCGTTTGATGAATCTTACTACTCCTTTCCAAGGAGAGACCTTTAACAATACTTTATCTCCTATTTGAAATTCCAAGGGTTTGCGTCGGTTATCAGCATAGCTCTTTTGTCGATCATGTGCTGCTTTCAGTCGTTCCTTGACTTGAATGATCTTATCAGTTGTTTCTTGCACTATCTCAGGTCCAGATAGTTGCTTTTCCCCAATTTCTGCCTAACAGACTGGGGTTCTGCACTTTTGTCCATAAAGTGTTTCGAATGGTGCAGCATTGATACTTGTGTGATAACTATTAATTATAAGAAAATTCTATTAAAGGTTAGTGATCGTCCCAATTACCTCCGAAATCAATTACACAAGCTCTAAGCATGTCCTCCATTGTCTGAATTGTCCTTTCGCTTTGTCCGTCTGTTTGAGGATGATAAGCTGTGCTTATATTTAACTTGGTTCCCATTGCTTTTTGGAAACTTGACCAAAAATGAGAGGTAAAGCGACTATCCCTATCAGAAACAATTAATAAAAGAATTCCATGTAATGAAACGATTTCATTTACATATAATTTAGCTAACTGTTCCATACTGAAAGTTTCTTTCATTGGTAGGAAATGAGCTGACTTGGTTAGCCTATCTACAATCACCCAGATTGTATCATTACCTTTCCTTGTTTTGGGTAATTTGGTAACAAAATCCATTGTTATCAATTCCCATTTCCATACTGGCATTTCTAGCTGTTGCAACAGACCTAAGGGTTTCTGATGTTCAGCTTTAACTTGTGAACAGGTTAAACATTTAGAAACATAGGCTGCTATGTCCTTTTTCATTCCTATCCACCAGAAATTCTTTCTTAAATCCTGGTACATTTTATCGCTTCCTGGATGCATCGTATATTTGGACTTATGGGCTTCTTCTAATATATGATGACGCAGGTTTCCTAATTTAGGTATCCACATTCTCTTTACATGGAATCTCCAAATTCCATCTGTTCCTTGTTCTAATTCTTTAATCATACCCTTTAATTTTTCAGTATCATCCTTGATTACTGATTCTTGTGCTTTTCTAATTTGCTCATTTAAATCGACTTGCAGATTTAATTTAAGAGAACGTACCCTTTTTGGCTTTTCATGATACTTTCGGCTTAAAGCATCTGCCACTATATTTGCTTTCCCTTCATGATACTGGATATCACAATCATAATCACTAAGCATCTCCATCCAGCGTCTTTGTCTCATATTCAATTCCTTTTGCCCGAAAACATACCTTAAACTCTTATGATCAATGAATATGGTAAACTTACTACCATAAAGGTAATGTCTCCAAATCTTAAGGGCAAAAATTATAGCTCCTAATTCTAGATCATGGGTTGAATAATTCTCTTCATGATTCTTAAGTTGCCTAGATGCATAAGCTATAACCTTTTGACGTTGCATCAACACACATCCATAACCTAACTTAGAAGCGTCACAATAGATTACAAAATCTTCAGTTCCTTCTGGTAACGCTAGTATGAGTGCATGGGTTAATTTATGCTTAAGAATTCTAAATGCTTCTTCTTGTTTTGGTCCCCATTCAAACTTAATGGATTTACAGGTTAACTTAGTTAAAGGAATGGCTATCTTAGAAAAATCTTGAATAAATCTTCTATAATAACCGGCCAATCCTAAGAAACTTCTAACCTCGGTTGTTGATTCAGGGGTTTTCCATTTAGTAATCGCCTCGATCTTTGTTGGATCTACGTGAATTCCTTCATGGTTCACTAAGTGTCCAAGAAACTGTACTTGTTCTAACCAAAACTCGCACTTGGAAAATTTAGCATAAAGCTTTTCCTTTCTTAATAAACTTAAAAGTGCGTGCAAATGCTTTGCATGTTCCTCTTTACTTTTAGAGTAGGTGAGAATATCATCAATAAAAACAATTATGAATTTATCCAAATATGGCTTACATATTCGGTTCATCATGTCCATAAATGCGGCTGGGGCATTGGTTAAACCAAATGGCATGACAGTAAATTCATAATGACCATACCTTGTTCTGAATGCGGTCTTAGGAATGTCCTCTTCCTGTACCTTTAATTGATGATATCCTGACCTTAAATCGATTTTAGAGAAAATCGAGCTCCTTGCAATTGGTCGAACAGATCATCGATTCTTGGTAATGGGTACCGATTCTTAATTGTGACCTTGTTCAATTCACGGTAATCAATGCACATACGCATTGATCCGCCCTTATTTTTAACAAATAAAATCGGTGCTCCCCACGGTGACGAGCTTGGCTGTATGAATCCTTTTTCCAGCAATTCTTCTAATTGTTTCTTTAATTCCTGCATCTCTGCTGGTGCCAAACGATAAGGTGCTTTGGCAATTGGTGCTGTTCTAGGTAACAGATGAATTCTGAATTCAACTTCCCTGTCCGGCGGTAGTCCTGGTAATTCTTCTGGAAATATATCTGAAAACTGAGACACTACTGAAATGTCTTTTAATTCCTTTCCTTTAGTGTTAATGATTATAGAAATCAAATGCACTATAGATCCTTTTCTTATATAACTCGCAGTTTTTATCACAGAGATGAATTTCGTGGATCTAGATGGTTTATCTCCTTTAATTGTGATCTTTTCACCTTTTGGTGAATTTACTTGAATTGACTTTTGATCACATAAAATACTGGCTTTATTGGCTATTAACCAATCCATTCCTAATACAATATTAAATCCTGCCAGATTCATGGGATAAAGGTTTGCAATAAACTTTTGGTTTAAAAATTCTATTCTTGCTTCCTGCAAGATTTCAGAAATCCTAACTGTTTCTCCATTAGTTGTCTCTACTAGACATTCTTGTGGTAGTTTAGTTAATGACTGATTTAGAAGTTTGCAAAACGTAGTATTAATAAAACTTTGGTTTGCACCAGAGTCAAATAATACTTTAGCAAAAACATCATTAACTAAAAACGTACCAGCTATCACGTCTGGAATCATTTTGGCTTCATCTGCAGTTAGAACAAATGCTCTAGCATTTTTAGCGTTCTTGTTGTTTGTAGCTGGAGCTAATTTCGGATAACTCGGCTTGATGTGACCTTTTTCTCCACAGTTGAAGCACAGTCCATTACTGGATTTTCTCCTGCAATCTTCTTCCTTGTGTCCTGGCATCTTGCAGAAATTGCAAAGAGTGGAGCATTTTCCGAATGCTTGTTCTTGCAGACCTTATAGAATGGTGCAGATGTAGAACCTATATTCCTACGGTTGTAATTCCCAGAACGGAATTCTTGGGTAAGCCTCTGTGCTAGGTTTTTCCTCTGGTCTTCTTCTCGTGTACGTACTAATTCATTAGTCAAGGTGTTTGTTAATTCTACAGCTTCTTCTATAGTTTGAGGTCTAGATGGCTTGACTACATGTCTAATTTCTCCAATTAATCCCCAGATATAACGGGAGATTAATACCGGCTCTGGTGATGCAAGGGTTGGTACTATTCTGGCATATTCAAAGAATAACTTTGTGTACCCTTTACTATCCACTCCATGTCTCCATTCATCCTAAGATTTAGGAATTTGTTTGTTATTTGTTCTTTTTCATTAGGAGGGCAGAATTTTCTTTCTACCATATTCCTAAATTCTTCTCATTCCATATTGTATACCCTATCACTTCCTTTTGACTGGAGGATAGTGTTCCACCACTCTAAGGCTGAGTTCTTAAATAAATTAGAGGCAAACATTATCTTGTCTTCTTCAGCACACTTGCTTATTTTCAGAACAGCCTCAGTCTTTTCTATCCAGCGTAGAGCTGCAATAGGTTCTTCATTGCCCGAGAATTCTACCGGTTTACAGGACCAGAATTCTTTGTAAGAACAACCATAAGGCATGGTTCTTCTTCTTTTGGGAATGGGCATTTGAAGTACAGGGCCATTGTTCACGCTGTGTTCTGGTTCAATTGGTCGCTTACTGCTATGTTTACTTTTATTATTCGCTTCTTGAACCGTTTGAATAATAAATGGCATTGCATCTATAATTCCTTATGCTACTATGTGTTGGATAGCACTATTATCCACTTGGTTCCCATTGTTATTGATGCTCGGATTCTCATTAACTAAGTTAATGTTACTCTGGTTATCATTATTCAGATTTCCTTGATTTCCTTCGTCGGCCATCTGAATTTTAAACATTTACCACATACTAATATCACAAAATAATAATTAATATAGTCAATCACATGACACACATTTTTGGTCAAAAGCGTTGATCATTACGACTTACTCTATTAATATACTATGCATCTATTACACACTAGTACTGAAATAAAAATTACAATACTGACTGAAATTTAAAGCTACACTACTAGTAATAGGCATCCGTAGTTTTTTTTCATACACACACACACACACACACATATATTATATTATTTTATTATTATTATTACTACTACCGTCTCCATTCTCACATTCACGGATATGGATTCATCCAGAAATTCATATTGCGCTCGTCGTATTTCCAGACGAGTCGCTCTCCCACCTGTCTCATTCGTTCACTATTCTCTAAAATTTTCTCACCAAATGTCCTAAGTTCTTGTACGTATCTGCACTCATTGGGGGTGCAGGTTCTAGGACTGGGTTCGGAATCTAGGGTGCGGGTTCTTGATATGGGGGTGTAGGTGCCTGGAATCGGTAAGGATCTTCTAAAATCTCCCTAATGAATACATCGTGGTAATAGGGATCTAAGGGATCCAAACCTAGGTAGGCTCCTATGTTTGGCATGGGCGTGTCTTCATGTATTGGGTAGCGTTGCACATAGCCCCTAACGTCATCCCACCAGGGGTCGTAATTTGGGTATAAAGAGTTTGGTGCAGGTACCCTAGGTATTTTCTCCGGATTAAAATCATGCATTTCTACTTGATTTTCGGGGTTTTCTATCTCCATCGGTTGGTCAGGAGTTGGTGGTTGTGGTTGGGGTGCTATTATTTGCTCCAGGTTAGGGTCAGCTGCAGTGGTTGCTAGGATGTGGATGTTGGCTATACCCCTATTGATCATATCCTGGGCATAGGCATCAGTTTCTCTTTTGGCTGCGGCTAGTACTCTCTGGTCTTGTAATTTTTTCATACGCTTCCTATGCTTGTGTGCCCCTCTACTGAACCATCCCCTCCTTTTATGAGGAAATGGCTCTTCTGACTGAGCCTTAAACACAAAGATTCCTTCTTCCGTATCAGCAGAGTACCCTGAGAGGGCAGGCTGAGAAGAGGAGGTGCCTTCGCTTCTAGGCGAACCAGACAATTGACGGTACGCGTCAGATGGTCCTTGGTCGCTCATACTGTAAACTAACAAATAGTCAAATAACACATAGCAATAAATACAGTTATGCACGTATTTTCGTAATTTATTTCCTAACAGATTGAATTTTGATGTCAGCAGAACACTTCTGTGGCTGAATCAGTGGCTTAGCTCTGATACCACCTTCTGTCGCAACCCCCGATCCCAAATTCCTGGGAACGGGCGGCCGCGAGCCAGTTTCGGTGGTATCACGTATTGTCTAATTTGGCAGCGGAATTTTCATCAGGACCGTAGTTAGGAAACATTTGATCAGAGTAAAATACCACATTTTCATAATATTAAACATATGGGATAAACCCAAGTTCGCAGTACACACGTTTTCATAGGAATAAATCTTATTTTATTAAAAAGACATCTATTTTATTTTAGGTAACTTTATTGCCACTTTTCCAAGCCTTCAGTGCTGTCCAGCTGGCTTTTATTTGGCTTTCACAATTTGTTACCTGAAACGCGTTTTAAAAACATTTGTCAGTAGGAAATACTGGTGAGTGAATCCCAATTTAATCAAGTTTAAATAAAAACCATTGTACAGTATTGAGGGCGATCTCGCAATTACATTTGTTTCCAAGTCATATCAATTAACATCCATGGTACTGTCAGACCCGACTTGTGGAAATGTTACTCCTTGACCAGGTGGTAACAAATTTTGTATACAAAACCCCAACATACTCATGATAATTGTATTCTTACAAATACTCAATAATTGCTTAATATATAATTAATCGTGTGAGGTTTTGTAAAAACAATTCACAAAAAGGTTTACAAAAAGAGGATAAACTCACATTGCTGTCTTAGATTATCCTTTAGGGTTTCCTGGTGACAATCTATAATTTACACAAATGCACACGCGTTAGTATAATAACCCATTTTAACATTAGTAATACCCTCCCCGAGACGACATTCCAACGACTACGTCGGGCAGAACCACGACAGCCGTTACGGAACCCTAGATCAATCGGGCAGCGTATCTAATACGTATCCAGGGGTTATAATACTTACAAAGGAGCAGAACTTCGCTATTTAGGGGGGTATTATACCCGTAGATTATGCCTACAATTCAGAATTTAGAGAAAGAAAACGTTTTTGAACGAATTCGACTGAAGATCCGATGGCCTCTATATATAGTGCTTCACTTTGACTTTTACGCGGCCCGCGTAAATGTAGACAAGGGTCTACGTGGCCCGCGTCAAACCCTGGTCAACGCGTAGCTTGGCTGGGTCATCGACTAGACTTGCCGGGTGTTGGGCCACATGGCCACACCGGGCTGCGCCACATTTTGATCTCTAGCGGCCCGCGTAAGACCCTTAAGAGGTCTACGCGGCCCGCGACAAACCCAAAAACTTTGTTTTTAATTATTTTTGATAATATTTAGGGTATTCGGGGCCCGTTTTCACGTATGGGGTGTATTTTTGGACATATTGAGATAATTTAAAGTGTATTAGGGTGTCGGAAATAATTCGAGGGTGTCGATTTTCTTTAGGGTTGTTATATACTTACTTTGATATGTAAACAATCAACAACCGTATATATATTTGGAATTTTCGATACTCTAAGTTTGTTTCGTAATCTATGTTTGTTTGTAAAAAAAGTTGACCAAAATTTGACAACACATCTTAAAGCCCCCGCCGCATCGTGGCGGGTCACGCATCTAGTTTCATACTAAATCAAAACACGATCAATTGAAGATTTGTAACTTTACTAATTAAAAAAAAAAAACTCTAAAGAACTATATCATCAACAAGTGGAGGGGTGGACTCCACCTCAAACGCTGACCAACCAAAATTTGTCATCTCTCTCCTGCGGGCGCTCTCATGACTCATCTTCCCTTTCCCCCATCTCATTAAGTTGCCCAAATCTTCAATGGGCACCTCACAAGCGACCATCGTGGATGGTCTAATTAATCTTAGATGTGTTAATATTTAGTAATATCACTAAAATTAGTGATGACAAATGTGGAGCCTGATAGGAAACTTAAAACATTTGGAATGATAATGGGACTGTCAATCGAGTATGGTACCGGGTATGAGATTAATTTAAAAAAATTACGTGAATATAATGGATATGGTATAAGATGATACTAACGGATTACACAAATTCATGTATGATATTGAAACCCAAATATAATAATACGTTATACAATATTAAAAAAATATAGTAAGTGGTATGTTGAAGTTGTTAGAATTCTTAAATTATCAAAATTATAGAATTGTAAATATTTTAAACTTCAAATTGGTTTTAAGTGGTTTTAAGGTGAATTTAAGATTGGATTTCGGGTAATGGGCATCTCAATGGTAACTCATAAACTAGATGAGTATCAAATTCATCTAGATGAGTATCAAATTCAAATATTGGTACTCGACAACAGGGGACGAGGTATGTACACGATTTTATAATTGAGTATGAAACTAGGAATACCAATACTCGTCTCACACCCAACTCATTACCTTAACTAGTATTAAACAAGCTTATAGCTCGAGATCGTTTAAGCTCGCTCAATTCAAACTCTTAGCGAGCCAATCTAAAGTAGCTTTTACGACCCGCTTATCTCGTTTACACCCATAGTTTTAACATGGCATTGTGAAAATTGTTACTATAGTTTAAATATATAAATAAAACACTATAGTTGATATTTCTGATACGTATAATTCCAATATATTTTTCTGAAACCATCTCCAGTTCCGGAGAAAACCCGATTGGAATCGTATCCGAACTTAAGACCTATAACCTCAAACCCAAATCTTCACTTCCCTCCAATTCCAATATATATTGTACCAAAAGTTGTTGGTCAACGAAGTTTACAGATTTTAAAACTTAACAAGTAGTGCATTCTTTCTTGAAATCCTAAACCAGTAATTTAACCACCATAAAAGTGATGGAATTTAACTATTTAAGCATATGCAACTTTTATTAAAGCAGTTACTAGTTGAGATACATAGAGCATTTAACTTGTAACTCCTATTCATGGAAGATGAAGATGTATCACAGGATGCTACATCTCCCTTTACTTCAACTGCTACTTACACACACTTATATTTATAACACCACAACCCACTTAGTGTGTGCTTAAGAGAGACATGAACAGATCCAAAGGAAAAGAGAGATGGATTCATTGTTACAAGAGTTCTCAGAAGATCTTGCTTGTGGGCGAAGGCGATTTCTCCTTTTCGGCTTGTTTAGCTAGAGCCTTCCGCACAGCTGAAAACATCGTGGCTACTTCATACCTCGATAAAAGTAAGCTTATCTTAATAAGCATTACTAGTTAAGTAGTCATTTATGTCATTAAACATGATTTGAACTGTGATCACATATCATAAAATTTGTTTCATCCCTAATTTTCATCTAAAAAGGCTGCACATTGTTATAGATTCACTACATTATTACCATTGGACAAGCATACCACACCTTGAAGAGTTGGAGAGCTTAGGCTGCTTGCTGTTGTATAAGGTTGATGTCTACAAGATGCACACTCATCCCAAACTCAAGAACATCAAGTTTGACATCATTGTCTTTAACTTCCCACATGCCGGTCATTATGATTATTTATGCGAACGTGATCAGGATTTAATTGAGTAAGATATGTACACTCCATCATAAAGGCTTTTATTTATTCTTTTGAGTGATGTTTGAGCTTTTTCTTCTGTTTATAAGTGTATATTTAGAAGAAGTTTGGTACTTTATGAAACCCGGCCATAGTATGTGTTTACAACACTGTTATTTAGACCAATGTATGTTTGACAGGATGCATAAGAACTTGGTAGAAGCTTACTTTAAGAGTGCCAGCAAGATGTTGACTGAAGGGGGTGAGGTGCATTTGAGGCACCGAGAAGACCCTCCATACGACAGTTGGAACGTCGTTTCGCTGGCTGGTAAAGCTGGTCTTAGTTTGAAAGAGAGTGGTTTTTAATAAAAGTGATTATTCGGGTTATCACAATAAAAGGGGAGGGGGTATTAACACCAACAAGACTTTTCCTATCATATGTGCTTATACTTATAAGTTTGCACCTTATGTACCGGAGATTGTTGATCGCCATTGTTATGATCGTTCTAATGAAGTCCATGATGAAAAAGTTCAAGTAGTATGTGGGAATGATATTGTTTATGACCATGTTAATGTATCAAAGATAAAGGAGGAAGATAATGTTACTACTAACAAATTGCAAAAAGATGTAGCGGTTGATCTTCTTGAGACAGATGAAGCCAATGATGATCTTTTTGTTCAAAAGAAAGGTCTTCATTTCCTAGAGATGGTTGGTGATGATTTGTTGAAGAAAGATGATCAAGTTCATGGTGATCTTGAGTTACTAAAGGTTATTGATCATGGTGATCATTTAGAAAAAGATAAAGTTAATGTTGATTTTGATTTGCCAAGGGTGGTTGATGATTATCACATGAATAACACAATTCAAAAGTTTGATAAGATGCATTTGAAGAACGATGACGACGATCATGATTTTCCAGAAAAAGGTGAACTTTATGTCCTAGAGATGAAACAAGATCTTCATCCGCAGCATAGTGAAACAGATGAAGTTCACGACGATGATCCAAAATTACCGAAGAAAGATGATGAAGTTCATGTGGACAGTAAACCGGAGCTGAGTGGGTCAGCCAGACTCAAAACAGAACATGTGGCGCGGTCTGGCAACATTTGCAACTTCTGCTTGCCAGCAGAGTGGTTGTTGACCTGGTTTGAGTCATGAAGGAGTGTATTGTAATTTCTCTTCAAAGATTTACGGTTTTTTTTTCGCTGATGCAATTTTACCACTGCTGCGTTTTTCTTGCTGAACAAAACAGTTGCTGCCGCTGCTGCTACTTGATGTCAAGAACATACACCTGTCGATCCATTTAAACAAGTGGTCGAACCCAACATAGATAAAATAAAAGTTTTCTTCTATTTTCCACCTACACATTGATCCGCTCCCTTTTGAGTCATGACTGAAAACATAAATTTGTTTTTCCCCTTAAGAGATATAGTTTCATAAATCAAAAGACCGGTAGCAGTTTGTCTATTTTTTTATGCATGTCGTATGAATTTCGCTAAAAGAAAGTTGCACCATTTTCTCAAAATCTATTGATAGAGGCAACCATGTTAGTAATTCTAAGAACCTTCCTCCAAGGAAGTAAACCAGTTTGAACTACGAGATATCTCCTCACCACAAGACCAAACAACATCCTTGAGTTTGTGAAGAGTAGTATAAATAAAACAACGTTTATTCTTTATCTCTATATTTTGAGGCATCTTTGTTGGTCAAAAGCCCAATGTTGGAAAGAGTCTTGAAGCTTGATAAAAGGATCGTTTACACATACATAGATCATAGTTTGATTTCTCCAAATTCAATTCCAACTTCCCAACACATAGTAGTATCGCACTTCCGCCCGGGTCCCTAGTTGTTCATAATTTTATATTGTTCACTTATAATTTTAGGATTTATGTGCAACTGTTTCGAAGATGAAACTATATTCGAAACACGTTCTTATTAGCAATTTGTTTAAAAGAAAACACTCAGAAGAAGATGGGGATTTTGGTATAACTCTAAGTCCAAATATTACGAATAATGACATGCAAAAGAAAAAAAAATTGTTTACATTGTATGAAAATACGAAAAAATTGAACGTTACCCCTGAAATTTTAGTCTACATCCGCCACTGTTCAATGCCTACACATTTCCACACGGTTACGTCTCCCCAACACCCATTCACCCAACCAAAAACCCCATTCACCCAACTAAAATTTCATCAATGCCTAAAATTTCATCTTGTCGTTCATCCGGTAAAATTTCACCATGTGTGCACGTTCATCTTGTCGATTGTGAACTTCAGACGTGCTGCAGGTGCGAACATTTTGATTGAATCTATCCTGGGGACCCGATTAAAGCCTTTAACAATCACACTTTGAAATGATTTGCATTTTTGTCGAAGCTTTTCAATCTCTTTCAACAGACAATTCTGTTCTCTTTCCATTTTCTCTCCATCAAAGGCAACAATTTCTTCTGTCGCCTATTTTGAGCAAGGACGCTCCACTATCAACAATCTTACGACTATCAATAGTTCCTCCTGGAACATTCTGCACACTCACTTAGAGATTAGTTGGAGAGTGGGACCCAAGCCTTTGTGGACTTGGGTCGTCCTTGATCATCAAGGAAAGTGATCTCAATCACTTGATGATTAGGAAAAAGAACCTGTGGTGCTCCCCCTGATTGAATTACCTGCTTTTGCTTCCAAGCTGTTTGTCCTTTACCAGTATTTGAATTTATTGTTTTAGCATTTACTGGTTTTACAGTTTTAGGTTTTGCTTGTACATGTTTTTCTTCTTTGACCTCTGATTTTAAGGCCTTTTCAATTACCTTTTGATTCTTTTGCTTTAACTTCTTTTCCCTTTCTTTCAAGACACGTGGGTCTTGTTTCGGGGAAACTGATCGTTTTTGGTAATCGATTTCTTGGGGAGCACTCGTTTTTGACTTCAGCTTTTGCACGTGTGGGCAATATCTTACAATATGCCCAACTGTCCCACATTCAAAACATGTTCTCCGCTCTACAAACTTCGGAGAACCATGTTGATGACCAGACGGAGAACCAGATAATGAACCTTGTGATCTAGACGTGCTTGGACCTAAATCACATCCGTTGGTGTGTTGGGTGTAATTATTCTGATCATTTCGTTTTAAAATTCTAACTTGTTTTACAAAATCAATGTTAGATTTATCCTGAAATGTTTCAAGTTTGTCTGAACCCGTGGATCCAACAAAGTTCATTTTCGGTTCTCGTTTCTTAACAGAAGCTCTTTTGTTTTGCACCTTTTGCTGCTGAACTTTAGGTGCTTGAACATTCTTGTTCTGAGCCTTCTTTCCCTGTACCTTACCTTTTCCAGAATTGACTTGTTGTTTTCGCTCAATTGGTAGTTTTTGGTTTCCGTATTGTTTTCTAATTTGTTCACACGGAATTGGACCACATTGAGTGACTGTAACTTTGCCACTTTTGTTCCCCAAAAACTTATCAGTGCATCCTTCAAAAATTTGCTCAATTAAATCTTGATTTACATTTTTAATTGGAAAATCTTTGTTAGAGTAGATTTTGCTATCTCCTTTGAGCGTGTACAACAAGTTATTCCCTTCAAGGCTAGATACAATGGACTCCATTGCTTTTGACATTTCAGTCTTACTCGGTTTCACTTGTGGATCACACAAGATGTGATTCTCGATAGGAATGTCTGTTGTAACCGAGTTAGACTGTTGTTTCACAATTTCTTCAGATTCCTCGTCCGAAGAATCAGCATCCTCAGATTCATCGTCCGAAGAATCAGCATCCTCAACAATGGGAGGACTCTGTTCCTTAACACACGATGAATCTGTCACATTCTCAGATTCTGATTGACCCGAGGATGATGTACCAGTTGTGAACCCGAGGCCTGCTGCAAAGTCATCTAGACCAAGTGGCACAGTAGGTTCAAAACGGGGCATATCCTCGTCATCAGGCAATTTGGAGTAATTGTGATTCATTGGGGGAGGACATGATTTGAATCCCATACATTTTTTATCCCCCTTTTTCTTTTGAACATCAATGATGTGATCCAATACATAGCGGGAATTGGAATAGCTTTCCAGTTTCTGCTTAATTGTCTCACATTCACATCGAGCTGTTGCTAACTCTACCATTTGCTTTTCAATTGTGTCAATTAGATTATTGTTAGCATGTTGTTTTCTCAAAACAGCCTTTTGTAATTCAGAAACATCATGTTTTAATGACGCAATTGTTGCTTTAAACTCCTTTTCATTTCTGGTTAAAAACAAGTTAGCTTCGGTTGCTTTAGAAAGATCTACAATCAATTCTTGATTGTGTTTGTGTGTGATTTCAAACTGACTTTCTTTTTCAGCATATTTAACCTTTAAACTATCACAATTTTCACAACTAACTACAGTGGGTTCATCGACACATACCTGACTTGAGGAACTGTCGACATTAGCCATAAAGGCTGAATGGAGAGAAGACGAAGAGTAAGCAGCTTGATCCACCAAAATAGATCTTCTTTCAGTTCCTGCTGCAGCTTCTTCCAAAGGCTCATCAATGTCTGCATCGACTGACGCACTTGATGTCTCATCCACATGATCATTCCCTGAAGTGGAGGATTCTTCATCTGAGCTTCCACTATAACCAGAACTGTCTTCATCTTCAGAAGATCCATCACCATTGGTGGAAGATTCTCCACCACTGGCGTGCTTTAAATCCTTTACGACTTCAGCAAAACATGCTGTTCCATTTGGAGCATCATTTCCCAACTGAAGCGACCAATCACAACCTTCATCTACTTGAACCACAAGTGCCTGGTTGGCATTTGATGGCCCTGCCTGGCTTTGGTTGTTGACAGGTATCAACGTACGAACATTGTTCCTGTTCTGGTTCTGCTGGTTGCCTTGATTTCTGAAGGGATTTTGGTTTCCATGCTGAGCTGGTCTTGTGCATTCCCTTTTGAAATGACCCCGTTCACCACAGTTAAAGCACGTTACAACTTGCTTGTCGAACCCATACTTGGTGTCTTTCTTGCTTTCCAAGTTGGTTCTCCCCGCCCTTTCCATAAACTCCTTTGCTCTTCGAATTGCACTAGCAAGAGCCCATTTGATATCCATCATTTCAAACTCTTCTCTATCCACTTGCTGATAATCTTCGTTGGTTAGATTGATATTCCCAATCTGACCTGCGATCAATCCACAATAAGCACTAACCAAGGTGTTCAACATCTCCATATGCTCCTTGGCTATTTCGACACTGACTTTGGAAAAGTTGGAAGTGTCTAATCTGACTGTGTTCGGATTGGAACTGGCTTGAAAGTTTGAAGAGTTTCCATAAAATCCTTGCTGTTGCGGTTGTTGCTTCTGAGCTCTGCTTGGATCTAAGAAAGGCGGTGGTGTGAATTGCTGAGCTGTCGGTTGCACATACTGTTTTTGAGAAGAAGAATTTGGTCTTGAATACATTGAGTATGCTGAAGGATCAAACTGATCTGTTGTTGATGGTCCGGTGTTTGAGATGAAAGCTGTTTGAAGCTTCGCGTGTTGAGAAGCTGGTTTTTCTCCACTGATACCTCCTGCAATCCCAAAGTACATCTCTGGATTTTGAGGAGTTAGTGTTCTTTTTGCCTTAAGCTTTTCTTCTACATCTTTGTTCTCCAATTTTTGAATTAACTCATACACAGTGATTGTGTCTAGAACACCATTTTCTTTGAGAATTTCAAGATAACTGCTCCACTTTGCTGGTAAGCTATCAGCAAATCTCTTCACTATTTCTTGTGGAGTGGCAGTGACTCTAAAAGCAAACATCTCGCTCAACAAGTGATGGAACCTTGTAGATAACTCTGCCAAAGTCTCATTCTCCATACACGTGAATCCTTCAAACTCTTTCTTCAGTAATTCTTGCTTGATCTTTCTAGATTGAGCATTTCCTTCACATCGTAACGTGAGCATATCCCACAAGCTTTTAGTAGTCGTGCAGTAAACGAACTGGTGGTAAATGTCTCTGTGAAGAGCTTGTGTGAGAATCATGAATGCTTTCTTTTCTAACTCAAATTTCCTTTTATCATCATCAGACAGAGTGCTGTAAGTTTCTGGATTTGATCCTGCAACTTCCAACTCGTTTTCAAATGGAGTGAAGAAACACATCCATAGATCTTGACCTTGCCCCTGAACATAAGTTCTCAGCCTTTCTTTCCACCATCCCCAATCATTGATGTGATTTAGCTTTGGCGGTTTTGTGCTTGTACCAGTTTCACTGTCGTTCTGCATCATTGCTTGAATGCTGCTGCTTTGATTTGTGACCAATGCCCATTGATTTGCAGTTATCATTGCAGCTTGAGGTGGGGCAATAGCTCGCATCCATGCAGTTTTGTCGAAATCTGAAGCAGGTTGCGTTGCTGATGATTGTGGAGTCAAAGTCCACGCGGTTGGATCCCACTGACTGTGCGTAGCTGATGATTGTGGAGTCGAAGTTATTTGAGTCTACGCGGTTGGATCCCACTGACCGTTTGTTCCCATTTTATAAAAATTAATATATTAAGTGAAAATTGATTTAAAATTTGAAAAACAAGTTTTCCCCTTTTTAAAAATTTAATTTTCACAAACTATGTTAATATCTCGAAAGAAAACAACCAGTCGAAAGATCCTTGATCGAAAGACCTGAAAAACACAACTTGTTAAACATAAACAGACTAAGGATCGAAAGATCAACACTTGTTCGAAGGATCAACAGTGTTCGAAAGATCACTGTTGAATTTCGAACAATGATTTCGAAAGATTCTCCAAACGAAGGATCCTTATCTTTCGAAAAAGAACTGTAGACCGAAAGATGTATGCTTCGAAAAGATTCCTTGGATCGAAAGATAAGTCACAGACTTCGAAGGATGTTCGAAGGATGATTATCTATCGAACCTCCCTTGATCGAAAGATGATCTTTCGACTTCGAAGGATATCCTTCGATCTGCTCTGACACAGTTGACAAATGTGACAGGTTGGTGAAAAGGTGATGGGTTGGTAGAAACTTTCGGCAGAAGGCAGAAGGTATGGTCAGACCATGCCTTTTACCAAAACAGATTTGGGTTGATTATTTTAATCAGTTATCCCTTCCCAATACACAAACAACTTTAAAAAATAATTAAACAAGATCAAAAGATGTAAAAACTTTGAAGAACACTTGAAGCTTTGTCGAAGATATGATGAACACAACCCAGAAAATTTGAATTTTCTGGTAAACAAACAACTTTCCAAAACCCGTTTTTGCCCGTAACTTCACTAAAAACCAAGGTTTAACATGTGAAAATGAAAAATAAAATGGTTTTTATAGGAACTAACAGCAAAAACACCAGAATTTTCGAAGTTTAAGGCTGATTTTTCAGAAAAATATGAACTTCAAAAATCCGAAACACACTCTAAAACACTCGGTTTTAACAAGGAGAAGAGCCAAGGCTCTGATACCACTTGTAGGTCCGGCTAGGGGAGGATCTAGTCGCCTAATCCTTGTGTACAAACCAACTCGGTTGTGCGGAATCCAACCGAGAAAGGCAAACCGAGAAAGAACACGCAAATGCACGACACACAAGACTCAACGATTAACACCTCTGTATTAATACGTATGAAAAGATCAGTTACAAGCTCAATGTTTACAAATGTATTTTGCAAACCCTCTAAGTTCTCTCGTGTGTGTGTGTGTTCTGCTCTTGTGTCTGTCTTTCTCTCCTGTCTTCTCTCTAGAAATGAAGTGAACACAACACATGGGTATATATACCCGACACAGCAGGTCTGGTCGAAGGATCAGATAGACTGATCGAAAGATCATCTATCGACCTGAAACACATCGAAGGATCCACATATACCTCGAAGGATGATATCCTTCGAGGTCCATCTATATCCATCGAAGGTTTATCCTTCGAGATCATCGAAGGATCTAAGCTATCCTTCGATTCCTCATCCTTCGACACACACATCAAGCAAACAATGTGCTAACTGTTTGGCCAAGTCAAACCGGAGGATGGTTGACTGGGTCAAACTTACATCGTACGCACATAACAACAAACCTAAGACGTAACTCAGACTAACACAAGACATCGTTTTGTATCATGACAAAATACAGACAAAGTACAGACACAAGTGCACCAACAATTTTCACCCGTATTAGTTTGAAAAACTCAACTACTCTAGCTGCTTATATTTTTAAATATAGTTTTTGATACGACTTACGATTATTCCATGAAATCCAAATGAATTCAACATTTAGTAACAGCTCTTTGACTGCTATTATTTTATTAATAGGTGCAGGTTTAGAATTCTAGAACAGATCCAAAATCCATGCTAGATATGATTGTTTTTCTTTAAGCTATTAAACTAAACGAACTTTCAATTGTTTACGTATATAAAATTATGTTGATTAGCTTCATAGAATACATATCTGCATTAAACTACTATGAAACCAAGAGTAATGACTAATGAGTATTATAGGGTTGTTAAAGGGCTTGATAACACCCCTAACCAGCGAGCATTATAAGGACATGAAGAGAGATGAATATTTCTATTATAATGCCAAATAAGGGCCAATGAGGTAGTGGTTGGGGAAAGACTTGGTGTTCCTTGTTACCCAGGTTCGACTCCCACTCTCCCATTATTTTCTACGGCATCCAGGTGAAGCGCGAATACGGGTGGCGCCGGTTCGTGTTGGATGGGAGGCGAGGTTTTACCGATTATTCCACTGTCGTGCCTTCGGGCGGATGGAGCTCGGGTTTCCGCGCATCTGGGAGAGCTAAGGGGCTAGCAGCGGTCGAGTAGTCGACCTTGGCCACAACGCCCGGTCTCATGGTGGTTGGCACGTCGTTTCTTGTCGTTCAAAAAATATGCCAAATAAGGAGAAAAATAGTGGAAAGTAATGATAGAAAGGGACATTACCATCAGCAGCAATGCGGTGGGGGATTCGTTAGTTATATATCATATTAGATGAAAGACAAATGTTTCTTACATGACCGTGAGCCTGTGTAAAACATAGAAAAGAATAACTAAGTCGATCTTTGATTCACGCGTTGTGATGGACCTATCAATCGGGGGAAAATAGACGCGCTGCGAAGGACATGTTAAACGGGAAAAAATAGATGAAAAAACGTTGTAACGACACGCACTTTGCATGCGCTTTAACTCGGAAAATTTAAAACGAAACGTTAAACGAAAAACTTGCAAAAGGTTAAAAGTATAAGGGACCGAAGTTAAAAGTAAAAAAATGTTGAGGTTAAATTGCAGAAGATGAAAAACTTTGGATTAAAAGTAAAAAAAATTCAAATGGGTTAAATTACAAAAGATGAAAGCTTTTGAACTAGAAGTGAAAAATCAAATTAATCAAAGGGGTTAAACTATCAAAGATAAATTGAAACTTTAGGTTAAAAAGAAAAAAATCCAATTTTATTTTTGAAAAACTCCCAAAGCCAAGTGTACAAAAATCTAAGCACAAATATGTTGCTTATTTATAGTTTTTAATAGCTATGAATTTGTAACCGACCACAAAACATGATATTTTACTAGGCTGGTCGGTCGGACGAACAACCAAAGTACCAAACCGACCATAGGGTTTGATTAACACTCCTCTTAAGGGTCGTGCCACGTTGACAGTGAGCCTTTAATTTAATCATGATTTTTACAAGGTTACGTAGACAGTTAACCTTTAGTTAAATTATTATTTTTACATGGATGTAATGATTTTAACTAAAAATTAAATAAAAGAAAAAATGACGAATGTGTGATTGGTTGGGTTCATCGTTGCAAAAGTCTCTAAGCGCTCTCTAGTCGGTCGACCGGGGAATTAAGAGTATTTGGCCTAGGTGGAGAGTACTTGAGCATGTTAAATTATACAGAAATTAGTTTTCTGAAATTAAATATACGTCAAATAACATAAATTTACTAATATTTATAACAAGATACGTGAAAATGATATTCATTCTTTGATATAATAGGTGACGACGAGGGTCCCCGCTTGGGCTCCTCGTCCGGGCTCATCGCCCTAGATTGGTGGCTGGGCTCGAGCCCATTTGTGTCTTTCTCGGTATGTCTAGTTGGTTTGAGTGGGCCACGTCCTGATAAGCCCACTCTTGGATCGGCCCATTAGGGCTATGGCCCAACTATCTCACTACATTAAGAGAACTTCCTTCCCCAAGAAGGGACAGATGATATTTTTCCCCACAAAAAAGGTTACTACTCACTCCACTTCTCTAAGATTACTCCTGTCCCTCTACTCTCTCTCTCTAAATTATACTTGCACTTATAACATCTTTACCATACAAGATACTGACTTGAGCGTCGGAGTGCCCACGGGGTGAACCCCCTCGGGCCCTCTAACTAGAGTTTCATGTGGATGCAGCCTGAGACCCGACACTCCGCAAGAGGAACTGCCACCGCGACAGCGAGATGACGAGCCTGAACCGGAGCTCACCGAATCTAAGGTTAGTACCGCCAAACCCTTCGAACGCCATCAGGGATTTGGGGATTCGACATTGGCGCCATCCGTGGGACCGAGCACAAGCGTGTCTCGGTCCTTCTTACAAACGGCTGGATCTGTCCTCTCCGCGATGTTCAGAACTGCACTTTTAGCTCCGGTTAACAGGTTCAGCACCTCTATCTTGTAAACTGTTCTATGCAAATAATTTGTGGGCTATTTAGAATTTTACTTACATTACAAGATCTTGAAAAGTTATCAGGTTTATACCCAAAGAAAAGATAACTACAGAATACAATTTTTTAAGACATCAAAGAAAAGATAACTGTAACAAACTTTGGTTTTGATATAATCACTTGCTTGATAAAATATGTTCACTCCATATAACCACAGTTGGTGCAAGCACACACTTTGCCGTACTTTCTTAAGACAATACAAGTGTGTACTCAACAAAAGGATATGCCCAATTAGCAAAAGAAACATAAATGTAAGTCTTTCACGTGCTTAGAGATGGTGTCTTGTGCTTTACAAGGTTGAAAAGTCAAAATGCATATAAAAAGTGGCAATAACCCATCTCTTTGTCTGGTGCATTAGACATACGGTACATGGAGTAGTGCATAAGTTACAAACAATCGGTACCCATCAAAAAGTGTGCTAACACACCTAGAAATAGAACTACGGACCTTTATTTTTGAAAGAAACGTAATGAGTTTCTCTCCAAAATATTACATTTTTACGGATAAAAAACCATGGATATGCGGTGCAAAGTTTGCTGATCAAAAATAAAAACATTTCAATATCATGCTGAAAATGTGTTTGGTTATCTTTGGGGTAATAGTGTGTTATGACCAACGTAATAAATGAAAGAGACTTTCTCTCTCACATAAGCTTTTGTCATAGACTAGTGGAAATGCCCGCGCGTTGCGGCGGGTGTCCACGACTGATATCAGTTTCAATTACAGTGTCTATTACGGACCACCACCCATTCCGGGTTTCTAACCTTTTATTCTGTTAAACGAAAAAGTTTAACCCTAACTATTCCAAAAAGAAATGTAGCACCAAGTAATATTGTAGAGGCAAATTGTGCATCAAAACCCCAACAGAAGAATTAATAAGTCAACTCATAAACATAAAAAAATGTTCATAACAAAGATTTGAATCAAAATTTAGGTCATTATGAGATAACTCTCCTTGAAAGATCCAACATTTGTTATTGTATTTGTGTGGAGCTTCACCAAGAACTTAAGCATCCCAACCTTTTTTCACGAGTTCCCAATGATTCTGTAGAAAGGAACATGTCAAGTGTCACTAATGTAACACACACATTTTAAACAGAATCCTACCGCCTAGCAGGAGTGTTGGATTATTAAAGATATTAAAAATCTAATTAGGGTCATTTGGTGGTGGTGTATGAAGCTAATCATCCATTATTTTTTTAACGACAACGATTAAATTTATTCAATCAGAAACCCATCGTGGAGTTGGGAGCTTACAAGGAAAGACCAAACAAAACCAAACATACATCAGATGACCCTATTTAGAGGGGTCATTGTACCAGCCTTTACACTCCACGTGAGAAATAAACATGATCACTTGCATTCCATTACCATGTGTGGTTGGTATTTGGGAATGGAAAGGGTCATTCATGTATGTTGCTTGATATCTAATTGCAAAAAAGGACTGAAAGACAACCAGACATTACCTCATAACGATCCATGCCATGGTGACATACATGTGCCCCCAACCAGAAGCCACCTGTGCATCAATGCCTTGGCTTCGTAGATCAAGTTCTGATTCAAGAATTTCAGCAAAACCAACACCTGAGCTATTCAAACATCAGTCCATCACTAACCACTAAGCATGTGAACACGAATCCGTTTGGCACCATGCTAGCTAGCTCTTTTGAGCAACAACTATAGCCCAGATAAACAAAATTATCACCAAATGGAGGAAATCAAGTAAAATATTGATTGAATAATTACATTTAAGGGTCTAAGTGAGCCGAGCTACTCAACATCAGATCCTTAGCTAACTAACAACTCTGTTGGGAATATTCTTGATCGGGTCGGATACGGGTCAAGTCGGCAACGGGTTACGGTTTTAGAACTGGTCATAGATTGACCTAATTTATTGGAAACAAAGTAGAAAATGGACATTGGGGTTCACGGTATATAATTATTTATATATAAAAAGAGTCATTACAGATGGACATAGACTTTGGCTAGTTTTATGTAGTTGGCTTATATAAAATATATAATTATTTACATATAAAATGAGACATTACAGATGAACATAGACTTTGGCTAGTTTTCAGTAGTTTGCAGGTCAGAAGACAATTTTTTTTTTCATCTTACTATTGCCATTGCCATTTGGGGAAAATCCCTAGAAAGGTTAACAATGAAAACAAAAGGCATACCAGTGATGAAGCACCCGTTTGTAATAAAATTAATAGTGAAACCAATTTACATTTAGCCAACATTGCCATTACGAGTCTGTGGATGTTTTATTGAGCGCTGGTTCTTCTGTTGTTCAGAAAGCAAAGAGCTTTTGTTAGATTGCCTTAACGGAAAAAAAAGTTGTCTATATTATAAATTGACATGTATAAGAATGTTCCTATTTCGTGTGTATGTATGTTTAATCCTACACAAATATAAAATACCTAGCATAGTAAAGCTGGCAATTCATCAGTCAACAAAATAGCGCTATACTTTATGTCCAGCTTCAACAATTGGGTGAGCTTCCACACTCATCCCACAATTCCTTTCCTGCCATCATTTCAGAAATAAAACCAACTTATATTGCACTATCTATAGAACCAATTACAATTATGACAAACAGAGGCCAAGGGGTGTATCAAATGAGTAAGAAATTGATCAGAAATGGTCCAGCTCAAAATAGGTGACTATTAATTTAAAAGATGAATGTTGGGTAACCTGAATGCACAAAAATAAATGAAATCAAGCTTGTAAATCAAGATCTAAATAATTCCAACATGCAATACACGATTACCTGAAAGCAAATAAAGATAAACCTCTATAGACGATCAAATTCATATATGAATCGAAAATATTTGATTGATTGGATCAGGATTTTATTAAGTTACCTGAGATATAGAGATGCTAATCTTTGATACGCCTGAAGGTGAAGCCCATTAACTCTGATCATTCTTCACTCCTATCTCACCTGTAAATTTCATTTTCAACAATAAAAATCCTCAATTTCTTCATTCAAACACCATGTACACACCAAATACAAACACCAACATCATATTCTCACAATAAAACAACTGAATTTTACTCACATAACATCAAACCTATTCACAAATTCCTCAAAACACATTAATTTTACCAAAATATGAACAGAGCAAGAACCCTAGAGTTGTTAGTTCTTCCCTGCTACACAATCATCACACTCAGTTATAAAGGACAACTGGGATGGAAACACAGGGGGGTAGATGCGACTTATTGAAGGCGAGAAGATTGAGGGGAAGCAACTTTGCAATATTAATCGCCTCCTTCAATTACTGGGCATAATTGCTCCTTCAATCTAGAGGAAAGATGAAAGGTCATGAATTATATGTACGGCTTAAACTGATTCTCCATTCAAATGGTGGTAACTCCTCATCAATTTCACAATGTCGACGTTAATTTGAACCGATAAATGTTTGATTTCATTATTCCATGTGCCACAGAAGAAGCTTAAGAAATCATTAAAACCTAATTAATCAATAATCAATTAAGTTAGACTCTTCACATGTCACATTAACATTATAGGTTACAAGGTGTCAAAATCCCTAAAATACCCCTAAAGTGTCTTAAAATTTTGGATAATTGACAAGTTTAACCCCTCTAAAATAACTTGGCTATCTTGTACATGTTGCTTGAAGATATGTACATAATGTAAAATTACCATAAGGGTAGAAAACCCACTTTACTTAATAAGGTAGTATAGATTATGACATGTGACTTTTCACAAAAAGTTACTATCAGCATACATATTGTACTCTCTCTTTGACACATTAAAGACAAGTAAAAAAGAGAAGGGTAAAAGAACAGAAATATTGTTCAAACATAACTTTCTAGTTAGGGATATGGTTGAGTATTTACATGTATCTCAAAAGTACAAGCACATGCCAACACCTCTAAACATTCAACATAATAAGATATACTGATACGTATACATACCCATGTTTTGAGGAAAATGAGAATATGAACTTTTCACAACCTTCACACTTTTGCAAGTAATACTTGAATTTTTATTTATATAAAAAAAAGAGAAAAAAGGAAAAGGTACAAACCATATTGCACATGGCACAACCCTTTTTGTGGAAAAGACACCCTTTTGACATGATGTGACCTTTTTTTTTCTTGGAAGCATGTGATACCTCACTCTTACCAATGTGGTAAAGTTTCCTTATGAAAAAAAAGTTACTTTGACTTTCTTATAGAAAAATAATAATATTTTACTAGTATAAGACCCTTCCACCTGGCCTATCCCCAGGTCCTTTCACAGGGTCCTTCCCCGGGTCCTTCCTCAGGCCCTTCCACCTGGCCTTTCCTCAAGGTCTTTCCCCAGGTCCTTTTTCAAGGTCCTTCCTCAGGCCCTTCCACCTGGTCTTTCCTCAAGTCTTTTTGCAGGGTCCTTCCTCAGGCCCTTCCACCTGGCCTTTCCCCAGGTCCTTCCACAGGGTCCTTCCCCGGGTCCTTCCTCAGGCCCTTCCACCTGGCCTTTCCTCAGGTTTTTTCACAGGGTCCTTCCTCAGGCCCTTCTGCCAAGGTCCTTCCCTAGGTCCTTCCTCAGGCCCTTCAGCCAAGGTCCTTCCACCTGGCCCTTACTCAGGTCCTTTCCCAGGGTCCTTTCTCAGGCCCTTCTACTATGTCCTTTTCTAGATCCTAACAAAAAACACTTATGCAAGGTCCTTCTTCGAGGTCTTGCGTCGTGTGCCACTTCTAGACACAAATTTATTGTTCCCATTACAACGTTGTTAGGGTACGTAGGCTACCCCCCTTTATGATATGATGGCAACGCATCTTCACAAAATAAAACATGAGGCACAAGTACTTGTACACACAACACAACATGTTTAACACATAAATAAACTGATCTTTGGTATGACTTACCTCTTTGAAAGTGTTTTCGTGGCAAGTATCGAAGCATGAACATGAACAACACAAGAAGCTATTAGTCACAACCTACGGGATAGGTCGACAAAGGCTAATATTGGACTGGATGATGTGCACCAGAGAAACAAGGCATGATCTTTGAAAAGACATTGAAAAATAGTGATCACCTTAAACATCCTTAAACAAGGATATAGCTTCGGGCAGGAGGAAAGTGACACAACATTAGTAAAAGAAAGAAATACCTTTGTGCAACATTAAACTGGGGGACTAATATGTCTAGGGGGATATTGTGGGACAGAGTTTTTGCTAACCTCAGGCTATTCTCATTCAACAAGGAATCATATGCTAATCTGCCAGATACATCTATCAGCTATATCCTTGCGTGCTATCGTGTCTCGGATAAATACGTCACTCATTAGAAGTGATAATGATTTAGAAGACTCTCAATACTCATCGAAAGTAACTATATTCTTTATTCACAACCGATGGTTTAGACAGACGGGCTCAAGGACAGCCTATTTCATAAGTTCAGTATTACCAACTACGTTTGACAACACTGAACTGGGGAGCTAGCATGGTATAACACCATTGGGTCCTACATTGAAGACTTCTCGAAAGGATCTTTATTTTTCTATTACCTCCTCCGAAAAGGATTAAGCCCCTCCATAAATTCTTATGTTCGAAGATCTCAAAAACAAAAAGAAAGAAGAGAAAGAAAAAAGAAGGGGAGGGAGGGGGAATGGGCATGGACTGCCTTACTAATTCCTTCCCTGAAGAAAAAAGAATCAGAGGATCACCTTATCAGTCCTCCATTTGAAGAAATGAGGAGGTTGGGCTACGCAGCTGACTCCCCTCCTGAAGGGGAAAGAATCGTCAGATTATGTTATTAAGGAAAATCCAGACGCTCTACTTGAAGACGAAAGACTCCTTGAACTACGTTGTTAGTCCTTGAGGAAACCCTGGACGGTCCTTCCTCGAAAAAGGAAGAACCCTTGAGCTGCATTATTAGTCCATCTCTTGAAGAAGAAAAGAACCGGAGCAGGACAATACGAGAGGGGAAAGTGAAATCCTCCTACGGTCCGTCGTGCTCAAGAAACCCTTATCTGCTGGACCAACCCTACCTTCCACGGGATCTGGCTGAAGTCTCAAAGTTCACTCGGAGAATTGCAGAGGCACATATGCCCCCTAAAACAAAACTACCTCCAAACTTCGACCGGTATGATGGGACGAGAGACCCTGAAGATCATCAAAGAAAGGTGGTCAAGAACCCAAACGAAATCTTACACATAAGGCAGAGGGACAACAAGCGGATAGACCAATACATGGAAATGTTTGTCAAGGAAAGCATGAACATCAAAGACGTCCCGGAGGTCATGAAAATCAGCAGTTTCATAAACAAATTAAAGCATGCACAACTATGCGGTTTAGTTGTGGAAGAGTTTCCTCACTCGTTTGACAATCTCATGGACAGGGTCAGAGCCTTTGTCAGGGGCAAAGACAAAGTCAGCAAAGCCAAGGAGACAGATGCCCCACCCCGAAGGGTCACCTCCGCTGCAAAACCTCTTGATAAAGGTACACCTTACTCCCGAAAGCCTGCTTTTGATAAGAATGTTGCATGATAGAACAAGACCCTCATACTCCCCATACAGACCTCGGGGAAGAGGCCCATCCCCTTACCCTGACAACTTCACCCCTCTCACCAAGACACCAAATGAAATATTGGCTACTGAGAGGGTGAAGGGCTCCTTTCCAAGGCCACCACCTATTAAACCTGGGCCAAAGGCACAACCAAATGAATATTGTGACTTTCACAAAGGGTCTGGCCATAGAACTGATGATTGCCTGTACCTAAAAAGAGAAATAGAAGCCGCGGTTAAAACAGGAAAAATGGCCCATTTGGTTAAGGAAATTAAGGAAGGAGGGGGGGATCGCAAAGGGAAAGATGCAAGGGAGCCTGGGAGGGCAGATGTAGATATGATTAGAAGGAGGGATGAATTTGATACCACCAGGAGTGTAAAGGCCAAAATCCTGGGCTCCCCAAACTGCATGAAAGCTCCCATCCTAATGCCACACTTGGAGGAAAACGAGGTACAACGGCTCCAACTCAACATCTCAGCTGTAATAGCCGGTCATAAAGTGGCCATAATACACGTAGACGGGGGATCTGGGATAGAAGTCATATACGAACATTGTTTCCTCAGACTTGACAGGGATGTAAGAGACCGGCTTGAGGAGGATTCTATCCCTCTAGTAGGGTTCAACAACAATGTGTCACACCCCCTGGGGAAGATCAAACTCCCATTCACAGTCGGGGTAGGGGATCGGGTCCGAACAATAAACCTGACATTCACAGTGGTTCGAGCACCCTCGAAGTACATCGCAATCCTAGGAAGACCCGGAATTGGGGATTTGCAAGCACAGGCGTCCACCCCACACGGAGCCTTAGTATTTCAGACACCAAAGGGCTTGACTTGGGTAAAATCTGCATACGAAGTGATTTCTTCCGTGTCTGAATGGGAAGCATCCGAGAAGCCCCGAAAGGAAGGGGTCGAAGAGTGGGTCCTTTGTGACAGATTCCCGAAGCAGACGATCAAAGTGGGAAGTCACCTAAGTGACAAGTGCAAGAGTGCCCTCAAGGAACTGCTCCTCCTCAACATAGACGTATTTGCATTCCAACATGGGGATATGACAGGAATCCCGAGAAGCCTGACTGAGCACCGACTCAATACGTATACATGGGCAAAACCAGTGAAACAGAAAAAACGAAGCATGGGTCCCAGCAAAAGGAGGGCCGCATGAGAAGAAACCAGGAAACTGCTCAAAGCGGGAATAGTCAGGGAGGTAAAGTACCCATCCTGGGTTGCTAACCCGGTTATGGTCCAGAAGAAAGACGGGGGATGGAGGATGTGCATCGACTTCCAAGATCTGAACAAAGCATGTTCTAAGGACTGTTATCCCCTCCCAGAAATAGATGTCCAAGTGGACTCCTTATCCCAATACCCCTTGAAATGCTTTTTGGATGCCTACAAAGGATACCATCAAATACAGATGTCAATGGAAGATGAGGAAAAAACCGCCTTCATCACAGACGAGGGGACACTTTGTTATACCAAAATGCCCTTCGGTCTTAAAAATGCTGGGGCCACATATCAAAGATTTATGAACGCCTTCTTCAGGGAACAACGGGGAAGAAACTTGGAGGTATACATCGATGACATCGTTATCAAAAGCCTAACCGAAATGGCCATGATAGACGATATAGCTGAAACCCTCCACACCATGCAAGATGTGAATATGAAACTAAACCCCGGGAAGTGCTGTTTTGGGGTAGAAGAAGGAAAATTCTTGGGGGTAGTAGTCACAAAGGGCGGAATCAAAGCTAACCCGGAGAAGACTCAAGCTGTGGCCGAAATGCTATATCTCAGGTCTTTGAAAGACATCCAGCAGCTAAACGGGAGGCTAATCGCTTTAAACCGTTTTTTTTTCAAAAGTAGCTGACAGAATCCTTCCCTTCATGAAGGTGCTGAAGGATTGACTTCAAACGGACAAGTTTAATTGGACCTCTGAGGCGGAAGCCGCTTTCCAAGAAATGAAAGCCTATATTTGTAAACTCCCAACACTGGCCACCCCAGTACCCGGGGAACATCTGACCTTGTACCTGTCCGCCTCAAAAACAACTATAAGTGCGGTCATGATGGTGGAACGGGAGGGGAAACAGATACCAATGTATTTCATCAATAGAACACTTAAAGGCCCTGAAGAACGTTACATGCCCCTGGAGAAGTTAGCATTGGCCCTTGTTTTTGCATCCAGGAGACTCAGGAGGTATTTCCAAGGGCACAGGGTCACCCTGATGACAGATCAGCCCCTTCAAAAGGTGCTCAGGAGGCCGGAGCTGTCGGGACAATTGGCTAAATGGGCCGTGGAACTAGGAGAACACTCCTTGGAGTTCAAACCCAGGACAGCCGTGAAAGGACAAATATTGGCAGATTTCCTGGAAGAAGTCCCAGAGGATGAAAAAAAAAACTCCTAAAATGGGAAGCCTTGGAAAGAAAAGAGAAAAAGAGAAAAAGAGGGAAGACAAGGCTGCGGGGAAACTCTTCACAGATGGAACCTCCAGTGAAGAAGGGAGCGGAACAGGCATTACTTTGATAAGCCCCGAGGGAATCGAGCTAACCTATGCCATAAGACTGGACTTCGAAAACACCAACAACACTGCAGAATATAAAGCCCTCTTAGCAGGGATGAGGCTGGCAGAAAAGATGAAAGCAAAA
Organism: Helianthus tuberosus; assembly: GCA_030545235.1. Lineage (NCBI taxonomy): Eukaryota > Viridiplantae > Streptophyta > Magnoliopsida > Asterales > Asteraceae > Helianthus > Helianthus tuberosus. The sequence continues at coordinate 69,372,184 of CM060365.1, read as the reverse complement.
CATGTGGAAGCTAGCACTGATTCACAGTTAGTAGTCAAACAATACCAAGGAGAGTATGAAGCCAAAGACAACACCATGGCTCAGTACATGGCAAAAGTAAAAGAGATGGCCAAGGTATTCAAAACTTTTAAGCTGGAATACATTCCCCGAGGGAGAAACAGAAAGTCTGATGCCCTTAGTAAGCTAGCCTCAGTAGCATTCGATCGCTTAGCAAGAGAAGTCAAAGTGGAAGTCCTAACCTCCCCCTCCATTAGTACAGAGGAGGTAGCTGCAGTTGAAAACACACAAGAAACATGGATGACACCAATTGTAAAGTTCCTCAGGGACGGGACCCTTATCTGCCGGAACAAAATGATGTTCTCTCCTAAAGGCTAAAGCATTCTGGAAGTCCCTTCCATCAACAAGAAAATCCCTTCTCTTGTGGATAAGGTACCTCAGCAGTCGCTTACAAGAACAGGAACGTATACTTTCCATGGAATTAAGTCCAGGAAAAGTTCCTTCCGAGATTATAAAGAGTATCCCATTCCCTGGGATCACGTGTTTTAGAAGTCCCTTCCATAAACAGGAACATACCTCTTCCTCGGGACTAAGTCTTGAAGAAACTCCTTCCGAGAATAGGAAGGAACATATCCCTCACTCGGGATTCAGCCTTGAAGAAACTCCTTCCGAGAATATGAAATGATGAAGTACAAGGGCCGTTCGGTCATTAATCAAAAGTTGAATTGAATGAAAATACAAGAGGAATGTGAAGTAAATGAGTTTGGGGACCAATGTGTCATTATTTGAAACTTAAATGTGGGAGGTAACTAAAGTGGGAGTTTCGCGATGGGGATTAGTATCTCTGGGGATTAAGTCTTGGAGGAGCCGCCTCCGAAAAAATGAAGATGTCCCACCCTATGTGATTAGGGGTCTCGTAAGTCTCTTCAACGAACAGGAACAGGTTTCTCCCAAGAAAAGGAGGGTATCCCCTCCCGTGGGATTAAGTATCGCAAAAGTCTATTCAACGAACAGAAGTGCACCCGACTACGGGATCAAGTATTGGTAAAGTTCCTTCTACGGACGGGAAAGTACATCCCAGGGATTTGATATATGAGAAAAATCCTCCTTAAAATTTCGCACCTGAACAACTTATTAAAAAAAAAAGGGAGGGGGAGAGCCCCTTGACAGGGGACTTCGAATCTGGAGAATCCATTCCTTGAAAAGAAAAGATCTCTGCCACAGGTCTGTGTTTTAGAAAGTATCTCTCCAAAGAAGAGGAGCCCCATCTCGGGGCCGCATACGTTTGAAGAAGTCTCTCCAAGAGGAGAGGGTTGCACATTCCATGGGCACCAATTTTTAGAGAATTACAACATCTCTCCAGGGTAGGAAAGAGCCCTTAACAAGGACCCACATAGGAAGGTTCCTTCTACATAACAGGTGTTTTTAAAGTGCTCATAAAACCTCTCCAAAAGGAGAAGATGCCACCCCTTCTCGAAGAACAAAAACCTGAACGGTTTGAGGACCTTGTTAACGGGTCAAACAGGATCATCTAGGCAGACGTGCCGAACGATCTTACAATAAAATAAACATGTACATAGGCATACAGACATGCCGCCTTAATCAAAACAAGGCAAAGCCCGACCGTGGGGCTAGGACTAAGTCGACTACGTCCAAAAAAGCCGAAGCAGGCATATGAAAGTCCAAGTGGCCCAAACGCCATTGGACAACAGGCCCAACAGAAGCTTTAACAACTTAAAACAAGTTACAAAGCGGGCCTAGGCAAAGCCTTTACAACTTAAGCAAGTTACGAAGCAAACTATAGAAAGCGTTAACAACTCAAGCAAGTTACGAAGCAAACTTATATAAAGCTTTAAACAACTTAAACGAGCGACAAAGCAAACTATAGAAAGCTTTAGCAACCCAAACACGTTACAAGGCAAACTCATAGGAAAGTTTTAACAACTCAAGCAGGCTGCGAAGCAAACTCATGCAAGGTTTCAAACGAGTCACAAAACGGGTCTATGCAAAGCTTTAACAACTTAAAAAGTTACAAAGCGACCCATAGAAAGTCTTAACGGCTTACACAGGGCACAGAGAAAATTCATGAGAAAGTTTTAACAGTTCAAGCAAGGCAAAAACCCTCATTAGAGGAGCACCATACAAGGAGTATAACACGGTAAATAAAGCATCCCAGTCGATGCTCTTAAAAGAAACTACTCTTGAACGAGTACCTCAATCGAAATGCCCTAAAGGAGGACATGGCAAAACAATCTAAATAGCATAAACGCTATAAAAAGGTACTATCAAACAAGTGCATGGGAAAAAAAATGCCGCAAGGAGGCATAGATTGAAGTAAGGTATCGTGCTACCCTACTTGAGGGGTCACCTTGCTATTTCGAGCGCTGAATGCAAGGTTGTCCTAAGGATAACAAAACATATAACTTTGGCATAACGTTCCCCAGGCTATGTTACCCGACAGGCCGGGATGATATATTGAGGGCGGATAATGACCCGCCTGGATTTTCAGGGACTGGAACAAGTCCTGAACCCATTCATGAGTAAATAGGCTTGGACTAAGGATGACTTGACGACGAGGGTCCCCGCTTGGGCTCCTCGTCCGGGCTCATCGCCCTAGATTGGTGGCTGGGCTCGAGCCCACTTGTGTCTTTCTCGGTATGTCTAGTTGGTTTGAGTGGGCCACGTCCTGATAAGCCCACTCTTGGATCGGCCCATTAGGGCTATGGCCCAACTATCTCACTACATTAAGAGAACTTCCTTCCCCAAGAAGGGACAGATGATATTTTTCCCCACAAAAAAGGTTACTACTCACTCCACTTCTCTAAGATTACTCCTGTCCCTCTACTCTCTCTCTCTAAATTATACTTGCACTTATAACATCTTTACCATACAAGATACTGACTTGAGCGTCGGAGTGCCCACGGGGTGAACCCCCTCGGGCTCTCTAACTAGAGTTTCATGTGGATGCAGCCTGAGACCCGACACTCCGCAAGAGGAACTGCCACCGCGACAGCGAGATGACGAGCCTGAACCGGAGCTCACCGAATCTAAGGTTAGTACCGCCAAACCCTTCGAACGCCATCAGGGATTTGGGGATTCGACAATAGGCATAAAATTTATGTTTTTTTTTTTGAAACTCAAACTCGGCCCAAGTTGACCTACTAGATCTGATTCTGGCCGATTTTGATCGCGTTTAATCGATTCCAAGTAATTAGGCGACGTTGAAGCAAGTCGTCTCGACAGCCTAACTTGGAGCGTTTACTCGGGGAATACTCGGCCTTGGAGACCTTGTTTTACAACCATAGTTGGTTTGCAAGGCCTCGCGTTCCTCTCCAGTTATCTCTCACGCTCGTTAACACAATGGCAAAGAGTGATGGCGCCATTTTGGTAATGGTGTAGGGGGACGGTGAGGTGAGAACCCCTGCACACCCCACTGGCCCACTACACATAGTATAGAGGGTCAAATACTCAAATGATGAAGTCGAATAAACATAACTAACATCGATGTTTGAGTTGACTTGTTTCGAGCTCTATTTCGTGTTAGCGTTCACTCATTTATTGTTTATTTTCTTTTCAACTATTTTATAGCTTAAAGAATATATAAGGTTATCGATAGAATTTACTTCTTTTATTATCATTAAATGTAATAATATGTATTTTATTTGAATATTTTATCATGTTATATAAATAATAAAATATTTGTATAAAAAACAGATTTCCTTATTAAACTTGGGGGTATAAATAGGCTCATGCTCGAGTTAGCCTGTTAAATTAGTTTCAATCTATGCTTAATTAAATCTCAGGTCATGCTTGTTTAACATGCATTTGGTTTAGGTTTTTAATGAGTTGATCTTAAATAACTTAATAGTAGCTTGCCTCGTTTACATCTTTAGTTATCTGCAAACATTAAATCTCCACCAAACAAAACAATAGAATACATTAAGGAGCTGTTTGACAACTTCTGAATGGTTAAATGCTGAACCAGTAAGAGGTCTGAACCATTAAGTGCTGAACCAGTAAGAGATCTGAACCATTAAGAGCCAATATAATGTTTAACCATTCAGAGGCAAATATCTGACCAATTCAGATTAGAGATCTTAACCATTCAGACTCTGTATAATATTTAACCATTCAGAGGCAAATGTCTGAACCATTCAGACATCTGCTCACGAAACAAACAGTTTGAACCATTAAGTGCTGAACCAGTAAGAGGTCTGAACCATTAAGAGTTTCATTAAAAGGTAAACAAACAACCCCTAAGATAATGGTGAGGTGAAAACCCCTTCACACCCTACTGCACATAGCATCAAATACTCAAATGATCAAGTCGAATTAAACATAACCAACATCGAGGTTCGAGTCTAACTTGTTTCGAGCTTTATGTCGTGTTAGTGTCACTCATTATTGTTTATTTCCTTTTTAACTATTTTATAACTTAAATATAATGTTATATATAGAATTTACTTCATTTATTATCATGAAAATGTAATAATATGTATTTTGTTTGAATATTTTATCATGTTATATAAATAATAATATTTGTATAAAAAACAAATTTGTTTAAACTTATGTCCTTATTAAACTTGAGGTATAAATAAGCTCGTGTTCAAGTTAGTTTGTTAAATTAGTTTCAATCTATGCTTAATAAAGCTTAGGTCATGCTTATTTAACATGCACTTGGTTAGGTTTTTAATTAGTTGAACTTGAATAACTTAAAAGTAGCTTGACTCTTTTACATTTCTAGCTATCTACAAACATAAAATCTCCACCAAACAAAGTTACAAAACAATAGAATACACAAAGGAAATGGTGAGGTGAGAACCCCTTCACACCCCACTACACATAGTACAAGGGCATCAAATATTCAAATCATCAAGTCAAATTAAACATAACTAAAATCGAGGCTCGAGTCAACTTCTTTCGAGCTCTATGTTGTGTTAATGTTCAATTATTTACTAGTATTTTTATCGTCGCGCGTTGCGGCGAGGGGACGTTTTGCATACAATAAACTAAAGTAAATCTTAATAACAACTACGTGAAAACACCAACAAAAAAAGTTTGTAATTGAACCACCGGGTTGAATCAACAATTCAACATAAGTAATCATTAGAGAAACCATATCCAGCCATATGCCATAAATCATGAATTGCTTAGGTACCATCTTCGCTGCTCTAAACTTGGTTGCGTTATTCAGATGCTCCTTCTCCAACCTGCAAGACATTTTTCAAAACGCAATACACAATTATAAGTTATTTGTATAACTGAATGCATTTTTAACACACATGTAGAAATTCGAGTGGCATACTGGCATCTTCTAATGACTTCAAGGGCTACTAAAAATAGCCATGTCAATATACAATCAATGCCCCCAAATTTCTGGTATCTATGACAGGGCCATTCAGTATTTGGTATGGTTATATTCCAGACTTAAGTACCAAATTTTTTAAATGGAATTTGAAGTTCTTATTGGTATCTTGATCTTTGATATCTATACTATAAAGAAAAAAATCAGCATTTCATATTCTAGTATCCTAAGTCCTAACCAGACGATCATCTCCACTCATTCAAATTCAAATATACAAATAAACCAATCGAAACAAATCATTTTCCATCATTAAACTGATCATCTCCAGTAGCATCAAGACAACTTGTAGCTATAAATATATATGAATTTAATGAGCTAAATGTTTTGGATAACAGAGGGTTTTCTCCAATTGAACCAATGATTCTTGGAAGCAATTATGTTCTATTTGACCTTTCAAGAACCATTCACCTGGGGAACACAATCTAAAGTGTTGAATAAAAGAGATTATGTTTAATGGAAGTTTGCTTCATACAACTCACCTCAATTCATTAACAATTTAAACAATAAATTTGATTTCATAACTTTGATTCATTTTGAAATTGCACTGACTTTATATTTGTAATTCATTAACCTTAAAATCATTTTCAAATATTTGGTGTCTAGTTGAACCAAAACGGTGAGATACCAAAAATCCGGTACCGATCCGATAGATTCGGTGCGGTAATCGGTATCCATTTCTCCTTAAAGTCGTAAGATTCTTTGATATCAGTATCCTAGTTAAGTGATACCTCGGTACCAGCTTCATACCATAACGTCTCGGAATACAATAGTACAATGTCTACATACAATTATACAAATGCCCCTAACACAATATTAAGAAAATAAAAAGTTGTAGGCGATACTTGTTATTGTTACCTTTAACATGAGACTTCTGATTGGTTGGAACACATTTTCATCAAATGTTGTAAAGACAATGTCGCCGAAATCCCTTTTTTCCCAAAACTCGTGGTTTTTTATCTCTGCGGTCAATCTTATTTCGTCTTGTTTGGATTTGGCCTTGTTTTCCCTACGGATGTGGCTTTCCTTGCAAAATTTGCAATCATTCACATCATTCCGTATTCATAAGTCACAAAAACTTTAAGTTTGTATCAACAACAGACTATAAACTACCATGACAATCAACAAACCCTAGTGATTAAACCAATTATGCTTTCACATATAATAAAAAAATAATATGGTACATATCAAAATTCACCTAAATTGAGAAACCCAAACTTTTATTCCTGAGGATAGTGTTCAAGAATTGGCTGCATTCACAAATAAACCCTCTACAGTCAAGTATTAAAAGCAACAAATCAGTACAATGTTAGAACAGAGGACACTACATATATGTTCTTACCACATATGCACTCTCTAAACTCGTTGCGCTCTCTAAACTCGCCGGAAACATCTGGCAGTTAATAGAAATCAGATCTATATGGAATAGTTTCATGCAACCTTAAATCATACCTGAGATCGTCGTCGAGCATCACCGGAACCCTCGCTCTTTTCCCGCCGGAATTCTCATCGAACCACTTTTATTCAGTGACTGTTGGACACCTGGATTTGAACGCTCTGTTCGCCGCCGCCCTTGAGGCTTATGGAACCGCCGCCGCCACCACTACTGTGAGGGTTTGAGGCGAAACCTTAATCGCGCCACCGTTGTCGCCTACAGCCGGAGTCATCGATCCACCCAATCATCTTCTCACCGTATGCCAAGACCTAGGATTTTGAAAATGGACGAAGAAAGACCGATGGAACGGGGGTTTAAGAATTGGTCGGTGTCATTGTAGATTCGATTTTAAGAAATGGTCGAGAATGAATCATGAATCTTTGATAAGGGTTTTCTGAATAAAAGCATAAAAAATATAAGAGGTTGCTTTAGGTGTGCAGGTGGCAAAAAAATGAAAAGAGGTGGCTTTAGGTGTGCAGGTGGAAAAAAAAAAAAAAGATGCCACCTGTATAAATGGTACTATTCATGGTCCATGGAAAACCATATATAGTTAATTGTTTATTTTCTTTTTGACTATTTTATAACTTAAAGAATATATAATGTTATAGATAGAATTACTTCTTTTATTATCATTAAAAATGTAATAATATGTATTTTATCATCTTATATAAATAATAAAATATTTGTATAAAAACATATTTGTTTAAACTTACGCCAAATTGTATAAATAAGCAAGTGCTCGAGCTAGTTTGTTAAATTAGTTTCAATCTATGCTTAATTAAGCTCGAGTCATGCTTGTTTAACATCCACTTTAGGTTCTTTTTACCAGCTTAAATTATATTAAATTCGTCTTTGGCGGGGTTCAAACCCTTAACCTTAAGGGGAACAACGTCTTAACTCCAATGACTTTGCCAATTAGATCCAAACCCACCCCACTTAGTTTAGGTTTTTAACCAGTCGATCTTAAATAACTTAAAAATAGCTTTACTCGTTTACATCTCTATCTCTGTCTATCTACATACATAAAATCCATCAAACAAAACAATAGAATACAAGAAAGAAAAGTCTAATCATAACGGTTTTTTATATCATACACCAAATCATAATGTATTAATTATAAGTTTAATAAATTAAAACGTAATTTAAAACTTTTTTTAAACAAAATGACAATTTAAAGAAGAAAAAATTACAATATTTTTCAAGTAATACAAAACCATCTTAAAACACACTTATTTAAACATGAAAGTTTCTCTTCTTTTTCGAATTTAAAGAAGAAACAATTACAAATTTTTCAAGTCGTACAAAACCATCTTAAAACACACCTATTTAAACATGACAATTTCTCTTCTTTTTCGAAAATAATAAATTAATATGTATCTTTTATTTTCTTCTATAACCATAAAATTATGGACGACGAAAATTTATTTTGAGTGCATAGAAACAGATTAGCAGCTTATTGTCCATAGATGTAAATTTATATCATGATTAATTAAAGTTATCAATTTGAAGGTGTGATGTATAGTTTTCATTTTTGGAAAACAGTTGATCAACTAAGGCTAGTTTCTTTAAAATACATTTAGATCGAATCCCAAAATAATTTAGTAACATCTATTAAAATAAAAAAAAGCCAATAAGATAGTGATGGAGTGGTTGGAGAAAGACTTGATGTTCTTTGTGACCCAGGTTCAACTTCTACTCTCGCCGTTATTTTCTGCGGCATCTAGGTGGCGCCGGTTCGTCTTGGATGGGATGTGAGATTTTACCGATTATTCCACTGTCGTGCCTTCGGGCAGGTGGAGATCGGGTTTCCGCGCATCTGGGAGAGGCAAGGGGCTAGTAACGGTCGAGTAGTCGACCTTGGCCACAGTCCGGTATCGATGGTTAACATATCGTTCCTTGCCGTTAAAAAAAACATTTATTAAAATAAGACTGCTAGTTTCTTTAAAATGCATTTAGATCGATACCCAAAATAATTTAGTAATATTTATTAAAATATAAAAGCAATTATTTATATATCCTCAAAAACATGTAACGCATTCTTAGGAATCGGAAGTTTCCGAATTGCATGCAAACCAGACCACCTGGGGTTTTTTCATCCCCATCCATTTCACGTTTTCTGTCCCAACTCTCTCTCTCTCCTCTCTAGAGAGAGAAACAAACCCTACCAGATCCATCCAGAAACATGATTATTTGTAGATCAAACAATCAATTGTCTACACTCGTCTCCGTTACACTACTTGCCCTAGCTATCGTTGCAGCCGTCTCATACGCCTCCACCGGCCTCTCTCTCCTCTCTCTTCCCGCCTCACCATTGTCGTGGCGATGGCCTTCATCAAACATCTTTATTCCCTCCTTCAATCTCAACCACACGCCACCACCACCGTTAAACCCTAAAACCGCACTCTACTCCATGTTCAATGTAATTCATCAATCTCACTACTTTCAATTTACTACTTTAATAAAGGGTCTGCTAGCTATACACACGCCACTTACAATCCAATCTCAAACAGTCGTTTGGTCAGGGCTTGTATTATAGCCCCTACTTTTAAACGACTGTTTGAGCTAGGATTCATCAAATGGCCGTTTGAAAGTCAGGGCTGCTTGCGTCATAGCCCCTACCTTTAAACGGCCATTTGAGTTTTTCCATTGGGGGTGACGTAGGATTAGCAGGGCCCTGAATAACTGTTTGATTACTTTAATTGGTTAATGTTTTTTTGTTCCGAGTTAGTGTGATTCGGATTCATGTAAGAAGCAGAATGGGAAGATGAACAAGTTGGTGAGTAAACTGATTAAAGAACTTGAAGATGAGAGCATGTTGAGGAGAAACAAGAAGAGGGACAAGAAGTTGGAGAAGGTTGAAGCCGAGCTCGCCGGAGCTAGGGTTTCGATGAGAGATGCCGCCGGAAAACGTAACAATGGTTTATCTTCTCCGCTTAATGATCCTGATTATGTTCCAAATGGGAATATCTACAGAAATGCTTACCTTTTTCACAGGTATTTTTACATTTCAGTTTCAATGTTTGATATTTTTATTTTTATTTTATGTGAGTTGCCGGTGGATCACATATTTTACGCACAAATCGCTTTATTTTTCACTTATAATTAAAGTGCATTTATATCTTTGACTATATATAATAATATAACAAACTGCATTAAAGTTGTTTTAAAACATGACAAAGATGTTTTTTTTCTTGATTTTTTGTCGTGAAATACACAAAATATAACATAGAGAAACTAGTGGCGAACCCAATAATTTTTTTCATTGAAATGTGACATATTTTTAAAGATTTTAAGCCTCTAGGTATAAAAAAATTCAGTTCATATTGAGCCGGATCATGTAAAACAAAAGAACATCAAACAACATTAAAGTTCATAAAACAACACAAAAGAACATCAACCAACTCCTTTCCTATTGATAAATCACGCCATAACTTTCCTACTCATTGTTCCTATCAGATATAAATCGCTCCACAAGTTCATAGAACAACACTAAAGTACTAAACATACGAATCGCTCCATAATTTTCAATTTTATTTTTCAAGCGCTAGTAATTGTTGATTACTTGTATCTTGTAAGTTGTAACAACCAAAAAATCATCTAAACAACACAATTACCCTACTAAAGTCTAGAACAACAAAAAAACCATCAAAATACATAAAATTTCAAAGCTTTTTATCATCTCTATAACTCCATTTCTTCTAAAAACAATATAAAACAACAATATAACATTAAAAAAATGAAGGTATCTTGTATTGTTTGGATTCCGGAGGGTTTGGTGGCCGGATATTGACGAATTCCGGATAGAAATTGGGGGTTCGCTGTTGTTGCCGTCACTAGGCAGTGGGAAGCTGGGAATCACAGACGAGAGAAAGGCTGAAACAGAATAGGAAGGGGCGGTTTGGGTTGAGTTATTTTATTATACTTCAAATTTTGTTGGGTTGGTTTAAGTGGGCTTGGGCTAAATTGTTTAATGAAATTGAGTGGGTTACAAACTTATAAATTAGGTTATATTTTTTTTCTATAAAAATCAGTGTTTAGGTTATATTTTTATAAAAAGCAGTGTTTATCACATTTTTTTTATAAAAATTAACAATATGATTTTATTTTCTAAGGGTGCGGGTAAAAATTTTCAAGGGGTGATCATGATTTTACCAGAAAGTTAACACTAATTTTTTTTTCAAAAGGTGTGGCCGCCTACCTACGGGTGTGGGTAGGTCTGACCCAAAGAGAAACATAGGAATGAGATACGTACATATATGTGTACTGTTATATATGAATATAATAGAGGGTAAAAGAGTAGTTGTTTGGTTACGTAACTAACCTTGTAATTATAAAAAATTAAGAATTACGTTTTTATGTTGTAAAACTATTTAAAATTGTTTATGTATTGAAGTATTGTATGCATGTGGGCACTGGTGGAGATCTCGATTTATTCGCTCGTAGTGTTAGCTTTATAAAAAAAATTCGATTTTTTTTAGTGTAAAATATTTGATTTTTAAGAGTGCGGCCCTCACTATTTTGAATATACTGAGCCCCCCCCCCCCCCCCCCCCCCCCCATTTTTTGTTCTAATTCTGCCACTGCATGATAGAGAAGGGCTAGAGGTTGTGACTGAAAGTCGTGCGCGCGGGCCACCTTGAAATATAATTCTCATCAAGAGACGGGTGGAATTTATTATAGACGACTTATATATTTGATGGGATATTACAAAACAACACTGTCACAACCAATCCATGGTACTATAGCTCTTTTTAACCGAACACACACAACCCCTTAAAATCTGTTCTTTTGAACTCAATCCATGTAACGCTTATTTTACGAAAATTGAACATATACCACTCTTTCTTTTGTTAAGAGTGAACGCCTAATCTTACTATGCCAAAAGACATAGCTAGGTTGTTAGAAGGATACTAATATGAATAATCACTTAATGTGTGCAATGTTATATTTTTATTAAGATAATATTGTACTTAACTTAATTAACAAATTAAAAAATAGTAATGTTTGAAAAGAAAAAGATAACTTAATATCTTTATTTTTAATTACTTTTCCTCACACATTAACTAGAATTAAGACCCTCACGTTGCGGTAGGGGCGTAAAACTTGCACAATGTGGAATAAAACCCCTTTAAAGCCCTCATTAACTATATAAATAAAGGGAAAAAACAAAAAATAGAAAATCTGATTAATTGTGGTTCACTCACCCTCTCCTCTCTCACACTCGCTAACCCAGTGGTGGAGGCATGCCATATATAGCGCTTCCTTTGGCTATGATTAGATGGTGTTGGGGCCGCCATCTAGCTAAGGTTGTTGGAGGTGCTGCCTCACACCATCCGGTTGAAAACACTGTGCTTGGATAAATCTTTTTGCCTCCCACGGTACTTTTACAAATAAATTCAATCGATGTGGGAACATGATTAATTATCAATTAGATTTTATATAATATTTTATTATGTAGCATGATACCAATATTTTTCTACTTTAGAAGACCATTAAATGCACGAGACCCATATATTGGTGATAAGATAGCTAGATTCTCGGCCCTTAACGTTGCCCCATTCGTTAATACATGTGATGTAGTAGTACAAAACATAAAATGTTTACTAACAAGCGATGTCACATGCCTCACAAGAATCGTGGATGCTTTGTCGGTTCGCTTTGTGCTTTTCTAAATTTCCAACAATAAAATATATACTTTTAATTGCCTTAATAGATAATTCTGAAATTGTATAAACTATAAATACACAGAAGTATATACAAAAGATTTTTTTTTTACAAAATTTAAAAATTATAAAAGTTATTTGTATATTAAAATGCTTATACTACTTAAGTTTGATGTTCGTATAACATATCCTTAAACCCTTTTACATTAGGGAAAATCACGTAACTAGCCATCTTGACCGAAGAAGTTGACAAGGCGTTGTTTGATTATTTACCGGTTTATCATGTGAAATTTTGTATTTAGAAAATTATCATCTTTTATTTACTTACTAAATCAATTAAGAAAACAGGGAAATGATAGATAAAAGACTCTTTTAATTGAGAAAACTTAGGAAATTCTAACATCCCGATATTTTTTGTTTTTTTAAACAAAAATCACACATGTAATATATATGTTTTTAAGGGTTTTGAGCAAAAAAATAATAAAAAAATCACCATTGACTACCACTAGGCTACCTTTGACCGACAATGTATGATGTTTACTTGCTTCCAAAAATGTAACACGCTTGATGTTAGTACATATGTTATTGAATACGCCTCTGCCGATGTGGACTGATTTTGGGCATGGGGGCGTCAGGGGTGGAGGATAATGGAGGCACGAGGCTGCCCCGACCCTTACCGATTTTTCACACATAGTGTCAGCTTTAGCGAAAGTTTCTGAAAAGTTGTTTTTGAGTGTAAATATTAGGGCTGAGAAATTTACGGTTCTGAACCGCCAGAACCGCGGAACCGCCAGATCCGAACCGTATTGTTGGATTTCGGGTCCGGTTCCGGTTCTTAAGTTTGGGAGAAAATGGTTTCCGGTTCGGTTCCGGTTATAACCCGTGGTTCCGTTTAAAGAACCGCTAGAACCGGTTTGGTTTTAAACTTTAAATAATATATTTAAAAACCCTATTAATTCATTTAAACTTTAAATATTATATTTAAAAAAATGTATCTAGTATTAAAGAATATAAAAATAGTTTTGATACAATGTTTGAATGAAGTTTTTGTGATGATTAACTAAAAGTTTTTTAGTTAACTTTTGATTTTTTACATTGTATACTTTCGGATTAAAACATTTTATTGTTGCTACTTTTACTCTGATCGGTTTGACTTTTGGATGTTGCAACTCTTAGTTATATATTATAAACGGTTTATTGTTTTATTTTTTTTATTTTGTTGTTATTTTTAGGATTTAATTGACAACCGGTTCCGGCAAGAACTTTTTAACCCGGTTCCGAACCGAACCGGAACCGCTAGAATACGGTTCGGTTCTGGTTCTCATATTTAGATTTAAACGGTTCCGGTTCGGTTCGGTCTGGTTCTGAACCGTTGCACAACCCTAGTAAATATTAGATTTTTAAGAGTCCGGCCCCCTGCCAATTTGGATTTTTAAGAGTTTGCCCCCCCACCAATTTGGATTTTTAGAGTCCGACCCCATCGAGTCTCCGTTCAAGCTCCACCATTGGGAGGCGTGATACATGGTACCATCCAAGGCGTGAAGAGGGTGAAAGGTTTTGGGCATGCGGGCAGTAACGTCACACACACGCAACTCAATCCATGCAACACCTTTCTCCCTCATTAATTAATTCCATGGCCAATAATGAAGAGAGTAAATTGCAATTTGTCTTCCTGAGATTTTGTCCAGATTGTCGCCTGTCGCCTGACTCCCTATCTTTCACTTTTTCCCTCTAAAACCTTGACGTGAGTATTTCATTGCCACATGCCCCAGGCGTTAGTCAACTGTCAGTTTAACTGTTACTTTTCGAGTAAGGAAGTAATTTCACCAACGAATCTTATTGACCACACCTCAGAACACCCTTATCTTTCCCCCCCTTCACTTTCTGACACCCTCAGTTTACTCACAGACATTCATCTTCTTCCTCTCGATGCGTTCACACACACCACCGGATTTAATGGAGTTCAATGTGCAAATGAAGAATGAATCGATCATAGGTACGGTTACAAACCTCTATTTCACTTTCTTTATACTGAAATCATGTCGTTCACACACCTGATTAAGCTCTGTTTCCCTTTCCTTGTATAATGTAGCCGGATTGCAAGTGTCGGAGACCAGAACCACCACACAGTGGTGCAGGTTACGGTTGTTATGAGGTGGTTGAACGATTTCGCGTTCAACCTTTGTATCATCTTCCCGACGTCACCACCAGATCACAGCCATCACCACCACCGTAACCATAGCAGCGTCATCACCACCACCATAGCCGGCCCTGGGGGTGGGCGGGGTGGACCACCGGCCAGGGCCCGATATTTCGAGGGGCACATTTTTTATGAAAAAACCTGATACGTATATGTAAAATATTTTTTTAATAGGGTACACCCATACAAATACCAACATAGGCCGCCTTACAAAACTATTCTTATGGTTTAAATTAGTTATTAACCCCTTTGGCATTAGGTTTAGACCTTTAGTGAGCCCAATACCCAATTTCGTTAAGACCAAATGGCACATTAGGGTACACGAATTCTCAGCACCACCATCACATAACCCACTTCACCAAGACTAGAGTGGTTTTGTTTTGTTCTTTTGATTATGCTTAAATATTAGGGCAAAAGATCAAATACAAATAAACTTAACATACTAAACATACAAATTGAAGGAAAAGTAAAAAAGACAAGGTAAGATTTTTGTAATTACCACCAACTATCAAAGTTACTATACAAATGTGAACTCAACCAAAAATACCTAAAAAACACAAAAAAAATTTTAAATATTTTTTATAAAAAATCGCTACATTTTGTTACAAAAAAAAAACTTTTTGTTTGCTACTAAAAGTAGCGATTTTTTTTATAAAAATATTAAAAAAATTTATTTTGTGTGTGTTTTTTTTTTAGATTTTTTTGGGGGTTTAGTTTTTAGCATTTTAGCTTGGGGGGGGGGGGGGGGTAGGTTTTTTAGATACATTTGTAGAGTAACTTTGCTAGTTATAGATAATTACAAAAATGTCACCTTGTCTTTTTGAGTTTTCCTTCAATTTGTATGTTTAGTATGTTAAGATTATTTAAAAATATTAGGTACAAAGGTTTGATATGTATAATTATGGTTAAGTATTGGTACAATGTGGTTTGATTAACTTTTCATATGTATAATTATGCAACTAAATATGTTTCATCATATTTATTTATAATTTAGGTATCATATAATTAAAGCTTGTATAATGTGGTTATGTTAAGTATCGGTACTATGTGGTTTCTTATGTTTTGATGCCCAATTGGTATTCAGTTTTGGTGAGTTCAATTGTTTGGCATTGAATTCAGTTTTGATGATGATGATGATTAGGTGGTAGTGCAGTTTGTTGATGGTGATGATCAGCTGGTAAGTCCACGGTGGTAGTGCAGGTTTAGAATCATCTGGCAGATGGTGGTGGTCATGGCACAGGCAATCGGTTTGTTTGACATATTATAATCAAAGCACGTTTGGGTAGTGCAGGTTAAGAATCATCTTGCAGGTGGACATAGGTTTGTTCATCTTGCAATTAGGCTACTGGGTCTGGGGACCGTCCCCGGATAGTCCAGGAACGGCGCCGCCCCAAACACCATGCTGCCCGGACAGTCCCCGTCGTGACCGTCCTCCTCTAGACGTTTGAGACGGGCAATGTGAAGACAAAAAAGCATGCCCCCAAATACAAGTTACCGTTTAAAAAAAAAATCCAAATTCAATTTAAAAACTAACGGTAATATTTTTAATTTTTACCAAAATATCCCTTAAAACTATATAAAACCCCCATTTTTACACCAATTTTCTCACTTTTCATCTACCACAACTCATCTCTCTCTCTCTCTCATTTTTATAAACATCTTCCACTTTTATAAAAGTATATTCTACCATGGATCCCTTCAACAACCCGAACAACCCCAACAACCCGACCCAACCGAACATCCCGAATGTTTTCTCGGTTCCGGGATACTATCCGACGATATAACCGAACCAATTCTCTCAATATTTATCCCGAGCCGAAACGTTCGACTTTGATAAAACTACAAAACGACATCATGAAGCAGCATCAAAGTGGTTGATTTTTTTTAAGTTTATGTTTTTTTTAATTTATTAGGATTTTTTTTAAGTTTATGTTTTTTTTTAAGTTTATGTAATGTTTTTTAATATTAATGAAAAATATCTTCTTAATTTATTTGTTAAATGTTAAAAAAAGTGGAAGATTAAAAAAATAAAAAAGTGATGGGGTAGGATCATCTAGGATCATCCTCCCATTTCCACTAAATTTGAGGGATGGACCATCCTTGAGAGTACTATGATGTGGCGACTAGGTGGCGGATCATCCTCCAAGGGAGGATGGACACCATAACATGTAGCCTTAAAGTCACATGGTTTGTTGGTTTAGAATCATAGGTTCGTTGACTAACTAAAGTCAAACTGGGTGTTTTTTTGAGGGAGTTGCATATTGTGATAGTGTAGAAACCACTGGATGGCGTATTGCAATAGTAAAGGGGTAAGATTGTCTTTTCACATGGGTTTTGGACCGCTAATAACAGTCTTGTGGCAATGAAATACCCACGTCAGGGTTTCAGAGGGTAAAAAGTGAAAGACATGGAGTTAGACGACAATCTATACCAAATCTCAGGGTGGCAAATTGCACTTTACTCTAATAAAAAACACATAACCCCTTTTAACTACTTTTCTGTTTTTAAGTTTTATTTTAAATAATTTAAAAATATTTTTGTGGGTTGTGGACAATGAAAAACTTGTGAAACCGTTACACTCTCAAATAAATGAAAGTGTTGTGGTGATATGTGAGTGAGGTGACAATCACCTTATGACGTGAGAGTTAAAAAAGTGAAACCATAACACACTTATCTTGATTAATACTTCCATAAAAATAATTCATATATATTTTAAATTATAAAAGTAACTAGTAAACAAAAACCTTAACTTGCTTCATCCATGCGTTTAGGAACCATGAAGACGTTTACATTACCATACATTACAAAATGAATATTGATCAAATACATTGTTTATAAACCATAGTAGAAAAGTAGCTCGTCAATTACAACAAACTACAAATGAGTTTGATTACATGAGCAAAACATAATGAGGCTTCATTTTTCACATTTGATTATGTTAAAATAACACCTGAGAATATACCTCCATCCGCTTTGGGACTATCCGAGTAACAACTTGTCAAACTATAGGGACTAAGAGTGTAATTTTGAAAATTTGGGGACTAAAGGTAAAATTTCATCAAACTACAGGGACTATCCGTGCATTTTACTCCAAAATTATTTAAGATAATGGAATTACTATTAGATATGTCATTTAAAAATGTTTCCTGTGCAGGAGTTACTTGCTTATGGAGAAGCTATTCAAAGTATACATCTATGAAGAAGGAGAGCCACCCTTATTTCACAAAGGTCCTACCTTTGACATTTACTCCATGGAAGGTGTCTTTCTAAACTTAATAGAGAAAGACCCTAACTTTCGAATATCCGACCCAGATCGAGCTCATGTTTATTTTCTCCCATTTAGTGTCTCCATGATCCTTAACTACCTTTTTGATCCGGTCATCCGAGATAAAGCTGTCCTAGAGCGCGTTATTGGTGATTATGTACACATGGTTTCATCAAGGTACCCTTACTGGAACCAGAGCCTAGGATCCAACCATTTCATGCTAGCTTGCCATGATTGGGTAGGTAGTTACTCAAATCCTATCTACAAGAGTTTTACTATGTGCAGACACTCATTGGCGGATCTTGAACGAAAAATCAGTAGGGGGACCTCTTAAATCCAATATTTTACACTACAAAAATCGGTAAAATTAACACTGCGAAGCGAAAAAAACAGGGGGAGGGGGGGAGAGGGGGACCCCTAGCCCTCACTAAGCTTTGCCAATGCATATACACTTGAGGTGTCAAAGTAGGCAGGTCCGGCATATTGGGTAACATGTCATAACAAGGTTTGGTTAAATAGGTCAGGATGGGCTCGCAGTTAGGTTGATCCACACACACTTTTCTTTATCATGTTCTTTAAAAACTACAAATATTTAATGTGTTGATTAAAGAAGAAAAACAACATATTGCAACAAACATATTAGGAGTTTGTATTTACTAAAAACAAACTTTGTGTGTTTTTCAACCTAGTTGACGCATTCCCTTTGTAGCTTTGATTAATATGAGGTTTTAAAGTAAAAAAAAATAATAAAATAAAATAATTTGGCCCATTTATAAGTTATAGGGTCGAAAGTGTCACTTCTAACCCAAACCTACTTTGAAACTTGTATATTTGTGATTGTTGCATGAATCTATGCACATACTTGCTAATGACTAATGAGCTTAACTTTATGGGGCTATGTTTCTTGTTATGGTGCAGGGGCCTAGAGCATCATGGTCTGTTCATTCCTTATATTTCACATCGATACGACTACTATGCAATGCAAATACCTCAGAGTACTTCAATCCAAGAAAAGACGCATCAATCCCACAAATCAATCTTCATCGAGGCGAGCCCACTATGGTTCCTGGGGGCCTGCCATCATCTAACCGTACAACATTGGCATTCTTTGCAGGCGGTCAGTTACATGGCAAGATAAGACCATTACTTTTCCAACATTGGAAAGAAAAAGATGAAGATATACTTGTGTACAATAGAGTGCCTAACAATGTTTCGTATCATAAAATGATGCAAACAAGCCGGTTTTGCTTATGTCCTAGTGGATATGAAGTGGCTAGCCCGCGAATAGTGGAAGCAATCTATGCTGAGTGTGTGCCCGTGTTGATCTCTCAGAACTATGTGCTACCATTTAGTGATGTTCTCAACTGGGATGCATTTTCGGTTCGAGTGTCAGTGAGTGAGATACCGAACTTGAAGACAATTTTGTTGGGAATATCAGATGATGAATACGCTAGGTTGCAGGAGAATGTTAAGAGGGTGCAACGACACTTTCTGGTGAACAATCCAGCGAAAAGATATGATATTTATCATATGATTCTACACTCACTATGGTTAAGAAGATTAAACTTACATATTTATGGGTGACGAATTGATCTTCCCATGAATTCAAATCTCAAGTTATAGATGTCCAATGTATCAGCAAGAACGTGTTAACGGGCTAGCGATTGTGGTTGAGTAGTTATAGGAAAGTTATAGTGACCCATTAGTGGTCAATTGTCACAACTTTTGTAATTTTGAATTTTGATGCATCTTTACAGAAAATATACATCACATGTATCAGAAAACATATGAATTGTATCTGTTTGTGATATAAAGTTTGATTCTAGGTACAATAGGCAATGTATAAAATTGTATCTGTTTTTCAACCCTAAAATCGATTTACAACCCGAACCAGTTTACGCCCAAGTAGGGGTGAGCAAAAGGAAAAACCCGACCCTACCCGACCATTACCCGACCCGACCCGAGAACCGATCAAACATAAAATACAGAACCGATTCACTACCCTAAATATAGGGTCGGTTCCGGTCCATAGGTCCAAGTCGGGTTTCACCATGAAAAAACCGAGAACCGACCCGACCCGACCCTATTTTATATGAAAAATTGGAACCGATCTAAATACCTAGGTACTTCGGTTCGGGTCGGTTAGGTATATTTTCGGTTCGGTTCTCGGTTATTTTCGGTCCGGATCTAAACTTGCTCACCCCTACGCCCAAGTTCGGTTTTGTATACCTCTACTTATGGATGAGCAAGTTTAAAAAGTAGATTGGGCCGATTACCAGATGACTGTGGCCCAAGAGCCACGCGACATAAAGGCCAGGATTTGCATTCGTACTCGTAGTATTTCAAATTATGGGTAAAGACTCGGGAGGTGTAAATGAGAAAAATTCTACGTGATTTATTTGATATCGGCTCACTGAATCAAGCAAAATTTAAACAAATTCGCCTACTAAATTAGAGCTTTTTAACATTGATTTTTACCGAATGATAGTCTATTATTTGTATAAATATTATAATTTAATATTTATAAATAATAATATACACAATCGTAAGATAAGTAGTATTATATAATTAGCGATAACAAAAGGATTATAATATATGTAATATATACAGTTAAAGTTACAAATGTATAAAGAAACAATTATTGATTACACATAAAATTGAAAATACTTGGATAAAAACACGAATCTGAGTATGAGCTATTGAGCTTATAGTATTACTCATAGGCCAGAGTCAAGCTAAATATAAAACTCGAAACTAGTTAAGTTCGGCTCCAATCATACATGATACTAGGTTATAGACATGTGTATTACATGGGTCTGAATATACAAATTATGTAATTTTATAATCCAAGTAACTAAATTTTTTATTAGGCAACGCCTTTAAACACCTTCAGAGGGGGAGATTTTGGGTTCAAGTCCCACGGACGACAGGAATAAACAAATTTGTCGTTCAAACAAAACATATAAATTTTGTAGGAAGGATGAGATATTATTTGGAAATTGTTTATTAGAAGTAGGATAAGATAGAATTTAATCACTTTATTATTAAAAGAGTTAAATGTCATTTTAGTCCTTGTGATTTGTGTTATTTTGTCAGTTTAGTTAAAAGGTTTGAAACGTTGCAATTTAAGTCCAAATAGTTTCAAACGTTGCTATTTTAGTCCACTGGGTTAACTTCATTCATTTTTTCTGTTAACGAGAAGGGCAATTCAGTCATTTTATATAGTCGAATTGCCCTTTTAGTTAACAGAATTACATAAAAAATGACTGAATTGTCATTCTAGTTAACAGAAACAATGGATGGAGTTAACCTAGGGGACTACAATGACAACATTTGAAACTATTTGGACTAAAATTGAAACGTTTTAAACCTTTGGACTAAAATAGCAAAATGACCCAAACCATAAGGACTAAAATGACAGTTAACTCTTATTAAAAAGTCTAAAGAGAAATTAAGTAGGCCTTCAGGAGTTGAACATTTGGGCCTTAGGTGTTGGGCTTCACCCGTAAAGGTTGCATCCACGACAGCTAAGCAAGGACGATTCCAAAATTTCGTTCTATTCGCATCTCAAAGTTTTCCATTCCAGACGATGATCATATCTGATCTCTGTTGAGTTCATTGATAACAAAAATACTAGCAACAAACACTTAATTTTCAATTTCATCGATTTGATTTGATTTGTATCGTCGTGAATTCTGTAAGATCTGCATAATCATGTCCTACGCATACCTTTTCAAGTACATCATCATCGGTGATACCGGTAATCTTATGTTCAAATATATCTTTCAGTCGTTTATTATCGTTTCCCTATGTTTATGATTTCGCTTTCTGTTTATTGCGTTTGTTTTGTATAATGTGATTTGATTAATGTTTATCTGCCATAATGTTAGTGGTTGTAATTAATTGTTTTATGCTATGCCTAATCGTTATTCTTTTTTTTATATAAATAATTTGATTAGGCTATACGGTATGGTCCTCCACGTCAGCGCCACGTAGATCGGGTGTGAGGATGGGGCAAATGAAATATTGTTTGAATTGTTGGAATTGTTTGGTTTGCTTTTGATTGATAGTCAGAGATTGTAGCATTTGTATCAAATATGAAATAACTTTTCTTGCAATAATAAGTTAATATGTACTGTCGTCAATCAGTTGCGTCTCTGAGAATTCATGTACCCTTTCGAGCTCGAAAAATGTGCCCTTATGCCTTAACGATAAACAATGCAGTTACGAAAGTGACAAAATCGTAGTATACGATAAACAATGCAATTACGAAAAATGAGAAAATTATAGTACTCGAATGAGTTACATACCGTAATAATAAGTTAATAGCTAACCAATGATTCATGCAGCCCTCCTTGCATTCTTCATAGCAAATTGGTGGATCAACTCTTTACAATTTATATTATCTAAGACTTCGTTTTCAATTAGTAATGGGCTCAATTAACCTAGTGGGCTAAATTCTAAAGTCTAAACCATAAAAAAATGATTTGTAAACGAGCCTTACTTGAAGTTGGTATGGGTTTACTATTTAAAAAAAAATAACATGTATATATCGGATTTTTTTTGAAAACATATGCCCCTCGAAATCACGGGCTCTGTGCGGAAGTCCTCCCCGCACACTATCTAAGTCTCCCCTGCCGTCAATGAAACAGAAAATGTTAACCATCTTTACTATGCAGGAGTTGGAAAATCATGCCTTCTTCTGCAGTTCACAGACAAGCGTTTTCAGCCGGTTCATGATCTAACCATTGGTGTTGAATTTGGTGCCAGAATGATCACCATCGACAACAAACCAATAAAGCTGCAGATATGGGACACGGTTTGTTATTTTTTCTTTTCTTCTCTACTTGTACCTTTATCGTTACACTTGTCATGTTTCTTTGTTTCCGTACAGGGGCACAGCTTAAGAGGGGCCGGGGGGCGCCCTACCCCCCGAACTTTTCGCTCAGTAGTGTTATATATGTAGTTTTCGTATAAAAATATTTTGGTATATACATTTTCGACCCCCCCGTCTTCATTGTCAAGCTTCGTCACTGTTTCCGTATAAAATCCACATCTCTTATGTAGTCTTCTGACTATTCATTAAAATTGTATTCATCTTTGACCTTCTCTTTTTTGCTTGTGGTTTAACAGGCGGGCCAGGAGTCGTTTAGATCTATAACAAGGTCTTACTACAGAGGTGCTGCTGGTGCACTTCTGGTTTATGACATCACCAGGTATGATGTCAAACTCGTTTTTCTCCTTTACTAATTCGATGAGTTTTACGCCATTAACTAATTATGTCATTCTCAATCCTGAAAGCTTATTATAACCGGGATATGCCCAACATGGTGTTTATGAATTGTGTATAGGAGGGAAACTTTTAATCACCTTGCAAGCTGGTTGGAGGATGCTAGGCAGCATGCAAATGCAAATATGACTGTAATGCTCATCGGTAACAAGTGTGATCTTGCACACAGAAGAGCTGTTAGCACTGAAGAAGGAGAACAGTTTGCTAAGGAGAACGGTCTAGTTTTCATGGAAGCATCTGCAAAAACTGCACAGAATGTCGAGGAGGTGGTTTCGTATTCTTTTTTTAACTAATTCGTCGTTTCTGAAAATATCCCTTTCTGATCTACATGTTTTCTTTCAGGCATTTATAAACACAGCTGGAACAATCTATAAAAAGATTCAAGATGGAGTTTTTGACGTATCAAACGAGGCATGTGTCATTTTTTTCCATATAGATTTTTAATCATCTTTTGTTGAACATTTATTTTTTTTGTTGTCTCAGTTAACATCAACGATTTTCTTTTTTTTCTTTTTGGGTCTGTTTTATGACAGTCTTATGGGATTAAAGTCGGTTATGGTGGCAATTCTGGGCCATCAGGAGGACGAGATGGCGCCCCTGCTCAAGGAGGAGCCTGTTGCAGTTAAATTGAGACTACCTGGTTTATTATTTGATGCATTCTTGACCATGCTATTGCTACCTTTCTTGTGTTGGTTCAAAGTACACGAATAGCTTTCATCGGTTCTTACTTAATCGAGCATGTAAATTGGTGTCAGTTTGAAACCACATGAATTAGTATATATTATTGAATTTGGGGTTTTATGTATGTTCCTTCTTATGAATATGTTGTTTCTTTACGCTATTGCTATCGCGCATTTGGTTCAGTTCAACTTGTTCAATTTGGCATCTGCTTTTGAAATTTAAGGTTCAAGGATCAAATTACTGTAGGTTTTGTTCAATGGGTACTAGTTCGGTACAAGACAAGATAGATGACTGAAGATATCAATTGAATTGAATGACCTGAACATCAGATTATACGTCCATTTTTTTTTTAAATTTTCATGGAGTATGTGTAGAACAACTATAACACAGAGTGGTTTGTTTGTATAATAAATCAAACAAATCTAAAACAATAAATTTGCACTAACATTAATAGTTAGCATATAAATTTTCTTTTAATTAGTGTCTTGAGTATTCGGTGAAGAATACTCTCGGAGCCCATTGCTGTAATATATAAAGAACCAAGTGTATGTAATATGGCGGAACTGGGAGTTAGACAATGATCGCATATCATCAGTTTCAATTACTAAGGATATCTTTGTCTATCATGATTGATGTCTACGCACTTGTGTCATTATTTCACTTTCCCCACACTATATGTTAAAGGAAAAGTTTCAAATTCTAGTAAACAAAGGAGCATGTGTTCACTTGCAAGTAACCATTAGGCACCACATATCAAATTGGTTATTACAAGAAACTTAGTAATTAGGCAATTTCAAAATACTATGTCTATTTATTTATGCTATGTTGGAAACATAGTCTATTAATTCATGGACATGGTTCTTAATTAGACAACTCACCACCACAAACATATAGCGCGTTAAAAAGTTCACACGTTTTGATAAGGGGTGGCGGCAGTGTTATTTCTTGTTCCACGCGTGGTGGAGGGCCATCACGGGGGCGCCCCGTCCCCCCTTATAGTGTTGGAACTTTTTTACACATGGCTCTTAGACCATGTGTAGTGGGGCGTTTTTTAAAAAAAAAATTCAAAAATAACACCCAAAAACGCCCCCCCCCCCCCCCCATTACATAGGGCGTTGTTTGGCATTTTTTTTGAAAAAAAGTGAATCAGCGTTTTATTAACAACGCTCAACCAAACAAATTGCATGAGGATGAGATGTTGACTGGCCAATGAGAGTGGTCCAAGTGTAAGTTTCATTTTCTTTTTCTTTTTTTTTTTTTATCCTTTTCTCTATAAAAAAATAATTGTTTAATGATTGGAAGGGGCGTTATCGAGCATTATTCCCACTACGGCACTTTTGCAATAACCCCCAATAATGTCTCATGCTGACTGGACTGCCACGTGTCGCAAAACGGCCCATGGTGGGGGCATTATTGAGCTAAACCACTACACATGGTCTTAGACTGTCACAAGATAGTCATTTAATTTAAGCTCGTTAGCTTAGTCAAGACTAGTATATAAAGCTCATGCTCACACTCGTTTATTAAATGACATTCAATCAATTTAGGCTCGAACTTATTTAACCCGGAATGGATTCGAGCTTTTAAAGAGCCGATCCGACGATCTAAATTACTAATAATGAAATAAGATAGTTAAAAGTAGGAACTAATTAGGATTAACCAAACGATAATGAAGTAAAAATAAAATTCAAAATCGATAATACACCCACTCGTTGCATGAACCCCCCCGCATTACATCCTAACTACGTCATGCAAACACAAAAATTAGGGTTTCTGTATGTAAGAACAGATCCATTCTCGTTTCGTTCAATCTATATGAAGAACATTACCTGTATGATAATTTCTATTCGTCGATAGTTTCTTCTAGTAATCTGATGTGCGTTTTCTGTATTGATTGATCTTCATTTGTTTTATTATAGCTGTAGCAATTGGTTACACGTTTTGAACGATGACGCATGCATTCAGAGTTCTGTCTCACCAGTAAAGTAAAAAATGGGTTACAACAACAATCTGCGGATGTTAGGGTTCAATCCCCCCTTAGTAAGTTTTACTGCCTCACATCTACATTCAATTGATGTGTTTTTTTTTAAGCGGTGACTAGGGTTTGGTTATTTGTGTGTGGCGCGGCGGCGAAGAAGGTAGAGAGCCTAGGGTGCTCTGGTACCATATAATAGAGTGGAAGACTGAATTGATTCATTCCATTCATAAGCAATTATTATAATATATAGAGATAAACCGGCCCCACTCTTTACGCCCTGCTTGCGGTATGCGCATGTAATGTATATATGTGTGGGCCATCGGGGGGCAAAAGTGAAAGTGCACTAATTTTAACGTTATTTTACTAATTTCGTGAAAATAACGTTAAAAGCTGAGGACGGTTAATCATGCATCATGTGGTAGCGTTGATAGCTGAAAGACAAAAGGGTACATGCACTAATCGGTCTTTGTCCCGGTTGCTGAGTGTTATTTGCCTTATGTCCAAGGCTTGATGCAAAACTACTATCGAGCCGGGGGTCTCACTGGAAGCAGCCTCTCTATTCCTACGGGGTAGAGGTAAGGCTGTCTACATCTTACCCTCCTCAGACCATACATTTGCTTTGCTATTGGTGGGATTTACTGATGATGATGATGATGAAGATGATGATGATGACGATGATGACGATGACGATGACGATGATGATGATGATGATGATGATGACGATGACGATGATGAACCGGCCCCATGCGCTCATACTAATAAACCTAAATAATAATGTATTCCAATGTAACTGTGGTTTCTAGTTTCTGAATCAAGAATTGTCACAGATGAAATCATCAAGTGTAAAGTCAATGATTGAGTTACAAGATGATAGTCGAGCTATACCCGTCGCAACCACCAGAAACTTGCCTTCCCTAAAAGGCGGACCAGAACTTTTTGGCACCAACTCTGCATGGAGCATAATGAAAGCCAGTATAAAGACTGCTTTCTTTTCTGATAAAATAAATTTACTCTTACCTTGTGGCCCATTAGCAATGCTGGTTGATCAATTGACCCATCGTCAAGTGAGTTATCTTATACATGTATTGTCACCATTTAGCATGATTTGTCATTTTTGCAGCGTTGTTTTGATTTGTTTTTATATGATATGATATCAGGGTTGGGTCTTCATGTTGAGCTTATTGGGCATCATACCTTTGGCAGAGCGTTTGGGTTGGGCCACAGAGTAATCATCTGTAAATTATGTTCTTCAATAACTTTGCGCGACATCATGTATATAGTTGAATATATCATTGACTTCTCTACTGTGCAGGCAACTAGTTTACTACACCGTACCTACAGGTTTGTTTATTCAAATTTCAATGGTCTATTTGTTTCTACTTTCCACTTATATACATTTTCTTGGTCTCAACTGCATAGTATTCGTTTAATTATATTATATATAATTTTCAACTGAACAAGGAGGTGATGGATAAAATAGATTAGTCTTTCATATTGTGTGGATTAAAAAAAATTGGAATTGCAGTGGGGGGTCTTCTCAACGCCACTTTTGGCAACGCAACAGAGTTGATAATCTCACTGTTTGCGATGAAGCAAGGCATGTTACGCCTTGTGCAGCAGTCATTGCTAGGCTCGATTTTGTCCAACATGCTGCTCGTTCTCGGATGCGCACTTTTTAGTGGAGGCATCACTCATCTTAACAAGGAACAAATGTTTAACAAGGTTAGTTAATTGCCATAGCTCAATTTTAGATGTGGTACTTTTGACCCATTAACTTACGAATGGGTTTCTTATGAATGCATTGTGTGTGGTTAACTGAACGTTGAAATTGATTGAGCTAAGCTTTGTTGTCAGTCAAATGTGGGGATGAATGTAGGATTGCTCTTGATGGCGGTCATGGCGCTGATTTTCCCAACTGTTCTTCGTGTCACAAACACCGAGTTGCAAATTGGGACGTCAGTATTAGCCCTTTCAAGATTTTGTAGCTGTATAATGCTTGTAGCATATGTCGTCTATATTTTTTTTCTGCTGACAAACCAGAAGCAAGACTATGCATCACTTAAAGAGGTTTTAATCACCTTGATAAAGACTCATACCTAATTATTCCTCCATTGCTTGTATAAAGTATAGGTTTGTGCAATAAGTTTATATATTTCTGTTAATTGTTCAAATATATCAGGATTCTCCAACTGCAATTTCGGATAACGAAGAATCTGCTGATATTACAAAGTGGGAATCGATTATATGGCTTGGCGTTTTGACTCTATTCATTTCAATTCTCTCAGATTATTTGGTTAATGCAATAGAGGTGGTTAAAATCTTGTTAGTTTGATTCTGATCATTGACATTCAATTGTAAGTATCACTTACACAGTGGAGCTTTTTTACTATATAATGATTCCATGTTTCAGGGTGCATCTGTTGCAATGGATGTCCCAGTAGCATTCATTAGTGTTATTCTGCTTCCCATTGTTGGAAATGCAGCAGAACACGCAAGTGCTATCATGTTTGCAGTGAAAGACAAACTTGTACGTGTTTTTGTTTTGCTTGTTGTTTATTCCTAAGACTACTTTCTATACACAAGTGGAACTTAAAAGCTGTTAGGTGTTCTAAAATCTATAAAAAAAGGTATTTCATGACATGCATCATGGATTGTAAACCATGGGGTGAATTTTTACAGTGACAAGTATAAAGATGCAAGGCCCATTATTTTTTAATGATTATTTTTGCAGGACATTTCTTTAGGAGTGGCGATTGGATCTTCAACACAAATATCCATGTTTGTGGTAATGTATTTGCTTATAATTAAAATATGAAAAGATCTAGGGGATTTTCTTCCATATCTGTATATGTCTCTAATTTTCTTCATGTATGGTAGATTGGTATCCAACATCTGTTTCTTTTGAATTACACCCTTTTAAGGAAGCATATATTTAAAAAAGAAAAGTCAAGTGTGATGTAAGTGACATGGGCTTGTAAGGTGACAAACTTTCTTGGTAAATTATCGGCATTTTAGTATATTTACTGTGTTACAGTTGGATAACACAGCCAGACAGCCATTGTGGTTAACTTTTTCTTCAGCTTTGCTGTTTCTTGCCATTAATAAAGTATCTTTTCTTATGTCTGTTTTAATGATACAAATCTACGTCAAATGATTGTATTTTAGCTACTTCTTGCCAATTAAATTTGTGCTTTTTGTATGTTTGAAACTATGACAAGTGTTAAGTACAATGACAAAAAAATGTTCATCACCATTGTTATTGTATTCATTTACAGATGCCAATTTGTGTGGTTGTTGGGTGGATGATTGAACGCCCATTAGACCTCGATTTTGAACCTTTTGAGACGGCCACTCTTTTTATGACAGTTCTGGTAGTAGCCTTCATATTGCAGGTTTGACTTGTCAATCACCATTTCATTCTCATTTTCTTTATCATTAACTTTTTTTCTTTCATCCCATGAAAACTACAAAGTTTGACCTACATGGTATGAAGGTAACTGTTTGACTGTCTTTGGATAAATCAATATTGACTATTTCTTTGACTATTCTAACAAACTGACTAAAGTTTTGACCAAAAAGTCCTACTAAACTTTCAGGAGGGAACATCAAATTACTTCAAAGGATTAATGCTCTTGTTTTGTTATATGATTGTTGCTGCAAGTTTCTATGTACATGTAGATCCTGCATCTATACGTGAGTTTCTTCGTACATATAGGATTTATTATAAGTTTGTTCCTTTTTATTAAACCGAATTTCTTTATTTCTGGTTTTGCAGAAGATAATCCTCAATAAGCACTATAGTTGAATTAAGTAGTCACATTTCAATCGCGTACACGTTGGATACACAATATCTGAGAAAAAAATAGTGTTTCACTACTCCATTGATCAGCTGTCAGAATCATGAAGCATTTTTCACAAACCTAGGTTTGACTTGAGTCAATTGTAGAGTTTTGAATTTTCAGTTTGACCTCCATGAATCATGACGTTATTGTTAGTTTTTGTTACCTTGAAGCTGGTCGTAGATCTCAGGTTCCATAACTTTAGGTGGGGAGGGTATATAGCAGATATTCAGACTTGAGTAGAGGTGCGAATTTCAACGTAATGGGTCAAATTGGGTTATGTTTTACCTCTAACAGGTCAAACGGGTCACGAGTCATCCAAAGTTTATTTTTATCACAAACAACTATCCTAAATCATGGAAGGTACTCCTACCTCAGGCAACTGGTTTTCAAATGACAAATATTACAAGTTTCGTTTCTTGCGAAACTGAATGGAGAACTCTATCTACGTCTTCGAAAAAAGCCAAAAATCACATGGTTATGTGTCAACTTGTATGAATGCCAATACACCATATTGGACACGTTTAGCGTTCATCTTGCTAGAGCTAGCTACGAACCAAAATTTAATTACTAAGACGAAGAAACTTGTGAGTTGTTGCCTACTATGATTTGCATCCAAACACCGAAATTCGATAACATAAATTTGTACTAAAGAAAGTGATGAATAATACTTCTACCTACCATATCTGCACAAAATTTGGTCATATTGCTGTAGAATGTTAAAAAAATTATTACTAAAATGATTTAAACTCATCCTGAAAAAAAAAAAAAAAAAAAAGCAAACAGTTTGACAGAAATTATGAATAACTAAAAAATGACAATAATATTTTACCTAAAATAATATTAACAACATTTAACTTTCATCATTAAAATGGTTTTCGTTATAATTCTCACTTGTCTAACTTGCTTTGCCCTTAGCTTCTTCATGGATATTTCTAAGTGTGGAACTCGTGGTTGTTATCCTCATGTTGATTCTCCTTGAAAGTTGAGACACGGCTTAGGTTTGCATCAACTTGGGCTTGCATTGCCATGACCATGCTTGGACTTGTACCGAAGCCTTGTGTCATTGTTTACCACATGTCGTGTTCTTCGCTTAACCTTTTGCTACTTTCGCTTGTGATGCTACCAACGTGTTGTTTCATTATGGTGCGACCTATGCGCCTGTGCCACGTCCTGATCCTTGTGTTGAGGCTTGAGCTGCGCCCTGCCCTGTGTCACAACCTTTTCCCTTTGAGCCGCTTGTGCACAGTCTGGGCTCGTTTTATGGGTTCCGAGTTCAAGTCTTTTTACGGGGGTAGTGTAACCACATCATCACGCCTTCAAGGTTTTTGAAATAACAAAGAATACGTATCATATAGATATTAGAAAGCAAGTAAATATCAATTAGACTTTAGTGAGAATTATTATTGGCCTAGGTATAATCAAAATCATTGGGGAAGAGCGTCAAAGCAATGTTGGTTGCCTATTTAATAGCATGATTTTTGTTTGTTTTTGTATCTTAGATTGTCCGTAACCGACCAACACCCATGCCATGTGTCAATGGTGGCCGGCGCTAGTTACTAGCGTTAAACATAAACACCATACCGGTTGTGGCATTAGAGGGCATGAATGTGGGGATAGGTTAGGAGGATGACGGGCGTGAGGAAGAAGATTGGTGGACTCCACCAAGTGACAACCAATTAGGATTAAATTCCCTGTTTTTTTAACTTATTATATTATATTGTATTATATTATTGTTCATATATATTAATTCATAACAATAGTAAAGTTTTAATCACACCAACTCACGTACGCGGAAATTACGTCACAAACCGTGAGTACACTCGAATCCCCCCTTTTTCACTTTAATCACTTTTGGGGTGTAACATGTAAGACATAATCAAACGCACTTATGCACACAATCAAACTTATGAATTCACTCAATCCATCAAACATGTTATTTGTTATGCTTAGGTTATTCTTGCTAGATATTCAAACACTCATACATGCAAACTACTTGTCATTAACTTTGCGCAAGCCTACCTTAACATGTATAACGCTATAGGAGTAGCACACCGCCCTTAGGAAGGGTCATTGTTAAGAATTCGATCATTTAGCGGTCTTGTTCATTGCGATGACAAGATTACACTCGTGGAAACTTTGGTTTGACATTTAGATTGTGAATGCTATCGTGTAGTTTAACTTAGTATACAAAATGCCATGTTGGATTTGAGACAATCTTTTATACGTATACTATGTATTCAAACTTGTGTACTCACTAACTTTTGTTGATTTTATTTTAATACATGTTGCAAGGAATTGATGATGTTAATCGAAGAAATCTACTTAGGGTGGACTAGAAACGCACCTATTATTTTTGTGTTTGTATTTCTTTGTCATTTAATTTTGTTATGAACAAGTTGATGTATTTTCCTTTCCAATGACTTCTAGACTTCAAGTTTTTGAATCTTTTGACTTGTTTTCTGATTTCAAACATGATTGTCGCTAGAACTTTATACTACCTAGGTTTATGATGAATATTTGTTGCTTTTGATGATTTTTTTGGTTTTGGATTCTTTAGGATGGAATAATGCTAAAGTAATGAATTTAATTAAAATTGATCTGATGTTTTTGTATACTTTGATCTGATTTGTGATTGGTTTATGTTCCATATGATTAATGTCTTTTGGTTATAGTTGCATATTAGATCACTTACTGTGTGCTTTTTGTTAGCTTATGGTTTGCTAGAGCTCAGTAGTCCATAGGAACATTGATTGAGAGTTTATTGGGACTTTGTATTCTGCGTATCTAGATAACTGACAAGTGATAGAGAGTTGGGTAGTCTTTGGAAAGACTCTGATAGGAGGTTTCCCTAGATTCCCTAGTATCTTTGTTATTATGTGTCTTATCGATATTTCTTAGGTTACCCCTTGCATCTTAGGGTGTATTGAAATAGTGAGACTGATAGGTAATCTATCTTTTGAATACTCTAGTATTGTTGGAGAGACTGGCGGGTAATCTGGCTAACCGGTGAACATCACACGCCCCTTAGGGTTTCCTTTTAGGTTACACCCGAAGAATGATCAAGGATCCACTAGGTTGTCTGAGGGTGTCGTATTCTAATATTCTAGTTCCATCATAGTTTCTATAGCCAAGAGAAACCTGAGAGTCACAAATAGGATTCTAAACCTGGGTGGTGCTTTTCTCATTATTGATTTCACTTAAGTGATCGGTTTGCCAGCCGGTAGTTTAGGTTTTCTTTGGTTTTATTTCTCTTAGTTTAAGACAAACAAATCACCCCTTCCAAATAAACAAATTTCTTAGTTAGTAATTGGAGTCCAGTTTAGGTATTGCTAGTGTCTATTAGGTTCGGTATCTGGACTTCCATTAAGCTATACTGCAACTGATAGGTACACTTGCCTGTTTTGTGGTCTAGTATTAGGAGTGTCTTGAGTTTATCTAGAGTGTTTAGAATAGTTTAAGCTTAGTTTTTAAGTAGACCGTATTTAGCATACATAAGCACTCTTTGTGATATTTTGGTCAATCTACATATTTCTTTCTTTTTTGTCATTTTCATCTAAACCGGAAAATTGAATGAGGTGAGCTTGATGGGGAAATGGGTGGCGGCGGTAATTTGTATCATGGTGGCAGCAGGTGTAGGAGTGGTCTTGGTGGTGGCTATGTGTGCTACACAAAATGATGATGGGAACAATCTAGAATAAGCATCAAACTCGATGGAGTAAATCAGCTTTAGATACTGTATAAAACTTTGCCTAGGCTCAAATGCTTTAAATTCAATCCCTTTAATTGAAGGTGTAGAAATTAGAATATACCTACTTTTGGCTTAGTCCATTCAAACCAAAGTAGCCCGTTAGAGTTTCGGCCTATTCCCAAGGACTAAACCCAACAAATCAGTATGACTTAAAAACTGGACTTAAATCTGGTGTAAATTAATTAAATACCAATCTATTATAAAATAATTGAAAAATCAACTAACAAAAGCTTTAAAATAAAGAGCTTAAAATATTATAAAATAATATAAAAATTGAAGTTATAATGAGGAGAAAAAATAACTACTATCCAACACTTTTACATTTTACCTATGATGTTAGACACCTGGTCATTGGTCAATGGCAAAGCTCCAACTTATGTTTCTTATTTTTGTCATTGGGCTTGGTTTTGGGTTTTAGTAGTTTAAAGGGGTGCGGTTACAAAATTGTACGAGCCCCCCCCCCCGGAAATTTCACTCATATTTAACACTATTTTTTTTCAAAGGGGTGCCCATCCACCCTTGCAAGTAAGTTCGCCCCTGCACCAGATTATTGGCATTTCTCTTTCTCTTTCCTCATCTAATGAATATATCTAGCATTCTCATTGTACATACACTCTACCTTTCTCTATCCTTGATACATCATACACTCAAACTGATTCGTTTGTAGGAGTATTATTAGGGATTCTCGCTCAGGGATATTTTAACGACTTGTTAATGTCTGGAGCTTGATTATTGTCCTGCTAAGACAAGGTACTACTCAACATCACCATCAAGACCACTTCATGTTAATATCTTATGGTCTTGTTGAGGCCCGAGTCCAATTACAGTCTCCGGTTGATAGTAAATAAGTGATATTATGTGAGTGAGCCCAAGTCTTAAAGTTAAACTTTACTTGATGCGTTCCAGAGTTTAAATGTTTGTATTAAGGAAAAAAAAAGTGGTGAACGTTTGTATCAATTGGGCCTGGGTTTATTTATTATCAAACCAGACCCGCTAACTTTATTTAGGCCCAGGCCCATCTACCTGCCCCAAAATCTGAAACCTCACATACTTTCTCCGGCCACCACTCTTAAACCTCACTTTGCTTCTTCTATCTCTTATCACTGGTTTATAAAAGGTATTTTCTGCTTATACGATTCATATGCATCAATATCCTTCAATTTTCTGATTTATAGCAGCCTAAGAATCAATTTTTAATAAGTTATACAAGTCTGGTTAATTCGATTGGTTAACGAATTTCTAATCTTCTGTACTAATTTCATCTCTGATTATCTCTCTATGTTTGTGGTATGCAGGGGCGGATCTGTTGGGTTTCCGTGGTGATCGGTCAAAATTTTATTTATCAAAAACTGGGTTCAATAAATAAAGGTCAATTAATTAAGCGAGTTAGTTAATAAAACGCAGCGGAAAAATAAACAAGTGATCAACAAAATGAACCCGACAGGATCCGGTTACATGAAAATACGAGCACAGTAAAAATATATTTAACTACCGATGAGAAAGATATACCTCCGTTAATAACTAACTGGTTGAGACACCAAGGTTCAGCGTACAAGTGCTAGTGATACGAACTAATGAATGCGAGTGCGAACCCGTATAGCGGCAGCGGTGACCGGTGGCGGCGGTCGGCGGTGAGTCGCGGCGTGGGGCGGCGACACAAGCGGCAGCGGCATTCGACAGCGGCGGAGTTCCGGCTTGGCAGTATAACAACCCTCCTAAAATATTTTCCGACGCCCTAATATATTTAAAATGTCCTTATATGTCTTAAATTATACCCCTTATGTGAAAACCAAGCCTAAAATACTATATATAATTAAATATTAAATAAAAATCAAACTTTTTAGTCACTCGCGGGCCGCGAAAGGGTAGCCAAGGAGCTACGCGGGCTACGACAGCTCAGAGTAAGGCGAGCCCCTGAGCCGCCACGTAGCACCACTCGTGTCAAGCCTAGTGGCGAGTCAGCCAAGCTAGGGCCTACCCTAGCTGGCCTCACGGGCCGCGAAGGCCCTGGCCGAGTTCTACGCGGGGCGCGACGAAGACGAAATCAGCCCCTATAAATAGCAACCTTCGGCAGTTCAGTCGAATTAGCTCACGATATTTCCCTCTCTCAAATTTCTGCATAGTTAAAGTAATATTTGGGTAGTATACCCCCTAAATAACGAAGTTCTGCTCCGTTGTAAGTATCATAACACCGGTTATGTATTAGATACGCTGCCCGATTGATCCAGGGTTCCGTAACGGATGTCGTGGTTCTGCCCGACGTAGTCGTTGGAATGCCGTCTCGGGGAGGGTATTACTAATGTAAATATTGGGTTATTATACTAACGCGTGTGCATTTGTATAAATTATAGATAATCACAGGAAACCTTTAAAGGAAACCTAAGACAGCAATGTGAGTAAATCTTCTTTTTGTTAGTTGTTTTTACAAAACCTCACCTAAATTAAATTACATTAAACAGTAATTGAGTATTTGTATTCTACAATTATCGTCGGTATGTTGGGGTTTTGTATACAAAATTTGTTACTACCTTGCGAAGAGTAACATGACCACAAGTCAGGTTGACAGTACCGTGGGTGGTAATTATGTTAGTGCATTTATGTCTATCGCCTCCGTCATCTCATATCGTAGCTGAAACTAAAGTAAACTAGTCTTACATTGTAATATTAGATAGAAAAAGGCAAGGTGACATTATTGTAAATAAGGGGAAATCCCTTATAACCCTTGGCCTATAAATAGAGGAGTTAGGGCTTAGTTTAAAAACTTTTGCCACTTTTGCTCATTTGCTACATTTGAGAGCTCTAGTTCTAGAGAGAGAAACTAGAGAGAGAAAGTGTCTAGGTGATTCACGGTTCTTGTATCTTTTCAGATCTATCAAAGAATCACGTTTATTGTACGTCTCGTGTGTTTCGGTCTTGCTCGTGCACGGATTCCGCACGTCGCACGAGTCGGTTCGCAATCGTTCGGAGTCAAACCAGTCCTTACAAATTAAGTAGATGGAAACAAATGTAATTGTGCGACCGCCCTCAATACTGTACAATGGTTCTACTAAACTTAATTAAACTGGGATTCACTCACCAGTATTTTCCACTGACAAAATATTTTTAAACGCGTTTCAGATAACAAAATATGAAAGCTAAATAGAAGCCAGCTGGAAAGCACTGAAGGCTTGGAAAAGTGGCCATAAAGTTACCTAAAATAAATAGATGTTTTATTCAAATAAAAGGGGGTTTAACCCTATGAAAATGTGTGTATTTGAAACTTGGGATTTTCCCATGTGTTTAATATTATAAAAGCGTGGTATTTTACTCTGATAAAATACTTCCTAACTACGGTCCTGATATAATTTCCGCTGCAAAAATGATAAAACCCAGACACTACCAAAACTGGCCGCGGCCGCCCGTTCCCGGGTTTGTTAAGGGACGGGGGTTGCGACAGAAGGTGGTATCAGAGCTAAGCTACTGATTCAGCCACAGAAGTGTTCTGCTGACACCAAAGTATTAAATGTTAGGAAATAAATTACAGAACTTCGTGCATATTTGTATTTTATTGTTGTGTGTTATTTGACTATTTGTTAGTTTACAGTATGAGCGACCAAGGACCTTCCGACGCCTACCGTCAGTTGTCCAGCTCACCTAGAAGCGAAGGCACCTCTTCACAGCCTGCCCTCTCAGGGTATTATGTTGACAATGAAGATGGGATATTCGTGTTTAAGGCTCAGTCTGAAGAGCCATTCCCTCCTAAAAAGAGAGGATGGTTCAGTAGAGGAGCACACGAACGTAGGAAGAGGATGAAAAAGTTTCAAAACCAGGGAGCTTTAGCAGCCATTAAAAGAGAAACAGATGCCCACACCCAGGATATGCTTAATAGGAGTTTAACAAACTTTCATATCCTATCAACCATAGCTGTTGACCCTAACCTAGAGCAACTGATAGCACCCCAACCATTACCACTATTCCCCGCTCAGCCAATGGAAATCGAGAACAACCCAGAAAATCAAATCCAAATGCTTGATTTTAACCCATAAGAGATACCTTGGGTACCAACACCCAATCCCTTAGACCCAGATTATGACCCGTGGTTGGATGATAATAGGGATTATGTGCAACGTTACCCAATACCAGAAGATGAACCCATGCCGAATCTAGCAGCCTACCCAGGTTTGGACCCTCTAGATCCCTACTATGATAGCGATCAATACATTAGGGAAATTTTGGAGAATTCATACCCGTACTGATCGATGTCGTAAGGTCGGTCAAAAATATAAGTAAAGTGTCCTATTCACCTTTTACTAGTAAAGGGCAAGTAGGGTGTCGAATCCACGGGGAATCAGTGGAAAGTATGGAAGCCAGTTGTTTATGACTAATATCTAAGTAAAACCTAATTGCTTTTTGCAGTTTTTGAGATTAATTATGAAAACAAATGGAAGTTTTTCGTTGTAAACAATTGTTGGATTTTGTTCGTGACCCTAAACAGTCAGTAAAGGCAGTTCATCTTCATTTACTAAGACGGAATCAAAGTAAACAAAGTCACACAGATTGTTTCCTTTTCAATTCTTCTCTATTACTGATTTCCGAGTCTTTACAATGATTTCTGATGAAATTTTGGCAGCACCTCGACTCACACACAATGACCTCAGTCCTGTTCGCTTCAAATGACACACCACAACCCTATTTATAGACCATAGGGTTTCGCTTGAATGTGCACAGGTTGCTTTCAAGCGAACTAGCAAGTTGTTGGTTTCACTTGAACATGACATGTTGTCATTTCAAGCGAACTACCATATTTAACACATGTAAACCCTAAATTCTAACCCATTGTGTGTTTATACATCCTATCTAGATATAAGACTCGATTAAGACGCAGTTGACAGACACTAAGTGCACCAACAACAATAATGAGAGAAAGTGGACCAATCTCCGGGTTTTCAGGTTATGTATAAAATCAGGTTACTTAGTTACGACTAGTTGGAAATCACATAGACATGATCCGTAAAACTTGTTTTGATAAATAACTAGTAGACAATATATTTGATTGCAATGATCCACGATCGAAACCGAATGATTGATGCAAATGAATAGTAATCCAATTAATTACCAATTTCAGATTTCATAAACATAGTCAAGTTCAATGATTAAAGATTTAAAACAATGACAATCTAGAATTCAATTCCGATCGTTGATGAACAAACCAAATAATTGATGAACTCAAATGATTACGATAATCAAATATTGTTTAATCAAAACAAAAACAATAGGAACGGCTAACCGAATGTTTAACCGAATCCTAATCCAAAAATACGTAACAATAAGCAAACCAATGTTTAAACACAACCCCTATTCCCGGAGACGGTCACGGGACGAACTAGCCGCTCATGACGTTCGTGCGATCCTCAAAAGCTTGGTTGAAAGTTGAGTTCATGATCGAATCGTATGCGCAGAATATTGATGTTGATGGGATGATTTTTTAGAGCTCAAGGTGTTATACGGCTGCCACCATAAGTCGATGGTAGTCTCCACGTATATGAGCCCACAAGTCAATACTAATTACTGTTGCCCCAATGATTGATG
Organism: Helianthus tuberosus; assembly: GCA_030545235.1. Lineage (NCBI taxonomy): Eukaryota > Viridiplantae > Streptophyta > Magnoliopsida > Asterales > Asteraceae > Helianthus > Helianthus tuberosus. Next base: position 69,333,156 of record CM060365.1, on the reverse strand, counting down.
GATAATGGCAGCCCACTTTTCGTCCCTTCAAGCCCACGAAATAGGTTTTTTTTAAAAACCTTAAATCCACCAAATTGAACACGTGCAGCTCATGTTGTTTTGTTATGTGGACCGTAAACCCAGATAACAATCCGTAAACCACATATTCCATTCACTGTTTCTTTTTTTTTTTTGTGAACACCATGCAAAACCGTAAGTTACGGATTCCAATACGTAAACCCCATGTGCATGCTTCTGTTCCTTTTGTTATTTTCAATTCACGAGATGCCTTTTCTTCACAAAGATGTGCCTTGTCATCGTCCCAATATGGCTGCCTCTCTATATTGCCGCCAAAAGAAGTCTGCCACATTAGTGAAACAAACTTCTTTCCCTTTTTTTTATTTGGATGATGAAAAATAATTATCATCACATGTGTTGTCAGCCTCCAAAACACAATTCACGTGACTTTTTATGATATCTATATTGATGATGATGTGATGAGATTTATTATTTCCACCACAAAAAGTATTATTGTCTCCCCATCAAAATCCACATATGGCTCCCAAGATTACATGACGATTTTAATTTAATAACGATCCTTTATATTTCTCTTGCATATTTCCTACACTTTATAACCCGACACCCATCCCGAAAATTACCGAGTGTTGCATTTATCAATCTTGAACGTTCCGCTTCGTCTTTAAACTCGCTAACTTCTCCGAATTAAGCAACTAACCTGTAAAACCACAATTTCTCGCAGTTATCTTATTCAACGCATTTAATTACTTAACACCGAAAAAACACACAAAGTAGACACTTTAAAGCTCGGGTTTCACCCACTACATCACATCCCCACACTTATCTTTGATTGTCCTCAAATAAACCGTTACGGAACTACTTACCATAGAAACAACACCTCTAAACCCCTATACTGACGCAACAGTTTAAGTCCCAAGTCATACCCGTTCCATAGACTGACACAATCAAGATTGACAGTCCGAAAAGCAATTGATGCAATTTATAAAACTTAAGACTTGTCTATTCAAAACTAACATGCTTAGGATTCTAACACATGCTACACGCCCCTCACAATAAACTCTCATCTCGGTTTAAAAACTGAACTAGCGTGTAATGTGCTAGTATATAACACTCAAAACCAAACCAAACATGAAATTCTGTAATCATATGCTTGTATGACAATCACACCTCCATTGTATCATATAACATGGCACGCATCAAAAGGACTTTTGGTTTTGGGCTTAGGCTAAAGGTAGGAAATTTTTCGGTTATATTTATATTTTTAGGTGGCGAACAAACAAACGACCAAACCGTGACAACTTATTTGCACAAATAACATACTTTTGGGTTGGTTTCTACCCAAGAACATAAACGATATTCACAAAACTTCTATTTTTGTTCTTTTTCCTTTTTCTATTATTTTTTTTCTTTTCTTTTTTTTTCTTTTTTTTCACTTATTCATAATTTGTCGTTCACGGTCGGTATCAAAACACTTCACATTAGGTGGACAAACGAAAGGTAAATAGGCTCAACATGGATACTAAGGGTAGTGGTTCGGTAAACATGAAACAAACACAACGGGTGTACGGGATATCCTAATGCCTTTATCATTTATGTGCACGTATCAAACCACAGTCTCAGCATGCATCAAATCACACAAGTTCTAACACAGAATAACATGCGGCCTGCTCTCATCAAATGAAGTCTTAATATAAATCATTCTATCATTCTACAGGCTCAAAATTCTCACCAAAGAAGGGGAAAAAGGCTGCCGACACGTAGCATATGCAATCTAAAGCATATTACCCCTAAATAGACATCTCTTCTCAATTCTTTTATCCTAAAAACACATGTCGGACATACTCTCATGAAACTTAAAGGAACGACCATGACAAGGGACTATATTAGTTTACTACCAGCAAGGAACCCATTAGTGATTGAAACATTCGGTTTTCATATCCATTTTGTTCACTTAAGGCGATGAAATTCTTTAAAATTTTCAAAATTTTTCAATTTTTCCGCTTTTCATCATTTTCAATCATTTTTCAACCTCTTTCAAACTCTTGTCCAAACCTTTCCCTTCCCGGGTTTCCCATATCCCCACACTTGGGCGACATTGTCCCCAATGTATCGTGCTTTTAAAATAAACCCGGGAATACCAACTAACAAACATCATAAGCGACCGTTCCTAACACAAATAACATAAACACATTCCCTAACACAATAAAGTTTAACACCACCAAAAACATGAATAGAAATGCAATAATAAAAAGTGGAACAGACTCCCCTGGTTTAAATCGTAGAATCCTCATGCGTCATGTTCCACCACGACCGTATAACATTTCATTCGCGGTCGTGTCCACAAGTACTCGGGTCAATCTCTACAATTAGTGTTCAGATCATCCCCGTCAAAATGGAGATTGAGTATGGACAATTTTGACTGAACTCTAATCCATGCATTGTCCGCCACTGCAACTAGAACGTAATGGGACTTCACCAAACATCCCCACACTTGGACCATTGCATCAGTAGAGATTAATAACCTGATAACCTGCAAAAATACTTATGCAGAAACAAAACAAATACACACTACTCTACATCCTCGGGCTGCCTCCCGAGAGCGCTAAGTTTATAGGTCTTCAGCCAGACCGTACCTGATATACCCTTATGGTGGTCGAGTTGAACATTTACCTACCTAGTTTCCTGCATATGCTCGGTAATTGACATTCCAAATTCCTATCTGCTCTCTTTTGCCAACGATATTTGTCGAATCGAATTGGAACAAGTGAAATCCACATTTGCCTACCGAATTTCCAAGGTGTGCTCGATAGTTGACATGTCGAGTCTTCACCTTCTTCCCTATCATGAGTACGTATGTTAGATCATTGTATAGTCACTTCAATATACCATGTCCGAGGTCTTCTCTACTCACCTTTCTCTTATTCCCACTCGAGCCATCATCCCCGACTTTGTTAGTTGGAATAATCAAAATATGATGCCGTTCGGGATAAACTTGGACCACATCAGTCTCTAGTTCTTTAGTAGGTGCTAAGTCTTCATGTAGGTTTAAACATATAACTTCAAGTTCAGGAAGACTTTCAACCTCTTCTTCATATTCGACAACCAAAACTGGTATTTCTTCAACAAATGAAGGAATGGATGTGGTATTATCCTTCACAAACTTCAATGTTGCAATTTGTTCATCTATTCGATTCGATCGTTGGACCATAGCCTCGGTTCTCAACCTGCTCTCTTGTGCCACCTCTATCATAATATCCATGATTTCATCAAGTTTAGAATTTTGATGTTTACCTGGACAATCATTTTGACTTTGGTGTGGCTGATCTGAACTCATTTGGTAATTACCATGATTGCACCATTGATTACGCATATTAAAATCATTGTATGTTAACTCAGAGTAGTCATGGTAACGACCATTATAATCTTCTTGGTAGCTTGAGAAGGGCACCACCTCGGATCCGTAGTCATCATAATCCAAATTTTGATCATACCTTTGGTTGACATTTGACTGATAGTATCCCTGATATAAAGGTGCCTTGTACCCAAACATCAATTTTGCTTTCCAAAACACTGGGTCTGTCCAAAACACTAGGCAATCTTCACGTATGTGAATTTTCCCACAACAAGGGCATGACTAATGAGCTCTATCCATGATCCAGAGATTTCACTTCCTACACAATCAAACTAAAATACTCGCGTAGAAAACTAACATATATAAAACAAAACTACAAGAAATATTTTTGGATATTTTTTTTTTTTCTAACTTTTTTTATTTTTTATTTTTATAAGAAAAACAACTAAATAAACACTAAGCGCACCGATTCCCCGGCAACGGTGCCATTTTGATAGATGTCGTAAGGTCGGTCAAAAATATAAGTAAAGTGTCCTATTCACCTTTTACTAGTAAAGGGCAAGTAGGGTGTCGAATCCACGGGGAATCAGTGGAAAGTATGGAAGCCAGTTGTTTATGACTAATATCTAAGTAAAACCTAATTGCTTTTTGCAGTTTTTGAGATTAATTATGAAAACGAATGGAAGTTTTTAGTTGTAAACAATAATGAGAGAAAGTGGACCAATCTCCGGGTTTTCAGGTTATGTATAAAATCAGGTTACATAGTTACGACTAGTTGGAAATCACATAGACATGATCCGTAAAACTTGTTTTGATAAATAACTAGTAGACAATATATTTGATTGCAATGATCCACGATCGAAACCGAAGGATTGATGCAAATGAATAGTAATCCAATTAATTACCAATTTCAGATTTCATAAACATAGTCAAGTTCAATGATTAAAGATTTAAAACAATGACAATCTAGAATTCAATCCCGATCGTTGATGAACAAACCAAATAATTGATGAACTCAAATGATTACGATAATCAAATATTGTTTAATCAAAACAAAAACAATAGGAACGGCTAACCAAATGTTTAACCGAATCCTAATCCAAAAATACGTAACAATAAGCAAACCAATGTTTAAACACAAACCCTATTCCCGGGGACGGTCACGGGACGAACTAGCCGCTCATGACGTTCGTGCGATCCTCAAAAGCTTGGTTGAAAGTTGAGTTCATGATCGAATCGTATGCGCAGAAGATTGATGTTGATGGGATGATTTTTTAGAGCTCAAGGTGTTATACGGCTGCCACCATAAGTTGATGGTAGACTCCACGTATATGAGCCCACAAGTCAATACTATTTACTGTTGCCCCAATGATTGATGGATAATGGTAGCCCACTTTTCGTCCCCTCAAGCCCACGAAATAGGTTTTTTCAAAAACCTTAAATCCACCAAATTGAACACGTGTAGCTCATGTTGCTTTGTTATGTGGACCGTAAACCCAGATAACAATCCGTAAACCACATATTCCATTCACTGTTTCTTTTTTTTTGTGAACACCATGTAAAACCGTAAGTTACGGATTCCAATACGTAAACCCCATGTGCATGCTTCTGTTCCTTTTGTTATTTTCAATTCACGAGATGCCTTTTCTTCACAAAGATGTGCCTTGTCATCGTCCCAATATGGCTGCCTCTCTATATTGCCGCCAAAAGAAGTCTGCCACATTAGTGAAACAAACTTCTTTCCCTTTTTTTTTATTTGGATGATGAAAAATAATTATCATCACATGTGTTGTCAGCCTCCAAAACACAATTCACGTGACTTTTTATGATATCTATATTGATGATGATGTGATGAGATTTATTATTTCCACCACAAAAAGTATTTGTGTCTCCCCATCAAAATCCACTTATGGCTCCCAAGATTACATGATGATTTTAATTTAATAACGATCCTTTATATTTCTCTTGCATATTTCCTACACTTTATAACCCGAAACCCATCCTGAAAATTACCGAGTGCTGCATTTATCAATGTTGAACGTTCCGCTTCGTCTTTAAACTCGCTAACTTCTCCGAATTAAGCGACTAACCTGTAAAACCACAATTTCTCGCAGTTATCTTATTCAACGCATTTAATTACTTAACACCGAAAAAAACACACAAAGTAGACACTTTAAAGCTCGGGTTTCACCCACTACATCACGTACCAGGAACCCATGCCCCAGTTCCCAAACCCAGTCCCAGCACCTGCACCCCCAATGAGTGCAGAAAATGTGCAAGAGCTCCGAACCTTCGGAGAAGAAATTTTAGAAAGTAGCGAGAGGATGAGGCAGGTAGGAGAACGACTCGTCTGGAAGTATGACGAGCGTAATATTGAGTTCTGGATGAACCCATATCAGTGAAGGTGATGGTGGAGGTAGTAATAATAATATAATAATATATAATATGTGTGTATGAAAATATATATATATATATATATATATATAATAATATATAGCTAATGATGCCTACTAGTAGTGTAATTTCAATTTCAGTCGTATTGTAATTTTAAATTCCCGTTCTGGTCTGTATTAGATGCATACTATAAAAGAAAAGGTAAGTCGCAATGTTCGACGTTTTTGATCAATACGCGTGTCATATGATTGGTTGTGTTAAATATTATCTTGTGATATTAATACGTGGTAAATGTTTAAAATTCAGATGGCCGACCAAGTGAATCAAGAGAACCCGGATAATAACCCGGAAAACCAAAATAATGACAACCCGAACAATGATAACAATGGCAACCAAGTGGATAACAGTGCCATCCAACATATAATGGCACAAGGAATAATAGATGCGATGCCATATATTATCCAAACAGTTAGGGAAGCGGATAATAAGAGTAACCATAGTAGTAAACGACCCACTGAACCTGAACACAGCGTAAACAATGAACCCATACCTCAAGTGCCCATTCCCAAAAGAAGAAGAACCGTATCTTATGGTTGTTCTTATAAAGAATTCTGGTCTTGTAAACCAATTGAATTTTCGGGCAATGAAGGGGCCGTTGCAGCTCTACGCTGGATAGAAAAGACTGAGTCAGTCTTAAAAATAAGCAAGTGTGCGGAAGAGGATAAGATAATGTTTGCTTCCAATATGTTTAAGAACTCAACCTTAGAATGGTGGAACACTATCCTCCAGTCTAGGGGAAGTGACAAGGTTTACAATATGGAATGAGAGAAGTTTAAGAATATGGCAGAAAGGAAATTCTGCCCTCCCAATGAAAAGGAACAAATAGAAAATAAGTTCTTAAACCTTAGAATGACTGGAGTGGATAGTAAGGGTTATACTACGTTATTCTTTGAATATGCTAGAATAGTGCCAACCCTTGCATCTCCTGAACCAGTACTAATCTCCCGTTACATCTGGGGATTAATCAGTGAGATTAGACATGTGGTCAAGGCAGCTAGACCTCAAACTATAGAAGAAGCTATAGAACTAGCAAATACCTTGACAGATAAGTTAGTGCGTACACGAGAGGAAGACCAGAGGAGGAACCTAGCTCAGAAAATTACCCAGGAATTCCGTTACGGTAATTCCAACCGTGGGAGAAATATAGGTTCTACCTCTGCACCCTACTGTAAATTCTGCAAGAAAAAACATTCGGGAAAATGCTCCACTTACTGCAATTTTGGCAAAATACCAGGGCACAAAGAAGAAGATTGTAGGAGGAAACCTAATAATGGAATGTGCTTCAACTGTTGAGAAAAGGGTCATATCAAGCCAAACTGTCTGAAACTAGCTCCAGCCATAAATAACAAGAACACTAAAAATGCTAGAGCATTTGTTCTGACTGCAGATGAAGCCAAGATGATTCCAGACGTGATAGCCGGTACGTTTTTAGTTAATTATGTTTTTGCTAAAGTATTATTTGACTCTGGTGCAAACCAAAGTTTTATTAATACTATATTTTGCAAAATTCTTAATCAACCATTAACTAAACTCCCACAAGAATGTCTAGTAGAGACAACCAATGGAGAAACCGTTAAGATTACTGAAATCTTGCAGGGAGCAAGAATAGAATTTTTAAATCAAAAGTTTCTTGCAAACCTTTACCCAATGAATCTGACAGGATTTGATGTGGTATTAGGAATGGATTGGTTAATAGCCAATAAAGCCAGTATTCTATGTGATCAAAAGTCAATCCAAGTAAATTCACCAAAGGGTGAAAAGATCACAATTAAAGGAGATAAGTCCTATAGATCCACAAAATTCATCTCTGTGATGAAAACAACAAGCTATATAAGAAAAGGATCATTAGTGTATTTGATTTCTATAATCACTAACACTAAAGGAAAGGAATTAAAAGATATTCCAGTAGTATCTCAGTTTTTAGATGTATTTCCAGAAGAATTACCAGGACTACCGCCAGACAGGGAAGTTGAATTTAGAATTCACCTGCTACCAGAAACAGCACCAATTGCCAAGTACCTTACCGTTTGGCACCCGCAGAAATGCAGGAACTAAAGAAACAGTTAGACGAATTGTTGGAGAAAGGATTCATACAACCAAGTTCATCGCCATGGGGAGCACCAATCTTATTCGTTAAGAAGAAAGACGGATCGATGCGTATGTGCATCGACTACCGTGAATTGAACAAGGTCACGATTAAAAATCGGTATCCATTACCAAGAAACGATGATCTGTTCGATCAATTGCAAGGAGCTCGATTTTTCTCGAAAATCGATCTACGGTCAGGATATCATCAATTAAAGGTACAGGAAGAGGACATTCCTAAGACCGCATTTCGAACAAGGTATGGTCATTATGAATTTACTGTCATGCCATTTGGTTTAACCAATGCCCCAGCTGCATTTATGGACATGATGAACCGAAAGCCATATTTGGATAAATTCATAATTGTCTTTATAGATGATATTCTCATTTACTATAAGAGTAAAGAGGAACATGCAGAACATTTGCACGCACTTTTCAGTTTATTAAGAAAAGAAAAACTTTATGCTAAGTTTTCAAAGTGCGAGTTCTGGTTAGAACAGGTACAATTTCTTGGACAACTAGTTAATCATGAAGGAATTCATGTGGATCCTACCAAGATCGAGGCGATTACCAAATGGAAAACCCCTGGGTCACCAACTGAGGTTAGAAGTTTCTTAGGATTGGCCGGATATTATAGAAGATTTATTCGAGATTTTTCTAGAATAGCCATTCCCTTAACTAAGCTAACCTGTAAATCTGTTAAGTTTGAATGGGGACCAAAACAGGAAGAAGCCATTAGAATTCTTAAGCAAAGGTTAACCAACGCACCCATACTAGCGTTACCAGAAGGAACTGAAGACTTTGTAGTCTATTGTGACACTTCTAAGTTAGGTTATGGATGTGTGTTGATGCAACGTCAAAAGGTTATAGCCTACGCCTCTAGACAACTTAAAAATCATGAAGAGAATTATTCAACCCATGATCTAGAATTAGGAGCTGTAATTTTTGTCCTAAAAATTTGGAGACATTACCTTTATGGTAATAAGTTTACCATTTTCACAGATCATAAGAGTTTAAGGTATGTTTTCGGACAAAATGAGTTGAATATGAGACAAAGACGCTGGATGGAGATACTTAGTGATTACGATTGTAATATCCAGTATCATGCAGGAAAGGCTAATGTAGTAGCTGATGCTTTAAGTCGAAAATATCATGAAAAGCCAAAAAGGGTACGTTCTCTTAAATTAAATCTACAAGTAGATTTAAATGAACATATTAGAGAAGCACAAGAATCAGTAATCAAGGATGATACTGAAAAGTTGAAAGGAATGATTAAAGAATTAGAACAAAGAACAGATGGAATTTGGAGATTCCATAAGAAAAGAATGTGGATACCTAAATTAGGAAACCTACGTCACCGTATATTCGAAGAAGCCCATAAGTCTAAATATACGATGCATCCCCGGAAGTGATAAGATGTATCAGGATTTAAGAAAGAATTTTTGGTGGATAGGAATGAAAAAGGATATAGCAGCTTATGTTTCTAAGTGCCTAACCTGTTCACAAGTCAAAGCTTGCAGCAGTTAGAAATGCCAGTTTGGAAATGAGAATTGATAACAATGGATTTTGTTACCAAATTACCCAAAACAAGGAAAGGTAATGATACAATATGGGTGATTGTAGACAGGCTAACTAAGTCAGCTCATTTCCTACCAATGAAGGAAACCTTTAGTATGGAACAGTTAGCTAAATTGTATGTAAATGAAATAGTTTCATTACATGGAATTCCTTTATCAGTTGTTTCTGATAGGGATAGTCGTTTTACCTCTCATTTTTGGACAAGTTTCCAAAAAGCATTGGGAACTAAGCTAAATCTAAGCATAGCCTATCATCCTCAAACGGACGGACAAAGCGAAAGGACAATTCAGACAATGGAGGATATGCTTAGAGCTTGTGTAATTGATTTCGGAGGTAATTGGGACGATCACTTACCATTAATAGAATTTTCTTATAATAACAGTTATCACACAAATATCAATGCTGCACCATTCGAAGCACTTTATGGACGAAAGTGCCGAACCCCAGTCTGTTGGGCAGAAATTGGAGAAAAACAACTATCTGGACCCGAGATAGTACAAGAAACGACCGACAAAATCATTCAAGTCAAGGAAAGACTGAAAGCAGCACGTGATCGACAAAAGAGTTATGCTGATAACAGACGAAAACCGTTGGTATTTCAAGTAGGAGATAAAGTATTATTAAAAGTATCTCATTGGAAAGGAGTAGTAAGATTCATCAAGAGGGGAAAGCTAAGTCCCAGGTATGTTGGACCTTTTGAGAATATTAGGAGAATATGACATGTAGCCTATCAGTTACAACTGCCAGAGGAAATGGCAGGAATACATGATGTATTTCATGTATCTAATCTCAAGAAATGCTTAACTAATGAATCACTTGTAGTGCCTCTTAAGGATATAGAGGTAAATGAACAGTTAAAGTTTGTAGAGAAGCCTCTACAGGTTGAAGACCGAAAAGTTAAGAACCTCAAGCACAAGAGATTAGTTCTGGTCAAAGTGAAATGGGACTCCAAAAGAGGACCAGAGTACACATGGGAGCTTGAATCAGAGATGCAAAGGAAGTACCCGCACCTATTCCAGTAGACCTCGAGGACGAGCTCTAAAACAAGGTGGGGAGGATATAACAACCCTCCTAAAATATTTTTCGACGCCCTAATATATTTAAAATGTCCTTATATGTCTTAAATTATACCCCTTATGTGAAAACCAAGCCTAAAATACTATATATAATTAAATATTAAATAAAAATCAAACTTTTTAGTCGCTCGCGGGCCGCGAAAGGGTAGCCAAGGAGCTACGCGGGCCGTGACAGCTCAGAGTCAGGGCGAGCCCTTGAGCCGCCGCTTAGCACCACTCGTGTCAAGCCTAGTGGCGAGTCAGCCAAGCTAGGGCCTACCCTAGCTGGCCTCGCGGGCCGCGAAGGCCCTGGCCGAGTTCTACGCGGGGCGCGACGAAGACGAAATCAGACCCTATAAATAGCAACCTTCGGCAGTTCAGTCGAATTCGCTCATGATATTTCCCTCTCTCGAATTTCTGCATAGTTAAAGTAATATTTGGGTAGTATACCCCCTAAATAACGAAGTTTTGCTCCATTGTAAGTATCATAACCCCGGTTATGTATTAGATACGCTGCCCGATTGATCCAGGGTTCCGTAATGGCTGTCGTGGTTCTGCCCGACATAGTCGTTGGAATGCCGTCTCGGGGAGGGTATTACTAATGTAAATATTGGGTTATTATACTAACGTGTGTGCATTTGTATAAATTATAGATAATCACCAGGAAACCCTTAAAGGAAACCTAAGACAGCAATGTGAGTAAATCTCCTTTTTGTTAATTATTTTTACAAAACCTCACCTAAATTAAATTACATTAAACAGTAATTGAGTATTTGTATTCTACAATTATCATCGGTATGTTGGGGTTTTGTATACAAAATTTGTTACTACCTTGCGAGGAGTAACATGACCACAAGTCGGGTTGACAGTACCGTGGGTGGTAATTAAGTAGATGGAAAAAATGTAATTGCGCGACCGCCCTCAATACTGTACAATGGTTTTACTAAACTTGATTAAACTGGGATTCACTCACCAGTATTTCCCACTGACAAAATGTTTTTAAAAGCGTTTCAGATAACAAAATATGAAAGCCAAATAGAAGCCAGTTGGACAGCACTGAATGCTTGGAAAAGAGGCCATAAAGTTACCTAAAATAAAGAGATGTTTTATTCAAATAAAAGGGGGTTTAACCCTATGAAAACGTGTGTACTTGAAACTTGGGATTTTCCCATGTGTTTATATTATAAAAGCGGGTATTTTACTCTGATAAAATATTTCCTAACTACGGTCCTGATGTAATTTCCGCTGCCAAAATGATAAAACCCAGATACGACCAAAACTGGCCGCGGCCACCCGTTCCCGGGTTTGTTAGGGGACGGGGGTTGCGACAGGCAGTGGCGGCGGTGTCCGGCTCGCGGAGGCGGAAGGAACCGGCGACCGAAGATGTATTTCTTGAGAGCCTTTTTCGATTCATCCAACAACTCTTAGATGCAAGACCCATAATGCTTAATTAAAAGGAATATGGAGGCCAATGCATGCTCGCCAAGTGGCACACATGCATAGTGCATGTGTTGCAATTGGCCAAAGTGTCGGTGGGTGACAAGTGGCGGTATATGGGCGCATGTGCGACATGTGGCGCAACAAAACTGCATGCGTGACAAGTAGCGTAGGTGAGTATACCCATCTCACCCGGTCCATGTACCCGTCTCTCGGTTAATACCCGCTTATGATCATAAATATAATTATGATATGTCTCATATGTTGTTCGTAATTACCAGTTAAACAGGTTAAGTGGTTTTAGTTCATTGCCCAAGGTGTAACTCTTACGAGTCAAGACCCGGTCGGCAGCGTTGACTTATTGAACCGGACATAATTTCCAACAGCTCCCACTTGGATAGTTTCTGATAAGATCTCAACGCAGACAGCCAGTGGTGTTCTAGCTACACATGGCTGCCCCCAACAGGTCATGACACTTTAAAGTTATTAACCAAGGTATCTTCTCTTTAGCAACGGCTTGCTACATGAAGACAGTAGACTTATGGCAATCTTCGTCATCTATCCTTTCTGTAAAAGACATCAATTGAACAATGAGACATGGATCAGATTCAATCTCATATGGCTTTCAATCATTATCGTTCTCGTTCAAGAATCAAAGTGGTCCAATCAAACACACAATAAGTTTGGGTAAGGCCTTACACTTCACCAGTTTGAATCAATGAGGGCGCCCCAATGTCTAACTGTTACATATAATGTAAGAGTACAAAATCCCATCTTGACTACATACAACTCCCACTGAACTTCAGAACCACTCCCAACCAATGCCTTTATGACTGGCAGTTACACGACAACGTTTGACACTGATCAAAGAATAGTCTTTAGTAAACGAATGTTCTAGTATGTATCTCAGGTCAGAGGATACTAAATGAGTATACCTAAATCAAATACATCTTATGACCAAGATCCATGAAGATGATTTGATGGTAGCAAGTTTACTATTTTCACCGATCATAAGAGTCTAATATATGTTTTTGGGCAAAAGGAGTTAAATATGAGACATAGACGCTGGATGGAGATTCTCAGTGATTATGATTGTGATATCCAATATCATGCAGGAAAGGCTAATGTAGTAACTGATGCTTTAAGTCGAAAGTATCATGAAAAATCAAGACGACTACATTCTCTCAAACTAAATCTGCAGATAAATTTAAATGAGCAAATAAGATAAATACAGGAAACAGTAATCAAGGACGACACTGAAAAACTAAAAGGAATGATTAAGGAATTAGAACAAGGAACAGATGAAATTTGGAGATTCCATAAGAAAAGAATCTGGATACCCAAACAAGGAAACCTACGCCACCGAATTTTAGAAGAAGCCCATAAGTCTAAGTATACGATACATCCTGGTAATGATAAAATGTATCAAGACTTAAGAAAGAATTTCTGGTGGATAGGAATGAAAAAGGATATAGTAACCTATTTTGCTAAATGTCTAACATGTTCACAGGTTAAAGCTGAACATCAGAAACCCTCAGGTTATTGCAGCAATTAGAAATGCCAATATGGAAATGGGAATTGATAACAATGGACTTTGTTACTAAATTACCCAAGACACGAAAAGGTAATGATGCAATCTATCACACCCCCAAAATACCGCCTAGGAAATGTCCCTGTTAGGCGTGTGACATACCAACAACGAGCCACTAATTACATTGAACCCAAACCAATTTCCAAATAAAAACATCATCAACAAGTTTAAATGAAAATCAATATGTTCAGCGGAAGCAAATGATAAACCAAAGTTAAACAGTTTCAAAACTAGTGTATAACATCAAGAAATCAATCACATGAATCCATTAAGTCGACCCATGACCACTCCAGCTACTCCAGACAGCAAGTTCCCAAATCCAAGATATCTAACGACCTGCGAGCATGCAACAAGTGTATCAGAAAACGCTGGTGAGTTCATAGTTTTACGAAAACATTAGTTACTAAGTGTTTAGTTAATCCATTGAAGTTAATTCCGAAAGTAATGTTGATAATACCCCGAATACAAGACGGCTTCTGATTATTTTGCCCTTTCTCCAATGCTCCTATCAAAGCATTGGTCATGACTAGGTCATTAGTTCAACACTCGTCCTCCCAGGTACGGGGTGAGGTTGCCAAACCTAAGTAGCGCTACTAACTAATACCATGTTACCTCCCCGGTAACCAAACAACACGGAGGGACTTTAAAGGTGATAGGAAGAGTATATTATCCAACATTCCCGTTTTTACCCAAAAAACCTATCCCTCCCCGGGATACCCACTGACTGTCCCAACCACCGGGACGCATGCTCAAGAGATGAACTCACCTTTGATTTGCTCGGTTAGACTAGTTACGTGTTCAAGTTGCTCAAACCAAATCCTAACATAGTTACTAATGATAGTCAGACTCGTATTTATGTATATGCATTTATGTACAGTTTCAGATCATATACTCAGCAGGCTACATATACCAGGAAAGTTATTGTATAACACACAATAGATGTTCATATCTCATACAATTCACCTTGTGCATACAAGTTTTACAAATCCACTTAACAGTTACATGTCACACACCAAGTGTGTGATTTCCTCAAATTATTGGCCCACCCTTAAAGATGCAGCCCATATTTAATCTAAATTGGTGTGTGACCCAAGTGCACTAGACCAATTTACATGTGGGTGTGCTCATCAGTTAAGTTCAGCCCTATTAACAACCCAATAGTTGAACCTACCATTTAACCCTTAACAGATAATAGACATTATCAATAACATGCACAATCCATCTCTTGTTTCAAAATAATCGGCCGAACAGTTTTATTATTGGCACCTTCTAAATCAGCCCTTAATAACTTCTTAACCAAATTATATGCATTAACACTTCAATAAACATATACACGAAATCATCACTTATTATTATGAGAATCGGACCTTATCAATTAAATTCATCAATTAAATGCTATCATTATTCCATTATGTTAATCGGCCCAATTAAATCAATTATCAGCAACATCACGATAATATACAAAAACTTCAATGCTCATGAATTCGGACGATGAGTCAGCAACTCTCTTTATTCAATTAAATAGATATCATGCTCTGTACAACCTAAGTAAATTATATTTAACAATATATAATTAATTAGTAATCATCAAAAGGCACACACATCAGCAGACATCATTGTCTTCGACAGCAATGCACAAAGTCAACATAGGTTTTTGAAGAAACATAATTATCAAAACATTGACATCAGCTTACATCATCGTCTTCATCATGTACATACAACTTTCTTATTTTATGTAACCATGTTAATCTAGTTTCTTATTTGAATCGGTTCTAAACAACATTATAACATGGTTTATTATACCCGAAATCCTTTGTTATCAACGAGTGTTACCATTACCTGACCAAGATGTACACATAGACCACACAAATAATCAATACAACTAATCAACACAATTGCACACACATAAGAAACTGAAGGCTTTTACTAACCAGAACTTCGACAGAGGGGAGAGTGCTCGGATGGGATTACTGTCGACAATAGGCTGCCTTCAAGTTGTGAGGATAATAGGAACACTAGGGTTTGTACGTGTTTAGAAAATTATGGGATAACTCCAGCATACAATTCGTATATAATGATCATGTGGGCTCGGTTTAGGCTTCAATTGATGTGGGCTGATAACTCAAGTGTTGGGCTAAAAAGACAACTGGGCTGCGCTATTACATGTATGCAAGGTTGGGCTCATTATACACAAATAGGGATAGCCGGCCATGTGTTCCATGCCATAAACATACACGGATATATATGTATACATATATTTCTAATTTAAAGGGCCATTACATAACTTATAATCTTTGTGAATGTTGTTACTTAATAGCCGGCCCAAGTATGTGTGTGTTGGCCCAATATACTAGCATGTTAGAATAACCAAGTTAATACCACACCGAAAGTTCAACGCAACACATTGAAGAGAATTAAATCCCGAGAAGTTAGAATCACAAGACCAACGTTACGAACCTTGAAAGTTCGGGTTGTCACATCATCCCCAACTTGAAAGAAATTTCGTCCCGAAATTTGACAAGTAAGCACAAAAGAGTGAAGTGATAAATCAGGATTGCCCAAGATTTTGCTCAGGTGCCATATCATCTCCAACTTGAAATGGAATTTCGTCCCCGAAATTCACCAGTTGCATCGGAATTGATTCAGCAGATTCGTACGATTGCGGATACTTAGTCTCGAGTTCCAACGAACTCTCATAATTGGAATTTGACAGTGCTCGCAAACCTTAACCTACTGGGGCATGATTTCAATAAGCACCTTGTCAACTGCAACTTGACGTTAGACTCAGACTCTAAGAAGGTATCACAAGCATTTCATCGGACAAACCCTGCTTTAGACTCACGACATAAATGACATCATGAACGTTACCCAATTCGTCGGGTAACTCGAGTTTTAAGCGACGTGATTGATTCTTTCCAAAATTTCGAATAACCCAACGTAATGTAAATTAAGCTTGTCACACTTCCCAAGCGTACTACACCCTCCCAGGGTGAGACTTTCAACACAATATGATCGTCTCCAGCGTTTCCCAAGTTTATGAGCTTTCCTGACGGTCACGCGTTGCCGCCAATCGACTCCCGATCCAAACAACCTTCCCAAGAGTTTCGAGTACCAGTCCTGGACCAGTAATTAAGTTGTCAACCATCTCAGTCTACAAGAATGTTGGCATTACTGTCTATGTAATGCCTCAACAGAGCTGTCTGGTTACCAAGATGATAACTACCGCAGTAGTACTCAACCATAGGTAAGAGTCCTTCCAATTTGCACCAAAGCCAATCAAACACATGCTCGCAGCATGTCTTCGAGTGATAGGAGAGTTTGTTTTCTCTGATCATTTTCCCAACGGTGATAAGCAATGTTCTGGTCCTGACGTGAGCCAAGGGTGTTGCGTATTGTCTGGCATAGATCATGCATAGATCGAATTCAGAGATAACAGGAGTTGGCACCTCGTGCCTAAAAGCCGCATCTCTCAGAGGAACATTTACAACTGTGAAGACTCGTCAGTTTTCTTGATTGCAAGAATGTGTATTGGTAACTTGAGTCCATCAATGATCACCCAGGTGATAATGTTTTCGTTTCGAGTTGTAAGTAGACTAGTGACCAAATTCATGGCAGTTTGTTCTCATTTCCATACATGTGTTTCTGGTTGCTAAAATCTCACCTTGACTTTTTCGCAAGTCAACATCGTTCTCATGCGTTGCTATGTGGGCCTTTAAGCTCGGTCATCCGTACATGGTCTTCAGGTTTCAATACATCCAATCAAAACTTCAGATGAATACAATATCGAGGCCCGTGTGCTTCGCCTGCACCATTTCCCTAAGGTTGTTGTATAGTGAGGTCCATATTCGTTCCATGAAGTAGCAAATATCGTCCGACCTACCAAATGTTGCTTCCCCATGCTCCGCATGGGTCAATCTTGAGAACTCTCTTCCTTCAGTTCTTCAGTTTGAGCAAGGCAAGTCTGATCAGGTATGTTAAAGTCGATAGCAGGCTGCAAAGCTCGTGCACGTCCAGGTTTCACGGTCGTATTCATCCAACAGCTCCATCTAGTGATGTCGTTACATGTTTAGCTCCTTCGAAATAAGGGTATACGGGAGGCCCTTGTGATCGGTCTAGGTATTGCATTTGGTACCGTCCAAGTAATGCCTCCAACTTAAGTCCAAAGACCAGGGCTTCCACCGCAGGTCGTGACTCGTGCAGTTCTTCCTGTAAGTCCATTACGTAAGTCATCACTTTCTCGTGTTGCGTCAGCATGTAAACATTGCAGAGTTGGGATTCGAAAGCTGAAAAGACGTCCTCCTGTTTTGTCCTTCACGAACACAGCACCATACTGTGCTAAAGAGATTTAAGCTGCGCGATCTTCAAAAATCCTGTGGTGAATCTGCGATAGAGTCTAGTGTGACCAAGAAATTGCTGCATCCTCGAAGGGATCCTTGGTGCCGAACAATATCTAACGAAATGGGTCTTTAGCGAGATCCACGTGTATCCCCACTTCGTTGATCATATGACCAAAAAGGTATCTCTCGAATCCAGAAGTTACCTTTAACAAGACTTCGCGCGGAGTGGCTCCTCCCTCAGGAGCCCTAAAATAAGACACAAATGCCGCCCATGATGTTCCTTCCTCTTGGAAATGATCCAGAACGTCATCCATAAATACGGTCGATTCATGTGGTCCATAAAGCTGTTGGTGTGTTACTTAACTCAATGGTCATGGTGTACAAAGTCGCAATGGCCGTATTGCGTTCGATATGCCGTTTCAGGAACATTCTCCTCTTGGTCTTCTGTCAATACATGGTCGAGGCAAAAGTTCTTGATTGTCACCTTGCTGAGTTCTGGATAATCAGTACACATACGAAAAGGCTTTATCTTCCCAAATAAAGATGGGGCTCCCCAAAGTGAACAAAAACTATGTCCAATAAAACTCTTGTCCAACAGTTCCTGTAGATAGTCCTTGCAACCCTCCTGGTGCAAGACGGTACGTAGCACTAGTAATCAGGGTTGCCCCTGTCGTGAGATCAAACTGAGATTATGCCTAACAGTGGTGGAAGTAAATCTGTAAGCTCCTCGGGTAGCACACTGAGAGGAATCACGAATAATTGGTGGATCCTCGATCCTCTTTTCCTTAGCCTCAACATCAGTAACGGTTGCTAACGTAGCGGGGTGATCCCTCCGTAGACACTTCTGGGCCTTCATAGCTGATATGGCGCTAACCTTTGCACCACTCTGTTGCTTTAGAACAAATAACGGTTCTCCACACAAAATTTTCTCCTCACAAGGTATGTCTGCGCGATTTCTGAATAACCAATCCACACTAACTACTGCATTGTAACCATCAGGGGTAGTAGAAGGAAGGTCGATGTCGAACACCTGTTCCCGAAGGTCGAGTTTGCATCCTAGCGAACATATAAGACTTCAATTGACTTGCATCAACCGACTCCACAATAGGTTCGGTTTCAAGAAGCATCAGGGTTAAACAGAACAGAGACGAAGCGAATAGCTACCCATCCAAGCTATCGTGTTGCTATTACGCCTGGTATAGCCTATGCCAATGCTAAATGTCCTTCCATGAGCCTCATTTCCAGTGTTGATTTCGTCACGAGAACTTCCAGTACTACCGTCGTTCCCTTGGTTGTCGTCACCTTGACTTAACACAGTCAATCCTTGTCGAGGTCACCTTCGTTTCCATACTGTAAGCTACGATCACGAGTACCTTGATGTTGTCGCGACTGTTGCCTCTAATATTGTTGCCTGTAACGGTGTCCTGCGTCCTTTCACCAACAAGGTCCATCTTTTCACATTCCGTGCCACGTCCTAAGGCACTACTCATGGTGCGTGCGGTTACACAGTCCGCTCTACAGTCAATCGTCATCGATTTTGTCCCGATTGGTTCATAAGAGTTGACTCCCATGAGTCGCTGGCTGGGGTTAAGGATTCGATTGGAGTCAAATCGCTGTTGTTCGTTGCCGGTAACTAGGGTCGTTCAAATGCTGAAGTCGGTAAGGTACTACGTTTACCCTCTTGTCCATCGTTCTTGCAAGTTGACTGAGTAATACACGGTATGTCGCGAGAGTTTTGCAGAAGTGATCGCACTTCGGGATCTAAGGCGTCAACATGCTAAGTTCCAGCAAACAAAGATAAGTGAGGAAAGTATAGTCCAATCATTTAACGCTGAGCCATCCAACTCAGGGACGTTCGTACCAGCACCTAACATTCTACACAGTTCGCTAGGCGTTTAGATGTGTGATCAGGTGATACTCGATAGCATCGAGATTCGTAAGGATTCAGACGGGGGTGAAAAGATCATGTTCGAGTAGGAGACAATCACTGCTATGACTCCTATAGACTGCTGAGTTCTAACATAACATCAATTAACAGAGCGGAACCCCTCTCACACTCGTTAAGCCTCATTGGGACTCACATGCACCCCACATTACTATTATGTGTGCACCCATAATAATAAGGCAATTTGCATGCTTATCTCAGTGCCTCTTAACTCGCGTTAAAAGGTTCCCCAAATTCGAGCAATAAGACAGATGACGCCACAACATAGATCATGAAAGTTCAAGAAGTGTCGCACTCTTAAAACACGTAACATGGGTTGGTAACATAGAAGTCCATACTGCAGTGCAAAGTGTGCATTCACGTGTGATGTTATTCATAAGCAAACACTAGATATACTATGCAATAGTAAACGAGAAACGAACCTTGCAGTCTGGAGCTGAGTGTCATAGTCGATTTCGGTACTGTTCAGTTATAGTCTGGTTTTATAAAAACGTTTAAAAACCAAGTTCACTATAACCAGTGGCTCTGATACCAAACTGTCACACCCCCAAAATACCGCCTAGGAAATGTCCCTATTAGGCGTGGGACGTACCAACAACGAACCACTAATTACATTGAACCCATACCAATTTCCAAATAAAAATCCTCAATTATTAATTAAAAATATCATCAACAAGTTTAAATGAAAATCAACTTGTTCAGCGGAAGCAAATGATAAACCAAAGTTAAACAGTTTCAAAACCAGTGTATAGCATCAAGAAACCAATCACATGAATCCCTTCAGTCGACCCATGACCACTGCAGCTACTCCAGACAGCAAGTTCCCAAATCCAAGATATCTAACGACCTGCGAGCATGCAACAAGTGTATCAGAAAACGCTGGTGAGTTCATAGTTTTACGAAAACGTTAGTTACCAAGTGTTTAGTTAATCCATTGAAGTTAATTCCGAAAGTAATGTTGATAATACCCCGAATACAAGACGGCTTCTGATTATTTTGCCCTTTCTCCAATGCTCCTATCAAAGCATTGGTCATGACTAGGTCATTAGTTCAACACCCGTCCTCCCAGGTACGGGGTGAGGTTGCCAAACCTAAGTAGCGCTACTAACTAATACCATGTTACCTCCCCGGTAACCAAACAACACGGAGGGACTTTAAAGGTGATAGGAAGAGTATGTTATCCAACATTCCCGTTTTTACCCAAAAGACCTATCCCTCCCCGGGATACCTACTGACTGTCCCAACCACCGGGACGCATGCTCAAGAGATGAACTCACCTTTGATTTGCTCGGTTAGACTAGTTACGTGTTCAAGTTGCTCAAACCAAATCTTAACATAGTTACTAATGATAGTCAGACTCGTATTTATGTATATGCATTTATGTACAGTTTCAGATCATATACTCAGCAGGCTACATATACCAGGAAAGTTATTGTATAACACACAATAGATGTTCATATCTCATACAATTCACCTTGTGCATACAAGTTTTACAAATCCACTTAACAGTTACATGTCACACACCAAGTGTGTGATTTCCTCAAATTATTGGCCCACCCTTAAAGATGCAGCCCATATTTAATCTAAATTGGTGTGTGACCCAAGTGCACTAGACCAATATACATGTGGGTGTGCTCATCAGTTAAGTTCAGCCCTATTAACAACCCAATAGTTGAACCTACCATTTAACCCTTAACAGATAATAGACATTATCAATAACATGCACAATCCATCTCTTGTTTCAAAATAATCGGCCGAACAGTTTTATTATTGGCACCTTCTAAATCAGCCCTTAATAACTTCTTAACCAAATTATATGCATTAACACTTCAATAAACATATACACGAAATCATCACTTATTATTATGAGAATCGGACCTTATCAATTGAATTCATCAATTAAATGCTATCATTATTCCATTATGTTAATCGGCCCAAGTAAATCAATTATCAGCAACATCACGATAATATACAAAAACTTCAATGCTCATGAATTCGGACGATGAGTCAGCAACTCTCTTTATTCAATTAAATAGATATCATGCTCTGTACAACCTAAGTAAATTATATTTAACAATATATAATTAATTAGTAATCATCAAAAGGCACACACATCAGCAGACATCATTGTCTTCGACAGCAATGCACAAAGTCAACATAGGTTTTTGAAGAAACATAATTATCAAAACATTGACATCAGCTTACATCATCGTCTTCATCATGTACATACAACTTTCTTATTTTATGTTACCATGTTAATCTAGTTTCTTATTTGAATCGGTTCTAAACAACATTATAGCATGGTTTATTATACCCGAAACCCTTTTGTTATCAATGAGTGTTACCATTACTTGACCAAGATGTACACATAGACCACACAAATAATCAATACAACTAATCAACACAATTGCATACACATAAGAAACCGAAGGCTTTTACTAACCAGAACTTCGACAGAGGGGAGGGTGCTCGGATGGGATTACTGTCGACAATAGGTTGCCTTCAAGTTGTGAGGATAATAGGAACACTAGGGTTTGTACGTGTTTAGAAAATTATGGGATAACTCCAGCATACAATTCGTATATAATGATCATGTGGGCTCGGTTTAGGCTTCAATTGATGTGGGCCGATAACTCAAGTGTTGGGCTAAATAGACAACTGGGATGCGCTATTACATGTATGCAAGGTTGGGCTCATTATACACTAATAGGGATAGCCGGCCATGTGTTCCATGCCATAAACATACACGGATATATATGTATACATATATTTCTAATTTAAAGGGCCATTACATAACTTATAATCTTTGTGAATGTTGTTACTTGATAGCCGGCCCAAGTATGTGTGTGTTGGCCCAATATACTAGCATGTTAGAATAACCAAGTTAATACCACACCGAAAGTTCAACGCAGCGCATTGAAGAGAATTAAATCCCGAGAATTTAGAATCACAAGACCAACGTTACGAACCTTGAAAGTTCGGATTGTCACATCATCCCCAACTTGAAAGAAATTTCGTCCCGAAATTTGACAAGTAAGCACAAAAGAGTGAAGTGATAAATCAGGATTGCCCAAGATTTTACTCAGGTGCCACACAATCCGGGTGATTGTAGACAGATTAACCAAATATGCTCATTTCTTACCTATGAAGGAAACTTTCAGTATGGAGCAATTAGCCAAGTTATATGTAAATGAAATAGTTTCATTACATGGAATTCCTTTATCTATTATTTATGATAGAGATAGTCGTGTTACTTCTCATTTTTGGACTAGTTTCCAGAAAGCAATGGGAACCAAGTTAAAACTAAGCTCAATTTATCATCCTCAAACGGACGGACAAAGCGAAAGGAGAATTCAGACAATGGAGGATATGCTTAGAGCTTCTGTAATTAATTTCGGAGGAAATTGGGACGATCATTTACCATTAATAGAATTCTCCTACAATAACAGCTATCATACCTGTATCAATGCTGCACCATTCGAAGCACTTTATGGACGAAAGTGCAGAACTCCAGTCTGTTGGGCAGAATTTGGAGAAAAACAACTGTCTGAACCAGAGATAGTACAAGAAACAACAGACAAGATTATTCAAGTCAAGGAAAGACTAAAAACAGCACGAGATCGTCAAAAGAGTTATGCTGATAACAGACGAAAACCGTTGGAATTTCAAGTAGGAGATAAGGTGTTATTAAAAGTTTCTCCATGGAAAGGAGTGGTCAGATTCGTTAAAAGAGGAAAGCTAAGCCCCATGTATGTTGGACCTTTTGAGATTATTAGAAGAATATGACCAGTAGCTTACCAACTACAACTGCTAGAGGAAATGGCAGGAATACATGATGTATTTCATGTATGTAATCTCAAGAAATGTTTAACAGATGAATCATTAATTGTACCTCTTAAGAACATAGAGGTAAATGAGAAACTTAAATTTGTAGAGAAACCGCTGCAGATTGAAGATACCCAACTTCACGCGGAACAATTCATCTGTTAAGCGTATATAAAAATTCTTATGGATTTCGGAATTTCTCCCATTTTGGGTTAATTCCTTGCTTTTTTGCGTCGCCCTATCTTGCTGGAGGCATATTCAAAATAGATATATAAAATAGAAAATATATAAAATCTATCAAAATGGAAAAAAAGAAAAAGAAAAGAAAAAAAAGAATTACGAGTTTCTAGTTATATAAAATAAATAACTGCTACAATCTCTCTAAGGAGAGACGACTCTTTATAGAGCTAAAAGCAGTGAGTTGCGAGGGCCGCTATGAAAGATCAAGAACCTCAAACACAAGAGATTAGTTTTGGTCAAAGTGAAATGGGATTTCAAGAGAGGACCAGAATACACTTGGGAGCTCGAATCAGAGATGCGAAAGAAACATCCACACCTGTTCCAGTAGACCTCGAGGACGAGATCTAAAACAAGGTGTAGAGGATATAACAGCCCTCCTAAAACCCTTAACATGCCCTACACGTCCTAAAATATACCACGTATACGAAAAACGGATCCTGAAATACCTTTATATTATTAAAAATCAAATAAAACTAAATCTATAAGGCTCTCGCGGGGCGCGACCCCCTTGAGAATATTTGTCGCGGGTCACGACCAGATGCCACCAGGCGACACCACAGGTCGCCACGTGGCCATATGCGTGTTGAGGCTATTAGTTTGACTCGACTAAGCTAGGGCCTACCCTAGTAGTCTCGCGAGCCGCGAGAGAAATTGATCAGGGAATCGCGGGGAGCGAGCCGACCCTGAGCAGACCTATATAAGGAGTGTTCGAGCTCAGTTGAAAATCGTTCAAAAATTTCTCTCTCTCAATCTATAATAGCTAAAACTCTCGGGTATTATACCCCTAAAAGGCGAAGCTCTGCATCGTTGTAAGTATTATAACCACTGGTTACGTATTGGTTACTCTACCCGATTGATCTAGGGCTCTGTAACGCATGTCAAGGCTCTGCCTGACTCAGTCGTTGGAGTTCTGTCTCAGGGGTATGGATAATGTAAATTGGGTTATCTTACTAACACGTGTGCATTGTTTAATTTTAATAGATTATAACCAGGAAGTCACCAGAAAGTAGTAGTATTACCTAAATCAGCAAAGTGATTACATCTATTTTTGTAAACCTTTTTATACAAACCTCAATTGTTTTAAATTATGATAACAGTGATTGAGTCTATGTATTTTTACAATTACTGTCGGTATGTTGGGGTTTTGTATACATTACTTGTTACTATACTGTGAATAGTAGCATGACCACAAGTCAGGATTGACAGTACCGTGGGTGGTAATTGGGTAGATGTAAGCATTGTAATCGCTCTCAATACTGTAAAGATATAAAAGCTTGTTTTGATTAAACTGGGATGCACTCACCAGTATTTCTTACTGATAAAATGTTTTTAAAACGCGTTTCAGATAACAAAATGTGAAAGCCAAATAGAAGCCAACTGGAGAGCACTGAAGGCTTGGAAAAGTGGCTATAAAAGTTACCTAAATAAGAAATAAGTTTTATTTCAATAAATTAGGGTTTATCCCTATAAATATATTATAATGGAAAATTGGGTTTTTCCCATGTGTTTATTATTTATAAAAGTGAGGTGTTTTACTCTGATAAACTATTTCCTAACTACGGTCCTGATGTAAATTTCCGCTGCCAAATTAATAAACACTGATACCACCAGCTCTGTGTGCTGCTCGCGGCCGCCCGCCCCTCGGGGCAAGGGGTCGGGGGGTTGCGACAATAAGGATCAAGAATTGAGTGAAGCGCAGGCGGAGATCAAGGCGTTGAGGCTGTCTAAACGGTTGAGAGAGAAAGCTGTTGAAGAGGTAAAAACAAACGGTCTTCTTTCTGCAGGCTGCAGATGTTTGGTCCACCTCTACTGCCACAGATGTGATCCGCAGACTGCAGACGTTTTACCTCTAAAAAAACAAACAACACCTAATTGAACCGGACATAATTTCCAACAGGATCTACATTCAATCACCGGGTTCCCAAAAACCCAGTCGGTTTAAAATTTTTAGTGAAAACGTATATAAAAAATTAAAAAGAAACCCATGAACATAAATCTCTACTGATCCGTCTGTTAAAAAATTAAAAAGGAACCATAAACGTATGTAAAAAATTAAAAATGCAGGGGTGTTTGAGATTCCTTTTCAACTTCTCCTTCTCAAAAAGTCCTCAAATCAAGAAGTGAGAAATCCTTACTTCTCAAAAACTCATTTTTGAAGACATAATTAGTACTGAAAGTCTTTTTTTTTATGGTGTTTGGAATTCCTTATGCTTCAAAAGTTCTTCTCGGATGATGTTTGGGTTTCCTTTTCCTTCTCAAAAGTCCTTATAAGCTCCAAAAATCACTTTTAAAAGGAATCCCAAACACCCCCTGCGTCTTTCCTAAGTCCTAACCTTTACATCCCGAGTTCGAAAGTGCACTTTTTGTTTCTTCTTTTTTTTTAATTCTAACTAGGTGTACACCTGTGTGAATACACAGGTTTGTTCTAATAACGATCGGAATCAAATACTAAAAAAATACTAAAAAACATATTATAATATATTATTTAAATTCTTTGTGTTTAGTTACATATCTTTATAAAACAATGTTAAAGACATTATGTGTTAGTGAATATGTTTGATATAGAAATAAACTAAGTAGTTTATAATCTGCAAAGTTTTTAGCTACATTGTTATGTAAAATATGATGTGAAATTATTTAATGAATTCACATTCGCATTATAGTTATGAATGGACAACAACATCAGGCATATAAATCATAAGTTGAGCTACAAAACATTCAGAAACAAAAGTCTTCTGTCACTGTTTCAAGCCAAATATTGACCTTGAAACCATATCTACAAGTGGTGCTGAATTTCTTGATCTCAATACCCAACCTACCTGATATTGACAATTACTATCCCGTAAGTTTCAAAACCACATTGAAAAATCATATATAACAACCTAAGTTTCGAGATGTATTAAGGAAAACCGTTACCTGAAATGTAAACGGAAAGAATGTGATGGCTCAATGATGGTTGCTGTCATTAAGTGCATTGAGACCTAACGTCAAGAATTTAATGGCTTAAGTATAATTATAAGCTTATTAACAAATGAGACCAAATTAATTTAAAATCTAAGCCAAAATTTGAAATGCATAGGGAGTTGTTTTTTAGGTGCATTGTAACCACACGGGTAGGTTTAATAATGATCGAAATCAAATACTAAAAAACAGATTATAATATATCATTTAAATTTTGGTCTTTAGTTCTATATCTTTATAAAATAATGTTAAAGACAGTATGTGTTAGTATTATAATATCATTTAAATTTTGGTCTTTAGTTTTATATTTATCGTTAGGGTATACGATAAATAGTAATTTCACACGAGAGCAATACTCGATATAATACAAAATTACACATTTACACTAAAATTAGACCAGCTACTATTCTATTTCCATAAGAAACGATACTCGAATGTGTAATCATTTAAAAAATGCCAATGATATAAACACGTTTTAAAAGAAGTTACAAAAGATATTTAAGTAGTCGTTGGACCAGCTACTGTTTCCATAACAAAAATGCTCGAATACGTAACATTATAAGAAATACCAATAAGTTGCATAAAATAATTAAAGTAGGCACCAGAACCATAGTTTAGTTCATTCAATGAGGATTAGATTTTTTTTTATAAGATACTACAGAAAT
The DNA here is from genome assembly GCA_030545235.1 of Helianthus tuberosus. Taxonomy (NCBI): domain Eukaryota; kingdom Viridiplantae; phylum Streptophyta; class Magnoliopsida; order Asterales; family Asteraceae; genus Helianthus; species Helianthus tuberosus. Next base: position 69,305,613 of record CM060365.1, on the reverse strand, counting down.
AGAAATGAAGCTTGAAAAGGGTTATAAACCAGATAACCTGGACTTAGCTTTAATCATGAATGTGTCAGCATCAACAAACCCATCCATCAATTTGGATAATTGCATGAACTTTTTCCAACCCAGTCATGATCTTTCTTCTAAAAGTGATATATCGTATCTCATGGTCTTTCTTCTAGAAGTGATATAATGTATTTGTAAACATAAATTTAACCATTTAATATAATATGAAAGCCAGAAATTTGACCCCGGTACTTGGAATGCTTCGGTTTAGGTTATGTTTCATCTCAGTGGATAAAATATTATAATTAAAACAATAACAATTGAAAGCAACATGATATTTACTTAAAAGATAATGCTATTTACTTAAAGTAAGATGAAGAAAAGGTTATTAAAGATTGTACTAAAGTACGCTCTCTCGTTCCATTTTGAAGCCCAAACCTGAAAAATGACAACCATATCCATCCCTCATCTATTTTAACATGTGTAAGTGAAGTGATAAAAAAAACCCTTAAAATTTCTAAACCGTATTGCTGGAGGAAGTGTAATTCAGTTATCATTATAAACAAAGTGGAAAACTTCTTTCGATAAACTCGAAAGTATAAAAAAAATTCATGACCTTTATAGCAATCCATGTTTGTTCCCATCTCTGCTGACCTTCATCCCCAGCACTGTTGCAGAAATCGGCCTAGGCGGCCGATTAATCGCCGCCTAGGCGCTAGGCGGTAGCTAATCGCCTAATTTTAAGCAAATCGGTCAATTAATCGGTCCAGGTCAAAATTGGTCCTAGTCGGTCAAAAGTCGGTCCTAGTCGGTCAAAAGTCGGACTAATCGGACCATGGTTTTTTTGGTAAAAATCGGTCCTGGTCGGGATTAATCGGTCCTGGTCGGGATTAATCGGTCCTAGTCGGGATTAATCGGTCCTAGTTGGTCAAAAGTTGGTTAATTTTTGAATTTTTATGTGAATTTTGAAGTATTTATGTGAATTTTGAAGTATTATTTTTATATTATTGGGTATATATATATAATTTTGAAAAAATACATATAAAAATCCCATTCCGATTAATCCCGATTAATCCCTAGGCTGTACCTCACCGCCCGACTAGCGCCTAGCGCCTTCTACAACATTGATCCCCAGGCCATGGCATACCAGAGCGTTGCATTTTGTTTTTCAGCTCTTGTACCTGAGATAACAATAGCCATCATCATTTTTTTTTACAATTTTGACCATTATATATACTATAAATATGCTATTATGTGACTATGTCACATCAATCAACTTTGGCGTTAACCAACTTTAGCCCCTCAACTTTAATTATGTTTAGCATAAATGCATAACTATTATTACACAGGCCAAAGTATATCATAGTAACTAATCTACCAAAAAAAACATTGACAAATTAATACCTTCACCACAAAGAGACTTCCTCGTTGTGATACGAAGAACTTTAGTTGGCATTCTAACTGGTCGATTGACTCTCAATTTCTTTTCTTTGATCCCACGAACCAAATCAGCACACACTATGGTACCTCAACTTTGGTAATGACATGTTTAGCTCCTTAACTAAAACAACTTTATCCCTTCAACTTTAATAATAAACAACTTTTTCCCCTCAACTTTAATAATGACATGTGTAGCACCTCAACTTTAATAATGATATATGTAGCCCCTTAACTAAAACACTTTAGCCCCTCAACTTTAATAATGACATGTTTAGCCCCTCAACTTTAATAATGACATGTTTAGGCCCTTAACTAAAACATCAAACAACTTTAACTCTCACGATTTGCTTAATTTTATCTACGTTTCGAACCTGCTGCGGAGCGTGGGTGGTAACCCACTTTTTATAAACTAATAATATAAAGATAATATGGACGTTACCAGCTGGGGTGGTGCAATAAGGCATAAGCTCCAACACCGTCTTGCGGATCTCCTCAAGGACATCAAAGTCTCCCGATGCTAACTTTTCCTTCAATATTTGTAACTTTCCAGACTCACCCTGCAAATATAACGTATTCATTATATGTGTTTTTGGTGCTTCATTCACAAATATTAGATTATTCTAAAAATTTAGAGATATGGAGTACCTGATTAAGTTCATCGGAAAGAACTTTCTCAAAAGTTCCAAAATGTAATGCGACTGAAGTAGGAATGCCAACCCATGAGGGGACTTTTCCTTTAAGGTATGCAATATTACGTGATTTAGCTCCAACCTTAAAAAGTTCAAAGAAAGTGAATTACAAAATAAACACTATGTTTTGGTAAATAATGAAAGTTTTTTAATGTATATAAGAGTGAAAGAGTAAGCCTAACCATTTCACTCGTGAACTCCTCAGACGATATAGCAAATTTACCAGCAAACTGTTTTTGACCAATATTATACTTGGTGATTGACCAACATCTTCCGTGTTCTTTGATCATTTTAGATCTCCCTCTTGCACCTCACTAAGATCATACACACAAAGCAGAGAATGCAAGTTAAATAAAAAGATAACAGAATAGGAAAGATGCTCACTGTTTACATCGTCTGGGTCTTCGATTGAGCGCGATACATCTTCAGCGCTCCCTTTTTCTTGTTGTTCTTCTTTTTGTTCCTTTTCTATTGCTTCTTCTTCCTCTACTTCTTCTTCTTCTTCTTCGTCATCAAAGACTTCCTCTTCAACTTCTATCTCTTCTTCTATTTCCATTTCCTCATACTCGTATTCTTCAAAGTCCAATCCGGTTAAAGATCGATCTATGACCGGTGCGGCAACTGGAGGAACTGCAGATCGAAAATAAGACTCATGCCTGATCATGCTAGGTTCTTGTAACCCTCACCATAAAAACATTTAAAAAATCAAGACTTCCTCTCCTTTTTTATGGAAGTGTATATATATAAGCATTTATAACGAAGTTTATTAGTCAACAACATTCCAACATTAAGCCATAATCTAAGCTCAATTGCACATAAACATAACAGAAACATCTTTATATCATACGATAATTGCAATGTGAAAAAATAAAAGAGCTACACTTGATTTTCTAAATGTAAAATCTGGTACATCTAAAATATGGTATATATCATGTAATGACTAACACTATATCAACAACACATGCACTAATTCCTAAACAAATGAGAATGTATGTAAATCAAAACTAAAAGACCTAAAAAGAGTATTCATGGATATAGATTCTTATGCATCTCTATTAAACTCAGGGTTACCCCAAAACAATTAATCTAGGCACCTAACATAGCATTGTCAGTCTACAATTTAAAAAGGCTCAAAACATGATATTGTCCACCACTTGCTTCAACAATTAACTGGTTAGTTATGAATCATAGGGGCGTATGTAACCAGTCCAGAAAACAAAAAAACAACATAAAAAAACAAATCGGGGTGAAACGGGACCTGAACCAGCTATGTTCGACCCACTTCTTGATTTTTTTAAAGAAATGGTTCTTGGTTTGGCTTGAATTTTAAACTGAACCCGTTTTTTGTTTATTTATTTTTTAAACTTAAAAATGGATTTGTTTCAGATATGACTTTAACACAAAAACCGTAAAGTGAGACCAAATTGATTCATGTTGGTTTGCCTTACATGTCTGGTCCACTGGTATTGTTCAATTTCTATACTTAACAACAAAAGTTCAGTGATAGAGGTATACCATTCTATACTTATTCGACGCAACCTGGACTTAGCCACAATAGATTTGTCGATCGGACCGACTATAGCTCCAGCCAGCATCATCTTTAACTTGCATAACTAAACAAAACACCAAAACCAGTAAACAAACGGTAAGAATTTCACATCACATATCCAAGCAACAATAGCGTTGAGATCCAAGCAAAAATAGCGCCGAGTTCGTATTCGGGTGTCATTTATACAAAAAAAAAGCCTAGGAGCCAAGTTATTATGGTGTCATTTAAACCAGTATGCAACGACTTTATTTTTTAATAATTACATGAGATAAAAAGTAGAAAAGCTTACGCCCATGCTACTATTGAATCAACCGATACGTTCACTTGTGGGAAATTTTAGTGTCATCTATATTGTCGTAGGCTGGTATGTGTTCCAATTCATACCAGAACTAAATAAAGGATTTGAGTTGGAATCAATGAGGCTAATTCGAACAGGGGAGTATGGCTCACGGTTTGAGTGTAAGATGAAACGAACTAATTAACAAACTGAGGCAAAACTAAGCCAAAAGAACCTGACCTGAACCGACCCAACCCACTTGAATATTCGAGCCTAGCATGACCCAAGCTTGATCAAACAAACAAAAATCTCGAGCCACCTCAAGGTGGAAACTTTGGTGCCAAAGTCAAATCAACAGCTGTGATCGTTTCTTCATTACCATAAGACCCCTATAATGTTAGCATACAGATTAGTTATTATTCTAATAAAAAAAATAATGATGATTTTGTATCAACTAAATAGAACACAAAACAATCATTTTGAAGAAAAAAAGCATACTTTACTCTTGAGATGTTCATCTAATGCATTCAATTCATCAAGCAAAGCTTGCTCAGTCCCATCATTTGCATCCTTCCTCTTTAGAAATGGCACAAGTTTAGGGAAAATCTTTCACCCCTACAACTGAACATTTAAAAATATTGGAATTATGCAATTAACTGATCAACTTGGGAAAATCTAAACTTAAGATTATGAATTAAATTAAAATTTCATTAGATTGTCATTTGAATTTAGAAATTCAATTCCCAGATTTTCCCCCAATTCAATAAAAGCATCGCCTTTCCAGGATACTAATTTTTTTGGACTGGTAGATGAAAATTGCTCTAACCATCCGTGTAGATAAGTATGAGATCATAAAACACAAATCAAGTGTTCATTCAGTATAGCACACTAATATTTTTTTTATCATACGACAAATATTCATACAGTATAGCACCCTAATAATTGAACTACTTGATTTGGAAGTTGGGAAAACTACAATGGGTATTGAATAAAATAACCTTACTTATATAGCAGGCTTACTTGTGTGCACAAATGATCTCTTCTATGCCACCCTGGTTCCATCTCCTGCACTGGCTCTGGCTGCCGCATTTCATCGAGCACCATGTATGCAAAATTTCAAAGACAAAATTTCAAACATTATTGCTTTCATTTTAGACAAAATATTTAATTTATTACTTAATAAAGCAGTAACATCAAAATACTTAACTGTAGGCATAAGTGGATCATAAGTTCTCAACACAACAACACTTGCAATCTTTGTGTACAATAACTCGATTCAACTTGAATCATTCAAGATACAATCAAAGCAATCTATATTATTAAGAAAAGTTAAGAGAAGGTATACCATTGCAATATTTGAAGGATTAAACAGAATGCAAGTAGAAAATGTTTGAATCTACAACAGGTAACCTTCTGAAGCCTATAGCTTCAAACAAAACTTTGTTCATAGCCTCGAAATCATCTCTTGTTAGAGCTGAAAATGAAAATATGACAAATTAACCACCAAACTTTACCATGTTAGATCTAGATAAGCATCACTGAAAATGAAGTTCTAAATCAAAAAAAGGGTATTAGTGAAAAACAGAAACACATACCTTTCCATCAGATTCATGTCTTATTGTCAACAACTCATTCCTTTTATGAGATCCAGCCACCAATCATGCGTTTCATCTCCACATAGAAACCCTAATTCCCAAAATGTAGATAGATGAAGACGTACAACAATGGATTCGTATTAGTTGTGTTAAACTAAGTTGGAACACATTACCTGGAATAAAACCTGAGCGAATCCAGTCAAACTGAAGATCTCGAGAGGTGTATTAACTCACAGATTCACGGTGCCCTTGTGAACTGTCTTCATCATTGCCAGTTTCTTCAACCATTCTCCTCCAAGAAAGTTCTCCTCTAGGAAGAGAACCCTAAATCATATGAAATACATAATTCAAACCCTAAAACTCACGTTGAAGATACGGAATTGAAGATCCTAAGGATTATCGGTCATACCTCATGTGAATCGCCAGATCTGAGAGATAGAGAGAGAGAATGGAATGGAAAGGGCTTTGAAATTTGAAATGGAATTTAAGGATTTGTGAGAGGCGGGGTTTGAAATTTCAAATTTGCCTCCTAAAAAAACTGATTTGTATATACTTTCAGATTAAAAAAAAAGTCGGATTTATGACATCAGCAGAGTCTATGTGGCATACCTCATATCATGACAATCTCCTTTAATAGATAGATACCCATTTAGGGTTAAACAGTTCTTAGCCTCCACCCCAGCGACCAGCCCCTGCCCCACTCCACCGGCACCTACAGCCTCGGACTGCCCATTTCCCCGAAATCATCGGCCTTTTCGTCATCGTTATCTCCAAGGCCCCACCACCATCCAACTCCGGCAGCCACCGTCGACCCGCCCTTGAGGTGTTTTTTCTATAACGATTTCACTCAATTTGCTAGAATTGTTGCTTGATTTGTTGATTATTATGTGAACGCACTATTATTTTAAATTCATGTGAAAGTGTCCATTTGTTAGATCTGACATTTCATTTTTTTTTATAATGTTTGATTTGTTTAAGAAACTCATTTGATACATGTTAAATTTGAGCAAGCAAACTCAGCTAAGAAATTGCATACTACTTTAAATTGGAACCCAGTGCGTAATGAAGGTATTTGGGTATGGGATTTTGCTTTAAAAATTTTGCTGGTATGGTATTAGGTGATTTCCGGCCTATGCAGTTAATGCGGTAAAATATCGGATATCGGTCAAGGACATATAGGTTAATTCGGTGAGATATCGGTAATTTTAATATAATGCAGAGTTTATATATATTGCAATTTAACACTAATTATTCAGTGATATCTCGGTGATATATCGGTTATATCGGTCAAATGTCGGTGATATATCCGTTATATAGGTCAAATATCGGTCAATATCGCCGATAATATCGGTACCGATATTTGACACCGATATTTTACCAGGGACCGATATATCACCGATATTAACTGCATAGTTTCCGGCATGATTACCTTAAACATACCCGTAACCATCTTCTTTTGTTCTTGGTAATAAAATAATCTATTAATTCAGTAAATTTTAGTTTCTATTTTTTTAATTTTTAATTTTTAGTTTTCTTGAGTTATAAAAATTAAAATTGTAAGACGTGTATTTCTGAATCCAAACAGGTAGTTTTTTTAACAAATTAATAGGTATACCTGATTCAGCATAGGTATTAAGCTGGGTATAGGACTCGATTTTACAAACGGATATGAGACTGAGATTACATCGCCTGCCCCAAGCTCGTCCCATTTCCATCACTAACTAGGGTCTAGGGTGCGGTGTGGTGTTTTTTTAATTTTTTAGTTTATATACCATTTCTTGTTATTGAAAGCTGTATTATTATGATATGCAGTTTTCCAAAATGATGTTATCTAGAGGTGCAAAACGGTCGTTTGAGATTCTTTGTGGGCGAGTAAGCACTTCTTTACACTCCAAATATGGTTACTCGATGCGATCATATGGGGAAAACTTCATTTCTGAACCCAAAAGAAATGAAACACAATGCACGATTTTGAGAACATATTCAAGCGAGGTTTCACCTTCAGATCATATGAGTCTGATAAAGAAATTAAGAGAAAGAACTAGTGCTCCTATCAAAGAGGTCAAGGCTGCTCTTATTGATTGCAATTGGGATTTGGGTAAAAATGATTTGTTTTTAATCTTTTTACTGTTTTTTGTTGGGTTTTTTTTTTGTGCTAAAATAAGATGATGATTATGTTACAGAGGAGGCTCAAAAGGAACTGAGGAAAAGGGGAGTTGCTCTTGCGTCAAAAAAGGCATCTCGCGCTGCGGCTGAGGGTTTACTTGCGCTGTCACAGAATGATAAAAAGGCTGTTGTTATTGAGCTTAACTGTGAAACCGATTTTGTTGCAAGAAATGAAATATTTCAATATCTGGTTAGTCTCACTGAATTAGTTTTAGAATCAATGGCTTTAGGAGTGTTTGGATATGTGTTTTGGAAGTGATTATGTGATATTAAATAATTAGTGTCAGATAATTAGCTGTAATAAAATGGATTATAGGAGATACTGTTTCGTTGTGTGTTTTGTACAGTGAAATTGCAATAATTGGATAACTAGATGTATGAGTTTTTGACAAAGTCTGATGATTTAATCAGTTAATAGATATTAGATGAATGACAAAATGTGACATTTTTGTAAAAAAGTCAAATAGGGCTTGCGAAATCGAGTAAATGTCATTAATTTGTGTTCAAACAAGAAGTTTAAAGGTAATCTAATCTTACCCTTGGATAATTAATTCTGTTGCAGCTGGTATGAAACCTATGATATGAATATTCAGAGTATGTTTATCCGAACATTATAAACTGATTATTTGACCCCTAAATCATCTGATAATCAGAAACGTGACACGTTTATCCAAACAAGAAAAAGTGGTTATTGCAACTTCAAGTCCCAATAAATATAATATCAGTTCCTAAACACAAATCCAAACTGCACGAGAATTCATGGATGTGCTGTTCAAGTTTGTTGAATACGATTTATGCAAACATTGTTGAGATGTCCTCATAAGTTCTATCTGCTTGAAAATGATTATCTTCTGCAGGCTTCATCTTTGGCCAAACTGGCGCTATCTGCTGGAAGTTCAGAACAAGTATCTGGTCACTTCCCTATTGGACTTCAAGGTTTGGAGGTAAGAGATCCGGGTCTCGTCATTCACATTTGATTATTATATAACCGTTTTTTTTTTGAGCTTTTGTTTTAGGTTTATTATATGTGATTGCAGTTAATTTTGTTTTAGGTTTATAAAATTCCACCAGAATGTAGTTCGAGCCAAGTCGGCATGAGTGTGTGGCAAAGACATATTAGCTGTATATTAATAATCAGTGTGCCTTAATAATGTAATATGTGTAACTAGTGTATTTTTTAGTGTTGAGTGCATATATGATACATCTATATCTGACTTGGTACTCTCTCTATCTCATGAAATTGAAACATTTGACGGGACCCTTAATTTTTAGAAGCTATAGATGTGTTAGAATATTCGTCAAATGTTTAAGTTGCCCTCAAATCATGGTCGTAAATAATCTAGTGGGCGTCATTAGCATAAAACAATTAAATGATAGTAGTGGAAAAATAAGTAATTGTATGTTTGAAATTTGCTCAAAAAGGAAATGTTATTTTCATGGGACATTTTTAAGGATAGTTCATTTGTGATCCTATTTGAAAGCTTCTTTATTGTGCTTATTGTATACACGTATGAAGCGAGCCAACTCTCAAGCTTATATACATCTCAAAGGTTTTTAGATCAAAGTAGTTTTAAAATAATTGTGCTTTAAAACTTTTGGTTCGTGACCTGTGCAGGATTTGAAGATCAATTTTGACCATCCTAAATTAAGCGGAGAAACAACAGTTCAGAATGCAATTACAGAAGTGGCTGCTATGATGGGTGAGAATGTAAAACTTAGAAGGGGTTTTGCAATGCCAATGTCTAATCACGGTGTCATATCTACATATCTCCACACTTGTCCTCATCCAGGTAAGAATATTATTTGCAAATTTTGAATTAACAAAGGCTTTTCAAGAAAATCAGCAAATGACTAAATAATGAATATTGATCTTATTATTATTATTAGGGTTGGGGCGTATTGCTGGAATTCTGACACTTGAAGTTGATGACGAAAAATTTCCACTTGATGCTGTCCAACGTGTTGGTTCAGAATTGGCAATGCATGTGGTGGCTGCGAAGCCTTTGTTTTTAACAAAAGAACATGCATCTTCTGATGCAGTTCAGAATGAACGTGAAATTCTCAAATCTCAGGTGAATTTTGCTTTTTTTAAGAATGCATATTTTTTTAAACTTGCTGTAGTTGTGATTTTGAATGATTAAAATAATCATAATCAGATAATCAGTGCTAATAAAACAGGCTGTCTAAGATGTGTATTAGTGTTTGGATGTGCTTTTGCATTCTGAAATTGTAATAGTCGATAACCCGCTGTTTGGTTGTTTGACAAATTCCGTTAATTTTAAGAAGTCAATACATAAATGACCAAAAACGAGATGTTTAGTAAAAGCCTTTTTATTTTAGGCTAAAAGAAGCGCTAATTAGATTTTTTTTTTTTTTTACCCTTTGATAATCAGCTATATTTGCATCTAGTACAAAACTAGTTAATATGTATAATCAGATAATCATATTTAAATCTAGATGTTTGCTTATGATTTTTTTTACCAGGCTGAAAGTTCGGGTAGGCCCCAGGCAGCAATAGAGAAGATGGTTGAAGGTCGATTAAGGAAGTATTTTGAGGAAGTTGTTTTAATGGAGCAAAAATTTGTCGTCAACGACACTATCAATGTGAAGGTATGTGGACATGTTGTTTTCTGGGATTTATATGTTAAATTTGTTTAAAACATGTAATTAATATGGCTAGATTTTCTAATACTAATATCTCCTGTAGACGGTCTTGAGTGAACTATCAAAGGAAGTGGGGTCCCCTGTGAAAATCGGAAACTTTTTAAGAATGGAAGTTGGAGAAGGATTTCAGAGGTAAAAGCTGTATGATTTAAACATTTTTTGTGCTTAGGGGCTTGCTTGTGTATAGTACGGGTCTAAGCACATTGAGTTCGGTTGAGCTGTCCAGCAAGTATATTTTATGATTACAAATGCTATGCAATTACAATAAACATCTAGTTTTTTTATTAAATAAAACAATGAGGAGGCTGGGGACTAAATGCGTTACAAAGTGCAAACCACATTCTGTTTTAGAGTAAGGTACACAGATGGTCACTGTGGTTTACCAAAATTTTGGATTTGGTCCCTAGTTTTCCAAAAGTACATAGATGGTCCCTGTGGTTTGCTCTTTGTAACGCATTTAGTCCCCAGCCTTTTCTCAAAGTGCATGGATGGTCCCTGTGGTTTGCACTTTGTAACGCATTTAGTCCCAGACTTAGACATGCTAAAACCTTTATATTTGTTGGCTGGGGACTAAATGCGTTACAAAGTGCAAACAACTAGGACCATCCATGTACTTATAGAAAGCTAGGGACCAAATCCAAAATTTTGGTAAACCATAGGGACCATCCCTTTAATTACACTTTTTATTATTAACCATTAAATGATAGTCTGTTTTCTCTATTTCTTGGCAACTACAATGTTCTGATTGTTTCTATTTTTTTTTTTTTTTTTTTTTTTGCACATTAGAACTTTTAACTTCCCTATATCATGTTAAAAAAATGCTAATCACTTCTAGTTTGCTACTTGTACTTGCAGGGACGATGCATCTGAAGATATAGCTCAAGCAGCATGATGATTTGGTGATCTCATTTACCATATGTTTGTCGGTTAATTATAATGTGCATGTACATTTAGCACGGATCTTTGTTTCTAGATATAAAAATTAACATGATTAATCTAGATCTGTAGCGTATGGATTGTAACAAGGTTTCGATAAACCTGAACCTTGATCATAAATTTTGTTTCAAATTTATTGTATGAATAAGAGTGTGGTGGAACCTGATGCTGGTCAAGACATTGTTGTTGATCGGGTCATCCAAATTGTCTACGAGGTTCTGTAACGGTCCAACCCCTGTGTTCAGACCCTGATTGAAGTAAACCCAAAACAGCCAACATACTATATTCCTTCATATGGTGCAATGGGCACGGCATACAATCACCATTATTCCCATTTATTCAATAAAGTCTACAATTTATTCCATAAAATTACAAACCAAACATGAGCCGTACCACATATTCCTGTTTGGGTTCTTTGTAATTCCAGATGTGTCTATTTTTTTATAACCAATATCAATGATACATCCTTTTTGATGAATACAACTGAAGTTTGTTATGATCGAAATTCTATTTTAATTTTGTTCTAATAATGCAGGATCATGATCACAAGAATAGATATGAAAATCTGTCATTTGACTTGTTTTCGTGTGTATTTATCCAGTTCGGTTTCACTGAAGCATTAAACTACTAAAACCAGAAGGTTTGGTTCTCATTTACCAAAGCCATAGTTAGCAGTTCAGCACATCATCTAAAATTTTCGTCAAAAGCAGAAAGTGAACACCTCTTGTGTGTGTTGAATTTCGCAACTTGCAGAAAATCAAATACATTCTAAAACGCTTTTCAAAACCATGGTCAATTTTGTGTGTTTTTTTGTCTACTTACTAACAGAGAAACATGGAATGAACCACCGGTTGTCGATACTTAATGTTATAAACTATTGACATGACATCTAGGATGAAAAAGTTCACATAGCATTCAAACATTTGACACAGATAAGATCCAAATTTCCCACTTATTACACAATACTTCAATCATACTTGATAATGCCAATGTGAGCTTCCCTTGCAGGGTGTTCTTCAACGGGCTTCATATTGCACAACTGCAGCAGATGACCAAAAAAAATTAAGAATACTTTTGACAAATGGATAAATAAGATGAAAGAAGATACAAAGCTTTAGAATCATACAACAGGATGAAAAATAGTATATACTGTACCTATAAGTATATAGCAAACCCTGCTACACTAAATTTGGTGTTTGTGAAATTAAAAATCAACAAATTTCATAAATGAGGTTGATAGATCAAGAATCACCCAGTTGGAATAGGATGGTTTGCAGCATTATAACCAACTTTTAGCCTATGTAGTTAATATCCCAATAAATACACTAGTATAGAGTACATAGCTAATTTATAAAACAAGTATATTGTTTTGGGCTCGTTTAACTTACGAGAGCCCAATAAATAAATCTAAGATTCAAGCTAATTTATAAAACAAGATTGGCTCTATTCAAGGTTATACCGATCCGCTCGACCCCAAAATCTAGTCAAAACCTAATCCAGTTGTTGTCAAATACACTAGTATAGAGTACATAGCTAATTGCCAGGCTAAATTTTCAAAGCTAGTTAACCAAAATTACTCATAAACTAAATGAAAAAAAGAATTAAAAAAGAGAATTACTTCGACGAGTTCGCTTCTTGTAGAGAATGCGGTAACCACACTCTCGGCATTGAATGACATCACCAACCTTCAAAGTATTCTCCTGCCCACAATCTACATACATAAACTCAATCAAAACTACAACAGTAACATAATAAAACAGAAACTGAAACCAATCCAAACTATCAAAACAGATACAAAAGAAAGATGTATACAACTTAAAAAGATAATAACAAAACGGACCTCCACAAATGTAAGTAACTGGCTCAGGTGCTGGATCCATTGATTGATTACTGCAAATTAAGAAACAAAAGCAGAGGACTATCACGACTATATGTTCATAAGCAACGCGTTCGTAGGATTTTTCTTTTTCTTATACCTGCGACCAGAGAAGAGTAGTTGAAACGACGATGGCTGGCTAGGGTTTTGGTGAATTAAGAGAATCTAATTTTGGGACAAATATATAGAGACAGGACAAAATTAAAGAGACCCTCAAGTTTCGTTGGTTTACAAGATAGACCCTTTACAAATACGGCTGTCCAAAAAGCTCGCGGCTCGGATTTAGCTTGGAAAAAGCTCGCCCGATGTGGCTCGTTTTGAAAGTGAGCCGGCTCGGCTCGGTTAGAAAGTGAGTCTAGCTCGGCTCGTAACGTGCCGAATTGGCTCGGTTTGGTTCGTATACCAGCTCGGCTCGGCTTAGCTCGAATTATTTTACTTTTAATATATTTTATTTTTATATACATTATAATATTTCACAAAAACATATTATTATTTACATGTGATTAAGAGTGTAATTTGATATCTATATCACATTTTGCTAATGAACTTATATTGTATTTCATTGAAACTAAGAACGTATTTTGTGTTGTTAAACTTGATTTTCGTTTGTAATGTATTAGGTTGAACTTATTTTGGATATGTTTTTTGATTATGTTCTTTTGAATTATTGAATAATTATTTAGATTACTTAATTTTGATAGCCATGTATTAATTTTTCTTTTCAAAATCGAGTCAAACCAAGCCGAGCCGAGCTAAGCCAGCTCGATTTATAATCGAGCCGACACGAGTTTTTCCCTAGCTCGGCTCGGTTTGGCTCGTGAACAACCCTATTTACAAACCACTATTATTTTACACAAACTGGATTTTAAAAATCAAAACTATTATTTATTGGCGATAGGGTGTGAATTTCTGATACGACACGAATCTAACATGAAATTTGTGATTTTGGATATATTATAAACGAGTGTGGGTCAGTTTCGGGTTGAACCCGCAAATCTGTTTAGCTAAACGGGTTGGATTCGTGTCAACATGATGAGTTTGCGAGTTGAAATGTTTAACCCATTTATTTTTTGTTTCATTTTCTTAAATTAAGTTGATTAGTTGTTTATAACAAATTCTAAAACGTATCAGTGAAACTGATATAAGGTTTAAAAACTTAAATGTAAGGTAGCGTTTGGTATGAAGGAATAAAATGTGGAATGGAATGGATCATTCTGATAGAATGAAAAGAAACATGTTTGGTTATCATGTGGTAATGGAATTGAACATTTCAAATGAATGTAACTCCTTCCAAATATAACAATTTCCACTCCTTGGTACGAGGGTGTTTTTTTTTTCCATTCCTTCAAGGAATGAAAAGAAATATATTATTATTATTATTATTATTATTATTATTATTATTATTATTATTATTATTATTATTATTATTATATTTATATTTGAGTTAATTACATAGTTAGTCCCTGTGGTTTGCACAAAATAACATACTTAGGTACTAATAGTTTAAAATCACCTTCTAGGGTCTTAACTTTTCATTTTGTAACGTTTGGAGGTATTAACTTCTAGGGTATTAACATAGATAGTCCTTGTGGTTTGCACAAAATAACATACTTAGGTATTAATAGAATGTGATTTTAAACCTAAAAATAACGTTAATACCTCCAAACGTTACAAAATGAAAAGTTAATACCCTAGAATGTTACTTTAAACTATTAGTACCTAAGTATGTTACTTTGTGCAAACCACAGGTGTCACACCCCAACCGATGGCGGAATCATCGGGGCGCGGCACTAGGCGAATCAGATTGCTCAAGAGAATCCACAACAACTATATTGCGATAATATTTAATACATTCGTTATCCCATACTAACAAATAATACAATCACGTAAGTTATCACAGATTTATTGTCCTCTCGAACAATGCAAATCCGACAACCTAGATTTTAGTTAAGTTTCTAGACTTCCTAGCTTGATTTGATATAGTCTGCGATCTAACCTGCAACATACGTTAAAATATTTGTCAATACAAAAGTATTGGCGAGTATACAGGTTTGATAAGTAGCATAATAGATAAAAAGTGTAGCGAATTTCCATATGCATAAACGTAATACACGACATATATACTCACAAAACTGATACTACCAACTAAGTCCTCGATGCTCGAATGTACGATGGCATAACTAGACCCCGTCGGGCGCAATAGTACTATACTAGTCGTGGTGGGACGTCGCGAGTATAAGCCCTAGCACATATGCAACTAGCATCACGTATATCTATGCATAACAGTTATTCGCAAGTGATAATTCGATTGATTGAATATTTCGTTTGATAAGCTTGATTTGTTGGAAACGTATGTTACACCCAAAATTCGAGTAAAAAAGGTCACAGTGCGAATTTAGCGAGATTACAACTTGATTGAGTCGGTTGCGAGTACGTCTGTAACGATCCTTGAAGAAATAGAGTAAACGATATACGGTTAAGCGAGATTACCTTGAAAAGTTACTCATTTGGTTGATTGGTCCTCATCCGTGCGGTTAGACATGTTATCCGTCCGGATGACAAGTCATCCGTCCGGATGGCATGTCATCCGTCCGGATACAGATGATCCGTGCGGATGACGGTGATGAGTGCGGACTGACTTTGCTTGTGCGTGCGGACGACATGATCCGTGCAGATGACGATGCGTGCGGACGACATGATCCGTGCGGATGACGGTGCGTGCGGACTGACTTGTCATCCGTGCGGACTGACTTGTCTGGTTCGCACTCCGATCACTGTTTTCGAGTGTTTAACAGGGGGAATACGTTCGTTTTTACTAGGGTAGTGTAATTTCGCACTAACACTTGAAGTTCCGTCAATTCCGACTCATTCTAACGGCCGGGAATCACCCCGTTCCATCAGATCTGGTCGTTCGTGATGGTTCTTCATGGTTAACTCGAAATCGCACAGATTTAGGTGAGATTTGTCATTAAAACATGTGGAAATCACCTGGATCTGAGTCGTTTACAGTGAAATGAGACCCCAACTTGAAGTTCATAAGAACTCTTGGTGACATCATCTCAAAACGCCTCAAATCCGCAGATCTCTCGGTTAGAATTTGAGTTTCGAAAGATGGAATGATGTAGAATCGAGTGTAGATTGTAGAAGTACAAGTTTTAGGTTGAAATCTTACCGGAATCGCGAGGAAATCGAGAGAAAAGGGTCTTGGTGCGCGTTTGGTTGAATAGGAGCTGTCACATCACTGTTCAAGTGATGTGACATGGTATTTATAGGCAATAGAGGAGGGGAAAAGTGTTCTGGCCCGGATAGCCCATCCGTACGGATGGCCCATCCGTGCGGATGGCCCATGCGTGCGGATGGCCATCCGTGCGCATGCCCATCCGTCCGGATAGCTATCCTGACGTGTCGGACTTCTCCGTTTTTGATCGTTTTGATAGTTTTCGAAGTGCGCGCTTTTCATAGAAATTTTATATTATTATTATATTGTTATTATTATATATATATATATATATCACTAGGGGTCGTACTTACGTATCCATAATCCAAAGTTTCGATAATTAACAATCGGTTTCGATTCGAGTATGCGATTATTAGCGACGTTTCACGGCCATCAGTGAGGGTAGTATAGGTCCTTTCTTGATATCTTCGTGAACGTTATTTCGTGTAGTGCCACAAAGATTGACGGGGCACCGTTTACTCGTATGGTCGTCATCGTCATGACGACTGGAGCTACAGCACTCTCCCGAGGGTCCTTATTAGCGTTAATAGTTTACGTTCGACACATCACGGCCACTGAGGAGGGTAGATTAGGTCCTCACTCAATGCCTCCGTGAGTGTTAGAGTGATAATAGTGTAGTGATATTGTATTTCGAAAATATGCGATTATCCTTCGAATAGCGATATATATACGATATAGTTACATTATGATCCGAATCTCTGGTGATAGGCGTAACGAGTGTAACGAGTAGTAACAACGCACAAAAGTGCGGGTTGTTACAGTCTCCCCTACTTTAGGAAATTTCTTCCCGAAATTAATCCAATAGGTAGACTTCTAAGAGTTGGCCTTGTATACGTAGCGATACAGCGAGCGGTTTGACCGTAAGTTGACAGCGTGAACGTTTCGAATAAGCGGAATCGACTGCGATAGCGAGAAGGCGACGTAAGGACGAAAGTATTTATCCCACGAGTTGACATTTCAAAGTACCTTGTCTGGTGTAGAATTTGTTAGTTCGATGCGATTGTAATTCGAAAGGTTTCTCATGACGTAGAGTTAACTGAGTCGATTGCTAACCAACGTTACAAGAAGCGTTCGTTTTAGATATTAAAAGGATTCTAGGATGAATAATCTTTTGAAAGTTTTCCTTTTAACGTGCGGGCAACTGAATCGATGTTATCCGACGTTGCAAGGAAGTTTAAGTTTCTAACATTTTAAGGAATTCGAAGATGAAAACAAGGGTTACGAAAACTCTCCTAGGACATGGGTTCCAGCTGAACTCGATGTGGAACCAACATCCCAAGAAAGTCTTGTTTTTGATCTTGAAAAAGTTTTAAGGAAAAATTGAACTCATGAAGCTCCCTTTGAATATGGAGTTAAGCTGATTCGATGTTAACTCCACATTGTGAGGAATGTCACTTGTTCTAGGATTTTAATAAAAGTTTTATAAAAATCAGTTTTAGCCTTTTGAAAAGGATATTTTAGCATCAAGCCCCACTTGGCACCTTCTCACGGAAGTTCGTTAATATGTTTAAAACACTTATATATAGGAAGTACCAGCGGCGTATCCACCATGCTTTGTCCATATTACTTCCGTTTCGTGAGGCAGTGTCAGGTGTGCCGATATGTCTCGGATAGGAATTGCGTTTACTCGGCCCAATCGATAGAAAGTCGGACCGAGCATAAGATAGGATCGAATAGGTTAGTCTGGCGAGTTGATAAGCGAGAAGCGAATAGCGCGTTTTCAATTAGATTACACATTAAATCCACATGGCACGTTTCCATGAGAGTTTGCTAACATGGCGAAACACCACGCTTTGCCAGGTTAGTTTTGCCTCGTGAAGCGGTGTCATGTGCACTAATACCACATAGACTGTAATGAATACCAAGCGAGCGATAAGCGGTACGCGAATAGGCGGTAGACTATACACGATAAGCGATAAGCGATTAAGCGAATAAACACAAAACACTTGTGATGACGGCGATGATCAACGAGTTACAATAGTCGATAGTTGCGTTGCGAGCGAGGGAGGTATGCGATTTGATCTACGCGGTTTGGTTCGATTGATTATCACCACAGAGTCTGACTAGCATTAGACCCCACATGG
This sequence comes from Helianthus tuberosus, assembly GCA_030545235.1. Classification (NCBI taxonomy): domain Eukaryota; kingdom Viridiplantae; phylum Streptophyta; class Magnoliopsida; order Asterales; family Asteraceae; genus Helianthus; species Helianthus tuberosus. The sequence goes on along the minus strand of CM060365.1, from coordinate 69,287,099 downwards.
CCTTTTTCCACGAAAGGGCGCGGATATGGCTAAAACACCCTGCCTTGACCATATGAGCTTCCTCTCGTGAGGCGAGGTCATGCGTTCTAACTTAGCACGAATATCACAGATAACGGTAGGCGATAGCGATAGATTAATACACAGCAAATGATATAGGCTCACGTGATAAGCGATAGAGGTTGCAAGATACACAAGGTAAACGATTGCGACTAGTCAAGTTCGATTCTTGTTTCGAATAAGCTTAACGTTCCGTTATGACGCATCACGGCTATCGAGGAGGGTAGAATAGGTCCTCACTCAACAATATCGTGAGCGTTTATTTGCTTGATCGAGGTTCGTTGCAACAGACTTACGACCAGTCTTGCGTCGATGCAATTTTTCCCGCGAGGTAGACTCCCCAGAGTCCATCGATGAGGCGATTGCAATGCGTTTGCAGACTTACGACAAGTCTTGCGATGATACGATTTGTTACGCCTTGCGATTGAGTGTGGTGTGTTGAAAATAATCACAATAGTATAATAGGTCTAATAACGTTCAACTCCACGTGGCACTTTCTTCACGGAACTTCGGTAGTATGGTAAGGCATTCCTCGCCCGACCCCTACTACTTTCATCCCGTGTTTTGGTGTCACCTTTTTGTCAAACGCTATGGCACTTTTAGAATTCACTACGATCACCGTGCACTGAACCAAATAATCCCGTGTGCACCCGTGATTATTCGTTCCTTGCACGTTTATCGTACCTCGTTCTAAGAGTGTAGTGAGGGTAAAACACATTGTTTCGTGATATAGTATATAGTATGTGAGAATCTAGTCTAAGTGCGACGATTAGAGAGTGAAAGAGAATACGGGGGAATATTGAGTAATAGAGTAGGTTCAAGCTTTAGGAATAAACGTCGAAAATCGTATCATTACAACCTTATCCTACGCTTGCTAGATGCCTGACGCTGAAGACTTTTGCTGGAGCTGTTGTTGTACTCAAGTTCACGGTTCGATGCGGCAATTGCGGGTGAAGTGACCGTAACGGTTGCAGTTATTGCAATAGCGACAGTCAGCCCCAACTGGATGATGATAGGTACACGAGTAACACTGAGGATGAGCTCCAGTGTAGGCTCGTTTTGGAAACATCGGAACAGTTTGAAGAGGTTCCGGTTGCAGTGGTTCGGTTGTTGATGAGCTCGGGCTTGAAGTCTTTCGTTTGCGGCTGGGTTCGTCGATGTCTTGCGAGGAGATGTCGTCGTTGGAGGAGTCGTCTGAAGACTCGCTTGTAGAGTCCTTGGCTGATTTGTCGGAAGATCCGTCGGCAGATTTGTCAGAAGAGTCGGCAGCAGATCCGTCTGAAGAATCGTTAGCAGATTCGTCAGAAGAATCGTTAGCTGATTCATTAGAAGAATTGCCAGCGGATTTGTCAGAAGATTCGTCAGTAGACTCATCAGAAGATTCGTTAGCATGTTCGCCTAAAGGATTACCGGCGATTGCTTGATGAGCTTGCTTGACAGGATTCTTTGAGGATAACCCTTCCATGAGTCGTTTGTTGTTGATTTCTGCGGCTAAGCGGTAGGTTTCTTCGATGGTAGCTGGCCTTGCAGCTTCGACAAAATCACCCACACACTCAGGTAAGCCACGAATGTACTTCGCGATGGCCTTCCCCGGAGTGTTGACTTGACTTGGGCAGATTATGCTAAGCTGTTTGAACCTTGCGGTGTAGCCAGCATTGTCACCTTCGGTTTGCTTGATTTCCCAAAATTCGTTTTCCAGCGTCTGAATCTCGTGAGGAGGACAGTACTCTTTCTCCATGAGCTCTTTCAGCTCATTCCAAGAGAGAGCGTAAGCTGCGGAGATCCCACGTTTATTACGTTCCGCGGTCCACCAGTCGAGTGCTCGCGATTGAAATACTCCGGTGGCGCAAGTAGTACGGAGACTATCGGGACACCCACTTTGACGAAGGGTAACTTCGATAGAATCAAACCACTGGAGTAGTTGAGTCGCACCTCCTTCACCCGTGAATTCCATCGGGTCACAGGCTTTGAAGTGCTTGTAGAGAAAAGTAGATTGCGGTGCTTCCGTCTTGGAGTCTTCCGAGGCTCGAGAGTTAATGAGAGAGTGCACTTGAGCGGCAATTCGAGGACTAAGCTTACTCACTTCCTTAATCACAAGTGAAGCAATCCTCTTCTCGGCGCTTCGTTTGGCTTTCCTCTTAGCTACTCGTCTCGAGGTAGAGTTGTTGGAAGGCATCTAGACAGGAAGAGACTTGGAGTGAGATTCGATCATAATGATTTTTGAGTTTTGCGTTGCGATTGAGCGCGTTCAAAACTTGGTGCGATAGTATAGTAGTAATACGAATCACATAGGAGCCAAATAGGAGACACGAAGTTTCTAAGTTCTCACACAATGACTTGCTTGTTTATACGTATATATATATATATATTTATTTATTTGCAACTTGTAATTATGCACATACAGGTCGATTTAGAATAAGCGAGGACGCGTTGAAGTGAGAAAACGAGAGCGAATGCGATAGATCATGCATTAGTTTTGTTGCGAACATTCGGATTTCGTTTTAGATTGCGATGGCTGTGCGAATCGTGCGTTTATAAAGTAGGGAGTGAAAATCGTTAAATCGAGAAATCGATAAAGCGTAAAGTTTCAAAACGTAAATAAGTTCCAATCATTGTGAAATTGGCGGGTCGTATGATAGAGTGCCTTGGGTGTTTTAGGCGTGGACTACCCAAGGTAACCCAACTATATCTAACAAGCTCGAGCATGCGCGTTGACCTAGAGGACTTCATGCTTCCACTGGGATGCAGCTCATGGCATTCGTCTTCCTAGTCATCGCGTGGCTCGAGTTATCGTGTTAGTCGAGTCCTTGGTGAGAGCTTTTGAAAACCAGTTTATAGAGAATGGGACGACTTATTAAGGTACGGGTTTCACCCCTGTCTTAACAGTTCCGTTCCTAGTTGTGGTTATGCTCTTCGAATAAATTCGTGAGTTCCACTAGATTTCGAAATGGAGGCTTTCGTCGAGATGTGGATGTCACTCCTAACTCGATGAAGAGTTCTCGTGCTAGAAAAATGCGCTGAGTGAGCAATCCTATCGAGAGTTCTTGGTTTTCACACCTGATCTCGACTGGATCGCTCGGTTTCGTTATGCGAGTATTTTCGAAAACGTGTGTATGGTGTCGGCCTTAGGAAAGGCTAAGTAGTATTTCAGCCTTAGGAAAGGCTTCTTCGTGAGAAGTTGTAGTACGCGGGGTTCACACAAAGTTGTATCTTTTAGCAATTTCGATCGAGAGTATCAAGTAAGCCCAATACAATCCCCACCGGGTTTGTATGAGTCGGCCTGTTGGTACTTAGACTATAGACTAGGTCAATTTCTAAGACGTCGACCCGGACTAGGTCGAGTCTGACCTAATTCCCTATAGTTATGGCTCTGATACCAATCTGTCACACCCCAACCGATGGCGGAATCATCGGGGCGCGACACTAGGCGAATCAGATTGCTCAAGAGAATCCACAACAACTATATTGCGATAATATTTAATACATTCGTTATCCCATACTAACAAATAATACAATCACGTAAGTTATCACAGATTTATTGTCCTCTCGAACAATGCAAATCCGACAACCTAGATTTTAGTTGAGTTTCTAGACTTCCTAGCTTGATTTGATATAGTCTGCGATCTAACCTGCAACATACGTTAAAATATTTGTCAATACAAAAGTATTGGCGAGTATACAGGTTTGATAAGTAGCATAATAGATAAAAAGTGTAGCGAATTTCCATATGCTTAAACGTAATACACGACATATATACTCACAAAACTGATACTACCAACTAAGTCCTCGATGCTCGAATGTACGATGGCATAACTAGACCCCGTCGGGCGCAATAGTACTATACTAGTCGTGGTGGGACATCGCGAGTATAAGCCCTAGCACATATGCAACTAGCATCACGTATATCTATGCATAACAGTTATTCGCAAGTGATAATTCGATTGATTGAATATTTCGTTTGATAAGCTTGATTTGTTGTAAACGTATGTTACACCCAAAATTCAATTAAAAAGGGTTCAAGTATACTCACAGTGCGAATTTAGCGAGATTACAACTTGATTGAGTCGGTTGCGAGTACGTCTGTAACGATCCTTGAAGAAATAGAGTAAACGATATACGGTTAAGCGAGATTACCTTGAAAAGTTACTCATTTGGTTGATTGGTCCTCATCCGTGCGGTTAGACATGTTATCCGTCCGGATGACAAGTCATCCATCCGGATGGCATGTCATCCGTTCGGATACAGATGATCCGTGCGGATGAAGGTGATGAGTGCGGACTGACTTTGCTTGTGCGTGCGGACGACATGATCCGTGCGGATGACGATGCGTGCGGGCGACATGATCCGTGCGGATGACGGTGCGTGCGGACTGACTTGTCATCCGTGCGGACTGACTTGTCATCCGTGCGGACTGACTTGTCTGGTTCGCACTCCGATCACTGTTTTCGAGTGTTTAACGGGGGGAATACGTTCGTTTTTACTAGGGTAGTGTAATTTCGCACTAACACTTGAAGTTCCGTCAATTCCGACTCATTCTAACGGCCGGGAATCACCCCGTTCCATCAGATCTGGTCGTTCGTGATGGTTCTTCATGGTTAACTCGAAATCGCACAGATTTAGGTGAGATTTGTCATTAAAACATGTGGAAATCACCCGGATCTGAGTCGTTTACAGTGAAATGAGACCCCAACTTGAAGTTCATAAGAACTCTTGGTGACATCATCTCAAAACGCCTCAAATCCGCAGATCTCTCGGTTAGAATTTGAGTTTCGAAAGATGGAATGATGTAGAATCGAGTGTAGATTGTAGAAGTACAAGTTTTAGGTTGAAATCTTACCGGAATCGCGAGGAAATCGAGAGAAAAGGGTCTTGGTGCGCGTTTGGTTGAATAGGAGCTGTCACATCACTGTTCAAGTGATGTGACATGGTATTTATAGGCAATAGAGGAGAGGAAAAGTGTTCTGGCCCGGATAGCCCATCCGTGCGCATGCCCATCCGTCCGGATAGCTATCCTGACGTGTCGGACTTCTTCGTTTTTGATCGTTTTGATAGTTTTCGAAGTGCGCGCTTTTCATAGACATTTTATATTATTATTATATTGTTATTATTATATATATATATATCACTAGGGGTCGTACTTACGTATCCATAATCCAAAGTTTCGATAATTAACAATCGGTTTCGATTCGAGTATGCGATTATTAGCGACGTTTCACGGCCATCAGTGAGGGTAGTATAGGTCCTTTCTTGATGTCTTCGTGAACGTTATTTCGTGTAGTGCCACAAAGACTGACGGGGCACCGTTTACTCGTATGGTCGTCATCGTCATGACGACTGGAGCTACAGCACTCTCCCGAGGGTCCTTATTAGCGTTAATAGTTTACGTTCGACACATCACGGCCACTGAGGAGGGTAGATTAGGTCCTCACTCAATGCCTCCGTGAGTGTTAGAGTGATAATAGTGTAGTGATATTGTATTTCGAAAATATGCGATTATCCTTCGAATAGCGATATATATACGATATAGTTACATTATGATCCGAATCTCTGGTGATAGGCGTAACGAGTGTAACGAGTAGTAACAACGCACAAAAGTGCGGGTTGTTACAACAGGGACTAACTATGTAATTAACTCTTTATATTTATATTTATATTTATATTTATATTTATATTATTATTATTCATACTAATATTAGTATATATCAAAAAAATTATTATTAATTTTTTTACCATTAATATATTATTATTATTATTATTATCATTGAGGCACTTATATTTTTGTCGTTTTTAATACAATTGTGTTTCGTTACTTCGTCTTTTTTTGTTTATTAAATTGTACAAAGTAATGATTCATTCTATTCACATATGAGTAACCAAACATCACAATGGAATGGAATGATCCATTTCATTCCGTTGTCCATTCCATTACCTGGTCCATTCCATTCTCTTATTCATTCCATTACCCCATACCAAACAGACTCTAATTGTTTTATACACCGTTGTATTTTTTTGTTGTGAATATAATAATTTAGTGTATTAATATGAAAAAAGAAATAAATGAAAAAAAGTTTCAAGTTAAACAGGTCATGCTCGAGCCAACCCGCCATTATTCGTGTCATGGTTGGGTTCGTATGTCCGACACTATTTTCGGGCTTGGGTTTGTGTCATATTTTCGGGTTCGTGGCAGGTCGGATCCGCTAACCCATAAACACAACCTGGTTAGCACTCCTCGTTGGCCACAATATTTCATATTGACAATATAACTAATGACATTTCTAACTTTCACTTATGTTATCATGGACAATTGTAACACCTCGAAAATTCGCGTCCTATAAAGTATTGACACGTGTCATAAGCTTGAACGTGTGACAGAATACTCTAGATGGACTAAAGTTGAAAAATAAAGAAAGTATGTGAATATACGAGTTCTAAATGTCAACAGTGAATAAGTATATTGTACATTAACCCTACATGATGCTCGTACCTTCAAACGAATAAATCATGGATCATACGAAGCTAAATATGAAAGAAAGTGAGAGATTTCAAACTACAGGAGTTAAATGTGTCAACATGTTTAAGTTATACCTCTGAGTGACCTTTTGACAAACCCGAAGCTTTATAACGGTTAATTATGCTCACTAGAATGCACGATATAAATTTCATAAAGTTTCGTTATCGTATGAGAAAGTTATGATCAAATCCGTATGCGAGGGGTAAAGCGTTAACGTTGAAAGTTATGACTTTTCGGGTTAACCGGAAATGTCCAGGGACTTGGCAAAGTGGGTATAAGTCCTAAAGCCTTTGTAGGTAAATAAGAAGGGGTCAAATTGCAAGAAATAAGTCGGTTGCCCTTTCGAATGCTTGAAAGGCCAAGCTTTTGCATTCTGACTATTTGTTGCGCACCGCAACAAATATTTGTTACGGTGCGCAAGCATGTTGCCAGCGACAGAAAGTTGTTGTTTGCTGTTTTAAACGCATTCTTGACCTTTTAAACGGTTTTCCTCATATCCCTTGGCCCCTAAACAACCCCTAAACACTTAGGGACACTTGTTAATCAGTTGTGGGCACTTATAGACTTGTGTGTCAACTTCTTATGGTGATTACATTCACTATATAAGGCCATGAGTTGCAACTCATTCCTCACACCTTCATTCTGCAATTGAGGAGCCTTCTGGAGCTTCAAAGCAGACCCAAGTCCTTTCTAATCAAGCTTAGGACTTCAGTAAGTTTGCTAATCTTTTTTTAATTAAGTTTTAGTTTAGTTTTAGCTTAAAAGTCAAACCGTCGTAATTAACGGTTGACTTTACGATTAATCACAAATGGTCCAATGATTAGTCGAATCGAAAGTAGTTATAAGTTGGTATTTATGTGGGTAATAAACCCTTAAGAAGGTTCCCCCTGATCACCACTCTAACTAGGTCAAAAGTCGGGTCAAACTAGTTTATAAAAAAGTCAACAGGAGACTTAAAATGCCATTTATGCCTAATTAGCAATGTAGATCATATACAACTTGTTTGATCATGAATAGAACTTGGTAATTAGTGTAAGAACATGTCTAAACATGTTCAACCCGACAATTTACTGTAGAGACCCGGTTCGGAACCGAAAGTCGCAAAGCTTTGACTTTTGCTTTGACTTCAGTTCTGACCAACTTTAGTATGATTTGGAAATGCCTTAGAGCTTCCTTAGGACCAGGCTACATGTTAGCATAACCCTCTGTGGTTGGTTCATTGATTGACCCATTCGTTTACGCGTTCCGTTAATTGCTCATATGTTGACCATTATGCCCTTATTACCTTAAAACGTGATTTTTGGAAATGTAAAAGAGTAGAAACTTTAAATACTGATATTTAAACTTGTATGCAAAATTTGACATCAGTTTGAGGTGTAGGTTAAGAGTTATGCTCGTTAGCGTAAAATTAAAGCTTTATGATTAATTTAACGGCGTATTTAGCGTATAGCCTACTTAAACATACTTTTTGATATCAAATCTTTTACCCACTGATCTAATATATTATTTTGGGATTTTTAAAGATTTTTAATTAATTTTAGGCTGAGCATAACTTATAGTCGTAGGCTTAATCCGGTAATTGTCGGTTTTGCCCATACGGGCTATAAAATGAGTTTTACATATCTAAACGACTCCAAACCTTTTGTTACTGATCACATATGATAAATAAATTATTTTAAGCCTTCTGGAAATATAAAAATATCATATTTAAGTATCGAACCCGGAAATGGCCTTTAATCGCCTTTTTAAGCGTTTTTAACGCGTCGTATATACTTAAACTATTTTAAACATACAAGGGTTGATACCTACTGATATTTGAGGCAAATTATAATATTTTAACAGTAAGCAAAGGTTGATAAACTCAGACTTCATTTTTGAGCTTTACGGCTTATGTGAAATTACCAAAATGCCCCTTCGGTGCATAGTTTGGTTATAATTGATAAATTTCACATATATACTTTACCCTACTGTTATAATTTGTTAAATTGAGTATGTTTGCTGATTACATCAGACCCGTAACTCAGTTAAACACTTAAACTCTTTTATAAACTTTTAAATGACCAAACTACCCCTATGGGGCATAGTTTGTGTTTAAACTCGTTACGGGCATAATGAAAGACAACTTACTGATGTCACAAAATATTAGGAGCATATTAACTTAGGAAACCTGTAAATGGCTCATATGAATACCCGTTACGCTTATTACGCGTTCGGTTCGGTTTATGTAACTAGTTTGCATAAATTAGCCGAAACGGGTCAAACGTTATCGTTTTTATCTCAAAATATAGAATGTGTTTAGTTTACCCATATTATACAAGTCTCCAAACTTGTCGGGTCTAAATCACATCCTATTCCGGTCTTCGCTTAATCATGCGTTTTGAACCGTAAACCTTTCCTTGAAACTAACCGGTCTAAGTTACGACTTAAATAAGACCCGTTAGGAATTTAATAGGTTAATAAAACCTTTGTTCCAGATTGAGAGCCCCAGTAGAAGTACTTGTGCTTGCTGATTAGAATATACGGCTGAGTATAAATTACATTGCTAGCTCAGGTAAATACTCTTAACTTATTTTCCCTTATACGGGCTTGGGATACGGTATTATAAAAAAAAATACCGCTTGGTCGGGTGTAGAAACCTTTTAATCGGAGATGATTAAATTGCATAATCCCGTTTTAATCTGTATTGATTGATAACAAATAACATTGGGGGTTAATGACCGTGTCCTGGATATCCTTGGCTCATTTTAAAAAGTGAATGGCCACGACGTAAGCACAAGGTGTAGGCAAAACACCTCCTGTTGCATATGTATAACGTATACTCACTCGTAAGGGTATCTTCTTGTGAGATTATATTTGTGGTGTGTCGATTAATCTTGTCCGGCTTGTATTGTATAATCACCGGCCCTAAATGTTGGACAACCATGTAAATCGGATACAAGATTTTTATTAATAAAATTGTCTCAAGTATAAAAGATTAATTTTGCCTCTGTGCATTTTAATCCAGTTATAAAAGATATTTTGTGCCTCGTGCATTCAAATCAATTTTTAAACTCTTTTCCAAAAATGAGTCAGTTAATTGTATTTACCAGTGTAAACTGACGTATTTTCCAAAAGGTTAAGTGACAGGTACTATGCGTAATTGGCTGGGAGCTCAGGGCGTCACTAGGGAATCTTGCAAGTTCTAGATGTCTAAAGTCTGTTGAACAGTTTTTCTTTTATTGATCCGCCTGTGGATCCTTTACCTTCCGTTGTAATACTTTGACATTACTTATATTCGGAATGTAATATATTTATCTTTTGCTTCCGCTGTGCATTTATATATTGTGTTGTTTGACTATGATGATCTCAACTACGTCACGATACTCCCCACCGGTGACACGTGGAAATCGGGGTGTGACAACAATCTTAGTCAAACGAAGAAGAACATTCATTTTTGTCGTTTCTGAGTAAAAACCAGTTAGTTGTTTATTAAGGAAAATGAAATTACTTTTCCATTAGTTTTCAATGGTATTTGACAACGAAAGTAAAGGTTAGGTTGGAGGGTGTGGGAGGGGCTTTATCAACGACACGTCACACAGGGGCTTTAAGACCCCTCCCCTTAACTTGCAAGGGGTGGGATAAAGCCCCTTCACACTATAGTTCCCCCTCCTTTAACCAATCCATCCTCGTTCTTCGCGATTGAAGCTCATTAACATGGTGGAGCCTTGCCTACAGCGCCCCGAGTTGAATTGTTGGGTGTGGGATGATGGCGCCGGGTGGCACTATAGGGGCTGAGGTGGCCCTGGTGACGCCTCCACACCCTCCGGCCTTATAGAAGGAGGTGTGAATCTTTACTTGAAATCAACAAACACTAATGTTGACCATGTCCTAGTAAGAAGGGGGTACGGATCCTTAGTTCAAAGCCTCAAATTAGTTTTCAACCTTATCCTTATCACTAAGAAATCAAAGCCTCAAATTATGCTCCAATCCCAAGCGATTCATTGGTTAAGCATTTCACAATCAAATAGCTTTGATTTAGTGTATTTGCACATAAGTACAAGACTTATGATTAAATATTAAGTTTTCTAAAAATAAGAAGTCGTAACAAGAGTATTAAACGGAATTTGATTGACCTCATTCAAGCGGTATTGGAACCGTCTCATCAAACTCAACGATATGAGATTTTGGGTTTTCACTTTTGGATTTATAACTTGTAGATTTTAGAATTTTTATTTATATCATTGTTGTCTTTTTATTTAGCATTGTGTTTTTTCTGTGTTTGCGTAATCGTGTCTTTTTTGTGACTTGTTATATCTTTTTTCATCGACATTGTGTTATATTTTTCGGCATTGAGTTATATTTTGCTCGGCATTATGTCTTTGTACACTTCTTAAGTTCAACCTCACTCGAATTTTTGGAAATTGAAGGTTTATGACAGGGCCGTTCCAACGTCTTTAAAGATCCAAAACGAACTACAAAGTTAAGGCCCTTTTGAATTGATATAAATGAAAATATCTATTTTGATAGTTGTTACTTGGGTTTTGGTGTCAGTTGCACTGAGATAATTTAGGCCCTAATTGGTATAAAGAAAACATCGGGACCCTGACCGATGTTACGGTTCACGAGGTGAATGAAGGTAGACGTCGATGATGGAAACCCTAATTTAGGCCGAACTTGCATTTTACTTACAATCTTAGAGTTAGGCCTTTTTATTTCTAAAGCTTGTTCTTTATTTGTATACTATATTATTTTAGTATACAGGGTGAAATTAAAAGCTAAAACAAATATTGAAATGACGATGTGAATTATGAATCTCTAAGTCTCTAACGGCCTATGATTTTACTAATATATAAATTAGTAATTTTAAAATCCGTATATAAAGTTAGTATTTTTTTCGTTGACTAATTATCACATAAATATGCTAACCGAATTCCAAACTCTTATAGAAACTATATAAATAAAATAATTTATCGTGCTATCTTAAAATATCGGCTCATGATTCCTATGTTCCCTGATGATGAGCAATGCCCGATTTGCCGGAAAGCTTGCTTAGACCAATTTAGGGAGCATGCTCTGCACTGTAAAGAACTGTCAGGTTTTAAGTATAGGCACGACTGGGTGCGGGATGTCTTGGGGGCATCCTCAAACGGGCGGGGATCTCGGTGAAGAAAGAAGCCCCCGTAAACTTTTTGACAGATCCGAGGGAAGGAAGATCCACATTGCGCCCCGCGGACGTTTTAGTTTTCGGGTGGGATGCAGGTAAACACGCTTGTGTTGATCTTACCGGGGTTTCCCCCCTTGTAGGCTTTCGGGATACAGGTTTTGTCCCTGGTCAGGCGATTGCAAGGGCGGCAACAAAGAAAATGGACAAACATGCCAAAGCCTGCGAGGATAATCAACATTCCTTTATCCCTTTTGCCTTTGATACCTTTGGCTCGCTAGCCCCAGAAGCCATCAGATTTCTTGAACGGGTCCAACGGGTTGTTCACAGCAACATTTCGTCTCCTAGAGATCGGGGTTTCGTTTTTACTAGGTTAGGTTTCGCTATTCAAAAGGGGGTAGCGGCGCAGCTTGTTGCCCGCTTACCGGCTATCTTGGTGTAATTTGTTTGACCTTATATATAAATATATTACTACAAAAAAAAAAAAAAGATTATCGTTTTGCAGAGCAAAAAGTCCAAAACAAGTGTATACCGTTTAGGTAACTTATTTAAAAGAAATCAAGGTGTATTTATATGCAAGTTTGTTTCAATAAAAAAGAGAGAAAACAACAAAAAGTAAAATGCCGTATGGGAATCGAACGGGTAACCTATTGCTTAGAGGAAAAGGAATTTACCAAGTTCAGTTGGCATTATTTTAAGATTAAATGGCATTTATTTTTTTATATAAACTGTGCCATCGAAATTGCTAATTTTTATATAAAATTTTTAAAAAATGGACGTCCTAGGCTCGTGCCTAACCTAAAAGGCCTATTGGGCTAGCCCTGGTTTATGATATCTGATGGGTTAGGATAAATCACTAATGTTGATTATAAGCTAGTAGATAGAAAGTTGTCACAATTTTTGTTTATATAAATGAGAAACACATTTAAAAAGTTAAAATATTTACAAAACTTATTTTTAAACATACAATAAGTTTCCATGATTCATTGTTAATTAAGCGTGAGACAAACCAACCCTGTATGTCCATTTTAGGCTCGTCACAGTTTCCTAATACCCTACCATAAGAGTACGATGGCCTAAAAACTTCTTCTCCTTCAAAAGCATCAAGAAACAAATTATTAAACCTTTTAAAATAACACTTTCACTTCAATTTGCACAATAGTTTGATAATATCGGTAATTTGATATCCTTAATACAATAACAATAACTTAACATAAACTCAAGGTAAAATTACGTGATTTTCATACGTGCCTTGTACTAAAGGTCAATTAGCAATGCTTGATTGTAAAAATGTAAAATGGTAGGTGTTTTGGTCCAACATGATCCAGACACATAATTTTAACATTGCCAAAACAATTATTATATTTGTCTACATATGTACAAATTTACATCCAGGGTGTACAATCCAACTATGCATACAATATTGTATACGAACCCGAGGCGCAATGGGTGCGCGTCTGACTTGGAATCAGAAGGTTGCGAGTTCGATTCTCGCCGGGTTCAATTTTTTGGAGCTTTCGTTTTCTTTTCACAAAATGGGATTAATTTTACAATTTTAAAAAACTCTTATTATCACATAATATTTGAATGAGTAAATTACGATTTTGACCCATGTGGTTATATCACTTTTACCCTTTTAGCCCCAAAATGAATTTTTTAACATCTGAGCCCCCAACGTCTTTTTTTATAACTCTTTTGGCCCCTAAAAGTAAATGGATGAGGTTAATGTTAGGGGCCAAAAGGGTTAGAAAAAAAGACGTTGGAGGCTCAGATGTTAAAAGATTCATTTTTGGGCTAAAAGGGTAAAAGTGATATAACCACATGGGCCTAAATCATAATTTACTCTATTGGAATTTATTTTCGAAAATCCTTTATCCAAATCGGATTTACTTGATTTCAATAAATTCTTTATCCAAATCGGATTTATATTGCAGTTTTAAACAATTCGTAGACTCGCAAAATAAAAAGAAAACTTTGAATTTATTCAACTTAACGAATAGGTGTGTTCAAATATCTAACGTGTGTAATAAACGAGTATTCCCAGGTTCATTTTCTCCTACTAGAATTGAATTTACAATTTAAAATAGCTTTTAAAATCACATGAAATTTGAATCAGCACCCTTCTCGAAAACATTTTATCAACTTGTGTCATTTGAAATACATAAGAAATGAGTGTTGTATACTATATAGCACAATCTTTTTACTCATATCTAACAAGTAACAATTGTATTTCAAGGATAACCTAAAACTAAAATAGAACCACCTTATTAACTTCAATAAGAGTCTTAATTTGTTTCTTTAACTTTATCGATTCAACTTTCAACTCGAGTTTTGCGTACCTCTATCACTCACAGTAAGGAGTTAAAAACATAGAGGCATATTTTGTTTCCAGTATAAATCTTTACAAGAATCTATCTTTTAGTTTTCTTTGTGCGATCTTAAATTTACGTCTAACCAGATATAAAATAAAATTATTATTAAAATGACACGTTTTGACCCAAACCCATTACTCATTCTAACCCCTTTTTGTCACCGATTGTTGATCAAAATATCAGGGTCTAGATTCTAGCCAGAAATTGATCTCACAATAAGCCCCTCAAACGGGTCGAACAATAGGTATAAAGACACTTACCACTGAAAACATAACAAACAACCATTATAACAACTTCTGTATAAAGTTGGACTGAAAAGAGAAAGCAAATGTGTGTCTAGCATCTTAACAATGTCATTATCCTACATATAAAATACTCCATATCTTTCTGTGAATCCCTATCGCGTCTCATAAGACGCGTTATTATAATCTGCTATAAGCAACAAGGAAATAAAACTTGAAATAGATAGAAGGGCAATGCAGACCGTTTAATTTGTTGTTATAGGGGTCTAGGTACATACTAAAGCATACTCCATGAAAATTGAAAAGGCAAGGGCTTGAACTTCTTGTAACACGACCAGAGATGTTTGATGGAGATCACAAGATACAAGCATGGCTGCAATGCAAATATGCATACAATATGACCGTTTAAATCTGTGCTTTAGGTTATACTTTATCTTTAACGATTCAAACCAGTAAAATCCACCAAAAAAGTTAAAGAAGAAAACGGGTCAAATTGGCCAACAGTCAGTCACCCACACTGTGTTTTTAACGAAAAAGTTACATTATTACTACTATCGTACTATCTTTTTTAATTATATTAGACACACCAGCTATTTATAAACAATTTAAATTTTTTGTACAGAAACTACCCGTTTTGACCCTTTACTCAACGGGACTATTTTTCCACTGGTAATCCTCAGGCACGGAAAATCATGATGTTGTAAAACAGATGTAAAATAAATTTAAAACTAGTGGGCGTGTTGACATGTTTAGTTAAAAAGGTTAGGCGTGTTGATGTGTTTTATTAAACGGGTCGACATATTTAATTAAACGGCTTAAACTGGTTGATCTAAACATGACCCGTTTGATTAAACATGTAAATTCAAACACAACACGTTTATTAATCTGGTTACACATAAAAACTGAAAACCTAATTATTTTTCATGTCGTGATGGGTCAAGAAGTTAAATCACTCCTACGAGTAAATTTAAGAAGTGTTTTTCAACGCTTCATACTTCAAAAGCTATGTTAAATATCTAAAGTAATACGAGTCTGTATATAATTCTATCTTTATGAATGAAAAAAAAAAAACATTGAACCACACACGCACGTTGCGCCGTGTTAACTCGCAAAATTTAGAACGAAATGTAAAACGGAAATTTGCGAAAGAATAAAAGTATATGGGACCAAAGTTGAAAATAAAAAAAGTTGTCAAGTTAAATTGTAAAAGATGAAAAGTTTTGGGTCAAATTTTGTGAGCTTAGATTGTAAAAGAAAGTTTTGTGTTAAAAGTAAAAAATCATTTAAAAAAACACCCCATTATAAAAAAACACCCCATTTAAAAAGAACACCATAAGCATGAGATACAATATCATTATACATAGAAAACTTGCAAATTAATAGTATGTAAATATTACCTATTGGCCATGGCTTCTGCTGAGAGATTGTTGTGCCATTCGCTTTCGACTGGAAATTTGACGATCATCCTGCAAAAACACATGCCAAGTTAGCAGTCATTCAACATGTAGCGATTAACACTTTGTTTCTATTTAACCAACATATTTGATTTCTGTTTGATTATAAAATTAAAATGCTTCTTGAATACAATGCAATATCTATCAACATAGCTGGCTGCTGATTATCTCATTGAAACCTCTAATAAACTAAAACATTACACAGAAAAAACAGCAAGCATACAGTACCATGTACCTAAATGGTGTTAAACTAAACATCATATACAAACAGGAAAAGACCAACATACCTTGTACAACGAAGCAGCAGATTCAGATTCAACAGGCTGATTCGGGTCAAGTGTTTGGAAGCCATCCAAAGCATCTAAGGTCAGCTGCCATCCACAAAGGGCTAAAGCACTAGCACTAGAACTTGAACCGTTACTTTTGGTAACACCAGCTGCAGCAACATTCCCATTTACCCAAGGACAGAAGAAATTATGATGCTTAATTGGATCAAACTCCACCGCTTCATCAAAGTTGCTTTCTCCAGTTGGAGGGCCTAAACAAAAACACACTACCAGTTTAGCCGTCTAGCGGCAACACAGTTGGCTTAAAGAACAATAGACAGCTGGAAAGTGCATACGTGTATATGTACAATAAGATAAAGAGCATACAGACGTGTGTTAATTATGATAGATTTGCGTAGAGGTAGCAATTTTTCAGAATTTTTTACGATCTGGAGTGATTTACACACACCAAGCCTGTAAATGAACCGAATGAACACAAACATGAACATATAATCGAACACATTTTTTTTTTCATGTTCGTTTATTAAGAAAATAGGCATGTTCGTGTTCGATTCTGTTCGTTCCTTGTAAAACCTAAACGAACAATTCACAATCGTAAACAAACAAACTTAAACGAACTAATTTAACAAACAATAAATAACACAAATGAACATAAATAAATGAACAGAAAGTAATTTTTTTACATAAAGCAGTGATTAATTACGATAAATTCTGTTGGAAGACTATTTTTGTTACTAGAAAGCCCAATTACCAATTAGTTATATTATACAAGTAGCTAGAAAGTTCCTTTTATGTTTACTATTTATATAAATTTAACTACTAATGTGTTTAAATTGAAACGAACATAAACAAACATAAACGAACATAAATTTAACCACTAATATAAACGAACATAAACAGACATTCACGAACATGAGTGAACGAACAAAACGTGTTCATGTTCGTTTGTTTATTAAATAAATGAACATACACGAACTTCCCGCCGAACAAGTTCACGAACAGTTCATGAACATTCGATTCGTTTACAGGCCTACCTCTGATTGTGTGGTTATAAACAGAGAATGAAAGTGTGTGTATGTGTGCATGAAAAATAAAGACATGAATGGACCTACCTATCCCATTGGCAACCGTATAATTTGTGAATCCACATTCATCAGTAGGGGACGACTTTCCAGCCTGTGTCACCTCATCCTTTGATGCTTCAATCCCCGAACATAAAACCGCATTGCAAGAAAGAGACGGGTGGGTGCTCTGCTCATGCCCTAAAACATTCATATTACTAGTCTTCTCACCACTTTCAACTGATTCCGCCTTCGTTGACCCAACAATCTTTGACCCGCTATCTGCTCTTCCAACGGACCTCGACATCAGATCTTGATCCATTTCTTCCGGCACGAAATCACCCATCACTCCAGGATCCGTAGCAAATTCACCATTTTGACCTTGGTTTTCCGTCACTTCAGCCAGTGGTTCCATATCACCGACAACACTTTCAGTCCTGTGAACGGACGCTTCAGCACCGTGAATTTCAGCTTCATGGCTAGCCCCCATTCCGACACTTCCGCCGCTAATAGCGAGGCTCGGACCACCGTCCCTCCGGTGTTCGGTGGCGGTGTCGGTATTCAATACCTCCTCGTCGTTCGTGCTGCTAAGCCCGATCTCACCTGGGGCCTGAACCGAAGCGGGACAGATACTCTGCTGGGCTTGATTACTAAAATTTAAATCTGACGGGTCGTTTAGATCAGGACTTTTGAAAGCCGACACAGATGGATCGTTAACATCAACATCATCGATATTTCCGGGACGATTTTCGACGCTTTCCATTGAATCGTTATCATCATCATGATAAACCATATCCATTGCAATAACGGATGAAGCGCGTGTGGAATCAATAGCAGATGGATGAAAGTGAGCATCTTGTTCGATATCGAAATACAACGTTTGGCTAGGGCCCGCACCAGATGAGTCTCGTTTATACGATTCAAAAACATGAGACTCACGCTCACACGTGCGTTTAGACGGGCCAGATGACTGTTTACTGTCGTTGACTTCATCCCCGTCACGGTCAATGACAATTCCCTCAACACTATCCGCCTGTTGCATCATGGCATGCGGTGGTCTGTCGACAGTGCTCCCACCTTCATCTAAATTCCGTTTGCGGGTGCTCGGACCTCGGGATTCGTAAGATGCTGCCCGATCACCGACCTCGCTACTTGTGGGCTGCCCGATAATAAGATCTTTCCCGATATTTACGTCTTCGTATTGTTCAGGTACCACGGTTTTCTGCGTATTTCCACCAGAAAACCCACCCCCCATCGTAAGATCCAAATCGACACCAATATTCGACATCGACTTTCCTTCCCCGGTGGTTGCCGCTTCATCAAGGTCATTTTGGTCTTTCTCCATGGGGTCAGTGCCAACCCATCCGTTTATCCCGCTGGCTGCACTCACTCCACGGGTCAGAGCCATTTTTTTGCTTGTTTCGGGAACGTCGCTAATATTAGGGGCAAAACGAGCAGGACGGTTGACAGTCAAAAAGTTCAAGATTCTGACAGTGGCCCCACATAAGCTACATTCGAGCAAAGGTGATCTCCCTCTAAACTGTTCGTTCTTATCGAGACCCTTTTTGGTTGAAGCCGATAACGGTTTTTTGTTAGGATGTCGGTCTTCTGGTGGTGCACAATCTGTAATGGGACTGAATGAACATCCGTTTCTAGCTGATTGAGCCGAATGCTCTTCACAGTCTTGAACGTTTCGAACCCATGTCGGCTCCCATCCACAAAGGCTTATCAGCTTTTGGGCCTAAACACAGATGAACAGTGATCAGTAAAAAAACATAAAGCTCACAAATGATGATAATAAGAAGAGGTGACAATTTCAATCCATTATATATACTATAAATATGCTATTTTGTCAAATATCAAACACCTTTAGCCCCTCAACTTTAATAATAAACAACTTTAGCCCCTCAACTTTAATGATGACATATTTTAGCCCCTTAACTAAACAACTTTAGCCCCTCAACTTTAATAATGACATATTTAGCCCTTTAACTACATCAAACATAAGCCCCTCAACATTAATGATGACATATTTTAGCCCCTTAACTAAACAACTTTAGCCCCTCAACTTTAATCATGCCATGTTTATCCCCTCAACTTTAATAATGACATGTTTAGCCCTTTAACTACATCAAACAACTTTATCCCGTTGAGTTTAATGAGAAACAACTTCAGCCCATCAACTTTAATAATGGCATGTTTAGCCCCTTAACTAAAACATCAAACAACTTTAAGTCTCGCGATTTGCTTATTTTTATGTACGTTTCGAACCCACTATGGAGCGTGGGTGGTAACCGTAACCCACTAGTTTACTTATTAATCAGTCAAGCTGGGTTGTGTTTTAGCTCAATACAGAAATCCAAATATTAGCTGAAACGTAGCAGGGAAACAATTTGAAAGTCACCCAAAGTCTATTTTTAATGCAAACCATCTCCGAACCGTTTTATAAAAGTTTCAGATTATTACTCTAATAATATTGTTTTGTAATAAATGATGATAATTAACAAATTAATAATTTTTGGAAAAAAAAAACAAAAAGTGTTAGTAGGACAACCAAACCCACCCTCGTACGCTTTGACCCGTAATAATTCATAACATGTTGCCATGTTTCAACCCGACCCAGCCTTGACTTGTTACCCAAACCAACCAATGTAAGTGATGCATGCAACTTACACGTGAATATATGCATAACGCCTCTTCTCTGGCATTATCTGAACCGGATGCGATGTCTGCCTTAAAACCTGATTCCCCTGTGGCGAAAGTATGTGACTGAACCAAAAAGCGGTCAATTTCTGGGCCTCTAGAGACCCTCATCTGGTCAAGTGTGGAAGCAGCCACAATTGGTAGGTAGAGAAACTGAAACAATCCGTCACAACGGTCCTTGTAACCGCCAATTAGGGCTGATGGCGGCGTAGGAGGGAACTGCACTAAGCTTTCAGCACAGCTGTTTCCTCTCCATGGGCAAATTACTTTGTGTCCTTCATCAAGCTGATTGCCGAATTCTTCTCCTACATTACCACCTGTTAACAACATACGAAAATACATATGTGAAATCGTTCTTGTATTCATTATCTGAAATAATGACACATAATTATAATAAACTAGTATTTTGACCAGCCGTGCGTTGCGGCGGGGTCGAAACTTAAAGAGTTAAATAACTCAAATTTGTGCCGTCAAATATCTGACCCGACTCGTTTCTGAACAAAGCTTACGTCAAAACGTAAACCAGCTGAAAACACGCATAAAATAAGTACGAAAACGTATTATATTTGACATGACTCATTACCAAGAAAATTTTATGTCAAAAAGTAAACTAACTTGAATTTATACCGTAACGTACTTAAATAAAGCAGGAAGAAAATAGTAATTTTTAAGTTAATGAATGGTACCGCGCATTCCGCGGCGTTGAAACGTAAAGTAACTCGAACTTATATACCGCCTTGTGAAAACGTATTATATTATATATGACAAAACGTAGACCAACCGAAAACGTAGACCAACCGAAAACATACATAAAGGTAAGCACAAAAACGTATTATGTTTGACCCACGTACATAAAAATAAGCATGCAAAACTCGAGGGGAAGTAAAAATGATATTTTACAAATTTTTTATAAAGCTAAGGGGTGCAAGTAACAATGCTGAATGTTGAGGGTAGAAAATAAAAAAAAAAAAAAAAAAAACAGAAAAAAGACGAAAGAAATAAAAGAAAAAAAAAAAGCTTGACAAGACATTCGCTACAGTGCCAAACATTTTCTCAAATGTTATATATATAATTGTAGCAAATTTGACCTTTTGTAGGAGTCCATGAATCCGGTGCGACATACTTGAGGGTGGCACAGCAAGACTCGCATTCGATTTTATCCACATCCACGTTTACCCAACCTCTTCTTGCACAGGCAAGCGAACTAGCAGCCTGGATGAGATATAAAAGATATAAAAGGTTCCATTAATGCATGTTGAAGCTTTGGCATGTTAATACCGCATTAAAAAATAAAATAGATAAATGATCTAATTCAAACCTTAGGCTTTCCAAACCAATTTGCGGGCTTAAATGTAGACAGTCTCCTTAACAGATCACCTCGTTCCCATGGTCTACAAGAAGGCTGAGACGATCCAAGAGCTGAACCACCGACACTTGCACTTAACGAAATCCACATGGGCTGTGAACCAATTCGGGATAGGGAACCCACTTTGGATCCCTGGCCATGACCCAACCAGTCTGTACTGCCAGCATTCGTGGCAACCGCAGGTGACGATGCCCCAGCAGAACTGATAAGAATTTTGATCAATTAAATAACAAACAAACGTAACGTAACAAGTAATATCCCAATCAAAAAACAGAGTCTAGAGAGAGTGAGATAGGGCAAACTTCACCTCTATCCCGGCTCAATGATTAACTAGTGAATACCATATATACAGATTCATATGTAGTACAAATTCATTTCCATATTCATAGCATTCACAGGTTGACTAACAAAACTCTTAATGATTTTCTAATTTTAGAATCCCGATCGCTCGTGTTTAATTCAAAATCGATGCAAAGATTAATATATTCCCACTCAAACTTAGTGTTTGCATTTACATCCCAAAATTCAATAAATTACACTATGCAACCGAACAGATAAAAACAATATTAACAACACAATTGGAGCCGATACGAAAACACACAAATATGCCCTAAATCAAACTACAAAGACATAATAAAGGTTACAAGCTAGGGTTTTCTACTTTTGTTCGTAATTGAGCATAAATTACAGGTATATAAGTGCGATCAAATCACAGAACATTTAAATGAGCTGAATTAGAATAAAAATCAATGATGCATAATATGGAATTGGGGAAAAGTGATTGCTATCGAATTAGGGTTAGGTATTGTTATACCTTGCAGCAGGTGTAGGAGGACGAGAAGATGAATTGCGGAAGAGTAAGGGGTCACCCGACGAGCTGATTCCTTCTTCTCTCATTTAGTTTTAGAAAAAAAGATTTTGTTTCAGTGAGTGATGATTGATTTCTTGCAGTTTTGATGGGTCTAGGCTTGCTTGTAGCCCGTAGGTCGTTAGTTCTTGCTCCGGGGGCACGTGCATCGTGCGTGGGTATTTTTTGTGGGATGTTTACGGTTTGGTTTGGTTTGGTTCGGTTTAGAATTGCTGAGACTACCCGGTATGGTGAGGCTCGCCACATCACCGAAAGTGAGGATGGGCCTAAAGGAGATGGACCAAGGGGGTGGAGGATGGACCTAAATAGGGGTAAGATCAAATAAAAAATTTGTTTTGCCTAAGTAGAATGAGAAGTAATCTTAACCATTCATTTTTCAAATCAATAGTTAAGATGAAAGTGTATGAAAAAGGAGGACTGCAAGGGTATCTTGGAAAAATCATATTTATGGACTTTCTCTTTCCATATGCAAGGCACATGCATATTTCACCCTCATTTTTTAAACGTTCATAACTTTTTTATACGACATTATTTTTTCATAAAAAATTCGCCGTAAAATCGAGCGTTTTTTTATCTTTAATTTGAGTACCATATTGCTATATAAAATATGAAGACTAAAAAAACCCACTAAAATGTGTTGTATTTCTATGTTGTATAACATTTTTTTTGTGCTAGATTTTTGTACTATATTTTTGTGCTGAATTTTTTTGTCTTAAATTTTTTTTCTCAATTTTTTGTGCTGGATTTTTTTGTACTACATTTTTTGCTGAATTTTTTCGTGTTATATTTTTTTGTACTAGATTTGTTTGTGCTATATTTTTTTGTACTACATTTTTTGTGCTAGATTTTTTTGTACTAGATTTTTTATTGTATTTTTAAAAAAACAAAAGAGGTGCCACATAACATTTTCACTCCTATTTATAAGGACCAAAATGCCCTTCAATCCTAATTGTTAGGAGTGCCTCATGGCATCATCACAATCCTTCTTAGGCTACTTAGGCAAAATCCACTTTTTAGTGTATCCTTCCCCGACCTAAATATATATATATATATATATATGTATGTATGTATGTATGTATGTATGTATGTATGTATGTATGTATGTATGTATGTATGTATAGTTATGTGTGTGGAGGAGTGGCCCGTCGCAGGCGTCCTTGGGCCGACGGAGAAGACGGGACGGGGCAAGAGGGGGTGGGGTGTGGGGGTGCGGCGCCGGGGCTCGCCGGGGCAGGGCCGGCCCCCATACCGTTTAGTCTGAATGTTTTGGTTTGAAATGTTAACCTCACACTTTGGGGAATATACAAACTGAACTGAACCAGACATTATAGTCAGGTTCGGCTAGTTTGATGAATATTTTTAAGGTTTTATTGTTCGATTTTACGAATTTTAAAAGAAAACTTTATATATATAATTAAAAATGTGTATTTGTTTAGTTAAACGAAATAAATATGAACACATGTCTTCGTCACTTACTCTTTACTAGTAATTTATTTTTTCGAACGACAAATTTCTTTAATTTCTTTCACCTGTTGGACTTGAACCCAAGACCTCCATCTCCTAAGAAGTTTAAAATTTTTACCTTTGCCAATGAACCACCACCCCATTGGTTTTTACTAGTAATCTATACTAGATTATAATATATTTGGGAAGAACATTTTACTATACTCAAAAGTTAAGGGTGTTTTTTTTTATTTAATACATAATGTATAACCTTCAAAATAAAGGTAAACTAGTCTTTCAAATAATAATTACACTTAATCCCTTATCTTAGTTTACACTTTAATTCACTTATCTTTAACTAAATTCTGGTAAATTAATTACTAGTTACACTTATGTCTCATTATTTTGAACTAACTACATTCACAATTTTTAAACGAACATATTTTTTTTCATGTGTTAATATTTTTTAAATAAACTACATCATAAAAACAAACATTCTATTCTCTTTAATTTGAGTATAATACTGCTATAGTATTTTTTTTATTAAAAACTTGATATGTTAAGTAATTAATAATGTCTAGGGTGAGCGATAATCAAACCGTCAACCGAAATTAACAAAAAATCGTTTATTGGTTATTTATCCTCAAAAAACCGAAATTAACCGAACTGAATCATTCATATGTTCGTATATTTCTAGCTTTTATATTTCCATTACATGTATTTCATGTGTATATACCTCCATTTCATATATTTATACCTCCATTTCATATATTTATAGCTCCATTCCATGTATTTCTAAGGAAAATATTTAACCCAAAGTTTGGTTCGATTATTAACCGAACAAAACTGAAAACCAACAACCTAACCGAATAAACCAAAAACAGATTGATTAATAAAATAGATTAGGCTAATAACCTAAGAGTGCACAATGATGGCAATGTCTGTGTTCTCCGCCGCATCATGCGGACACTTTTCTACTTATTTATATTGTGTCTGGTTTCAACTCAAGTGCTTAATTGTATTATGTAAACAGAAAAAGAAGAATTTTAATATAGTATCGGTTTGCAATCTTGCATAACGACAATATAGAATCTGGTTACACTTCCAGATTATATTTATAAATACAATCAAACTCTATTAGTGTGGAGAGTAATGGCATTGTTTGTCTTGAAGATTTTTTTAAAAATATTTTGTCCAGATAAAGCAAGTCTGATCGATGTCGTAAGGTCGGTCAAAAAATATATTTAAAAGTGTCCTAATCACCTTTAACTAGTGAAGATTAAGTAGGGTCTCGAATCCACAGGGATTAGTGGAAAGTGTTAAAGTTCATTGCTTTTGTAATTATCTAATTCTAAAATTATTTTCTTTTTGCTAACTGAGAGACTTATTGTAAAAAGACCAATCTCCGGGTTTTCGGGTTGTGTAGAAAATCGGGTTACTTAATTACTATAAATTGGAAATCACATTGACATGATTTTTAATCTACTTGTTTTGATAAATAACTAGCATATAATATATTTGATTGCAATGATTCACGATCTAAACAGAAAGCTTGATGCAATTGAATAGCAACCTAGTTAATTACCAATCTTAGATTTCACAAACACAATCAAATTCAATGGTTAAAGATTAATAAACAATGACAACTTAGAATTTAATCTCAATTGTTAATGACAAGGCCAAATAAACGATGAACAAGTGTGTATACGATAATCCAACAACCGTTTAATAAAAAAACAAGTAAACATAAAGATAAACTAACCAAATGGTTAGACAAATCTCAATCCAAAGTATGTAAATACAAGTTAACCCACTTCCTAACACAAACCCTAGCCCCGGAGATGATCACGGGTGGTTTAGCCGCTCATGTTCTTGATTTGATCTTCAATCTTGATGAGGAATTGCATGATTGATGATTAGATTGAGGTTGGGAACTCCAAAATTCGTCTTTGGGAAGTGGAAAACGGCTAGGGTTAATGATCTTTTCGTTTGGGGAATGTTTGAGCTTAAATAGGGTGGAAAAACATGAAATTCGCGAGTCAGATATGGGATTCAGCGCCCAGTGCACCAAAACAGCGCCTAGTGCGCTAAATTGCCTTTTCTTACTGTGGTGCGCTGAAATCAGCGCCTAGTGGTGCCAATTGCTATCAAACTTCCCGTTTTTCACATTTTGAGCTTCCAACTTGTGTGTATGCTTCCAATACTTCATAATGTTTCCTGAAAACCTTTCTTCAAGCTCCAAAAGCCATCAGTTAGGCTCCAGGTACCTGCAAATCAAAACCAACTCAAAGTAAACCGTTTTTATACACATAATCATGTAAAACCTCATAATTAAACACTTTAAAACACGATTAAACACCCTTACATTAAAATCTTGAAGATATTTTTTAAATATGTCTAGGTAAAGCAAGTCTTGAAGATTTTTTTTAAATATTTTGTCCAGGTAAAGCAAGTCTTTATTTTACGTAAACTATGTTTACATATTTGGTACTTTTAAACGAGTCATCTGTCATTTGACACTTTTATTATTTTTATTTTACTAATTTTACGAATTATTGTATTATGGTGTCTAAGACTGAACGGTGTAGAGGGCGTGGAGAGTGGGGGTAAGCCCTTCCATGCTAAGAACACCACCTGTCCCCTCTACCGAGGGTAGTCTCTTCCCCCATGGAGATCTCCACGGGCATATAGGCATTTTACTTTGATGTTGCCCCTTTTCCATCATTGAATTTTAGCCTCATGCCCTTGCCTGTCTTGCATTTTACCACCCCTTCCATTTTGTGCATTGGAGGGCAAAGCCCCCAAAGTCTAGGTGGCACCTACGTGTCAGCCTTGACCTTGCCCACCACACTGTATAGTCTAACGATGACCCTCTACCCCTCCTTGCTTGTGCTACCACTATCAATCCGTCATCACCCCAACCCTTACTACACAGTATTTCCCTCCTCTCTTTGCGACATACATAAAAGTAGCACTTTTGAATTATATTAGCACATAAAAATTAATGAAGATAATTGGTTTTAGCACATATTTGAATAATATCAGCACTTTTCTTAATCAGCACATTGAAAACAAAAAGAAGATCCAAATAAATAATTAATTGCTTGTTAACATATTTATAGGGAATTACTCTCTTATACAAAAACCAACTGACACCTTTTCATATACATACAGATATTAATTCGCATCCGTTAAAAACAAATCATCGTTGAACTCGCGTCAGTAAAAAAAAGAGATGATGCTTCGGTTTAGTAACCGCCACTTCAAACTTAAAAAAATGTATACATACAAAAAAAAAACAACCAAAATAACCGACGCAACTTGGGTTAACGCCATGGCCATAAACAATTTAACAACCGGAGAATGGACACACACTGTTATAGCACCGACAAAACCAACCGGAGAATGGACACACCGTTACGGCACCGACAAAACCATTCATAAACCATCATCCGACAAAATCATTCAACAACCGCCGTTGATAATCAAACCGACGCGTCTTCACTCCAACCACCGTCTCCCCCGTCTGCTACCGTTTCACACCCTATATAACATCACCGATCTGTATATTTACAATTATTTCTTGGTTGCCGCAAACAAGACGTGTTGATGTAGAAAGACAACAGAGAGACGGTGATCACTGATCACAGAGGAAGTTTGATGACGGTAGTGGTTGTTCTCCGGCGACGCGCACGTTCTTTACCTCAAACACCAACGTCTTCGATGCCGGTTTTGGCAACGATCTTCAAATGCTTCACCATCACGGTTCAAACAGATGAGAAGGATGCTGATGGGAGTAGTGCTGGGGTTTGGGATGCGTTATGGGCGACCCGTGCATAAAACGACCACAACAACACCCACCACCGCTGCACCTTCACCATCACCACCACAACACCCACCACCGCTACACCGTCACCACCACAACACTCACCACCGCTGTACCTCCACCGTCACCACCACCACTACACCGTCAATACCACAACATCCACCACCGATTTTTCAACAACAACAAGACGATCTTCAACAATTGAAACATCATCATGGTAACAAGTCACACAAACCCGATCCCCATTTCGCTCAATTTCATCATCATATTCTTCAGTTTCTTTATCTTGTTCATCCAAGACGGATACTAGCTCGATGGTTGGTGAGGGTAGCAGAGGTTAATGCTTAATTTCATATGCAACCACTAAATGATCCTCTCTCGGTGAAGAAACATCGGTCGAGTGGAATTATGAAATTTAGAAGAAATATATGAAATTAATCGTATTTAGAGACATAGCTAGCATACATCAGTAAGCGAATTGACATCCTTTGCAGAAATATCCCCATGATTTTCATTAAAGTTAACTGGTCCTTCAAGCGCACTTTTGCAGGATCATCATCTTTCTGCTCCTTTTGTTCATGTGATTTCTAAGAACAAAAAATGAAATAAAACTATATTAATATGCTTCAAAATATGTTACTTTCACTGTCCCTTCAGTAAAAAGAACAATTAAAAAGTAATTTACCCAATATGGGTGTTTGTTGATGTGGGTTTTTTTACGGGTAGTGTTCAGAGGAAGAATTGAGTTTGGGCATAGTGTTTGTTGTCTGTTGGGGTTGGGTTTTGTAGGATGTTTATTCTTTTATTGTCTGAGATTTTGGGTGTGTATCGATTCTGTTATGTTGTTTGTGGCTGGGACAGTTGTTGGTGGTTGAGGGTGGTGGTTGGGGATGGTTATTGGTGGTCGCTGGAGAAAGGTAGAGAGAGAGACGGTGGTGGTGGCTGGAGAAAGGTACATAATTTATATTTATATATATTATAATATTATAAGTAAAAGTTAATGCATTAAAGTTGTACTCATGTGCATACAAGAATTTTACTTTGGGTGTAAATGACCAAATTACCCTTATAGTTAACAGACTTGGTGGATGAAGTTAGAAATTTGGACTCAAATGGTTAAAGAAAATGCTTATAAGGACTCAGGTCGTTAAACTTTTTGCTTTTGGACTCAACTAGTTAAAACCCATAAAACACATGGACTCAAAAAGTAATTTACCCTTTAATTTATATATGTACAAAGCATTGCGTTTAATCTCAATCTACTAAATCATTTGTATTCTTTTATCTTTACAAGGTTAGTATTTGTATGCATTAAACTTATGGGGTATTTTTTTAATAATTCCTCAATGTAATTTAATTTAACTTAAAAACATAACTCATTTTGTTATTATTATTTTTTTTAAATACTTTACTGATATGTAATATTTATCCCATACACCTAATTCAATTAGATTTTAATTTTTTGTATTTTACTATTTATCTACTTTTTTAATGAAAATTTAGAAGATTAAAAAAAAAACATGATTAAACTTTATGCTTTCGCATAATCCTATGATAAACTTTGTGTATACTAATATTTAAGTAGTTGCAATACTTGATGAATTAACTCATGTTGGCATATGTTTTAAACAAAACGGGGTCATGTAATTCTTAATTGAATATGTAAGTTTTCATGGTTATGTCTAATATTAATGTCTTTGCATGAAACCTTGGATGAATGTTTTTTTTTCTTTTTTGTCATTCTAATATGTGGTGTCGTTGATAGCTTAAAGAAAAAGGTGTACATGCACTAATCGGTCTTTATCTTAATTGTTGAATGTTATGTGCCTTATGTCCTAGGCTTGATGCAAAACTACTATGGAGCCGAGGTCTCACTGAAAGCAGCTTTTTTATTTCTACGGGGTAGATGTAAGGTTGTCTACATCTTACCCTACTCAGACCCTAGCTAGCTCAGCTTTGTTATTAGTGGGATTTACTGAGTATGATGATGATGATTTTAAAACCTAACGTGTATCTTTGTTTGTTTTTTATTAATTTATTAAAAACGCAACATTCCGCCGCAACGCGCGGGTAACGCCAACTCGTTCAATACAATTGATATTATTTAGGATATTATTTTATCATTTCTCTATAATTGGTTGGATGCCACGTGACACTTTTTAAATGGTTCTTACAGTTTGTATGCGAAATGTGGTATGTATTTGATCCTACTCCTGTGTAAGTGTTTGATTAGGGAGTATAAGTGTATAACAATACGGTTTATAAATATTTCAGTATCAATATACATAAAAATTTACATACATGTGTAAATGTTGTGTTTAAAAGTTCAGTGTTTGCTTCAGATTTTTATATGCCCATGTCTTTTGTATAGACGACCAAACCTTATTCAATGGGGCATAAAAACAAATTTATTACAAAGGAGATGTTTTATGCAAAAAAAAATTGATGGTAATGAGAAGCGTGTGAGCTTAACGTTGTTTTTTGTCGACTTGACTAGCTGCAACAGAAGCCGAAAACATCACCACTTATAAACCATCTAACAAAGATACAAAAGCTTTTCCCCACAAGCAGCAAAAAATGTCTAGGGACACCTTACATGTCCAGGGTTTTGAAACCATGAAAGTTCATATCAACATTACTGTAAGTGGTTTTTTTAGAATGTCATTACATGTGGTGGTTTCCCCCTATATTCACATCGTATGTATTCTATACTTCATTTCTCTCATCTCTGATTTGGGCTGGTTTTTAAACGGATGGCGATATCTTGTCACATTCGCCCACCTGAAAAAGAAGTGGCTGGTCAGACCATGAACACCCAAAGCCAAAATATAGAGGTGGCGAAATAATATCGACATATCATTGGCAAGTTGGGTTACAAATCAAAACCGATGCAGTTTACTTTAGAACATATAACTCTTAGTGTGGGTAACAGTCGAGTTGGGCCTATCAACAAACACTTATTTTCTTTTTTACTGAATTTATAATAAGGGATAATGTATATGGAATTATGGATGTCACTCAAGTATTCGACTTTTTTTCCTATAATGTTTATCTTGTGTCAATTATACCAATATGGATAAAGAAAACATGTCAAATGACGGAAATGCAAAGCTTTTGAAAATCTTAAAGACATTTGTCATTTGGCAATTCTGTATCACAAATGGTATAAACGACACAAAACACACGATTTGATGGCGTGTAAGATGGTTTAAAAAAAACACATGCCAGAATATCAATAAAAACTTACAATTTTAACATAATGTTTTCAATGACATAATTCAGGAGGGTTTAAAGAAGATTACCAATGATCTACCCATGGTTCCCTTGGTCTTTGAATCAAAATGATCCCTCTCACAGGATGTTCTAAGACTAACGCATCCGTAGCAGCAGAATAACCCATATCCGCGACTGATTTAATCGATTCCGATAGCCGATTGAACAGATTCATCAATGCTATTACTTCATTCCTTTGCAGTTGCAGCTGCATCTGTGATCCAGTAAGGTATAGATATCAAGGCGGACAAAA
The DNA here is from genome assembly GCA_030545235.1 of Helianthus tuberosus. Taxonomy (NCBI): domain Eukaryota; kingdom Viridiplantae; phylum Streptophyta; class Magnoliopsida; order Asterales; family Asteraceae; genus Helianthus; species Helianthus tuberosus. The sequence continues at coordinate 69,256,243 of CM060365.1, read as the reverse complement.
ATTGGGACTTTGATACATAAAAAGTTAAAAACCTTTGAAACTATGTATGTGATACTCACAGGCTGATGTGGCTGTTTTTGATCATCAACAGAGAACAGTATTTTTAGCGCAGTTCCTAGGCCAAGGACCTGTAGTTTTCCCCACAGACGACACGTGTCGCACCCTACACAACCCATGAGGACACTGCAGCATGTATTCTTTTTGGTTACAAATAGGAAGACAACCAGGGGTCTAAACGAGCCCAAGCGCTCGGTAGCTACTCAAGATCAGTTTGCTATAGCTCATATCGAGCAAAATGAGCTCGAGCTTGATCCTAAATTAGAGCTTCTTTAATAAACTAGCTAAAGCCAAGTTCACATACCCAGCTAGAATACGAGCCTATTATTTATATAAATACAATAATTTTTATTTAATATAACAAATATAATATTACATAATAAATACTATTATACTAATTATGAGAAAATCAGCTTCATAATATATATAAAATAAATTTCTAGATATCTCATACATATGTATATATATACATAGTTATATAAGGGGAGGTTAACGTACAATAGCTCCTTAACATGCGACGGTACGCGACTTAATTACAAACGTTATAACTTTCAAACCCTAATTACACATGAAGAAGAAATCATGCATGGCCAAAACACAAATCACGGTACGCATGTTATTTTGTTGGTCGCGTACCGTTGCACGTTAAGAGACTTTTGTATTTTAAACTTTTTCTAGTTATATATGTATTATATAACTAAAATAATTATATAATAAACGATCCTAGCTCGAGTTTTAGACATAGAGCTCGAAACGAGCCAAGCTTGAGCTCTTGACTCATTTACACCACTAAACACACAACATTACAATATATACAAGACAAGTAAAATACTATATCAAGTATAAACTAAGAGATATTTTATATAGATGGAACTTTATACAGGCATAACAAGCTTATATAATACACCCAATATCGAAGAAAAGGGCCTACTTCTTAGTTGAATCCTGTTCACTTCTAGGTTTGCAACTACAAAAACTTTTTTTTTTTTGTAATATGAAGTACTTAAATGTACATTAAAACAACCTGGTCAATTGTAACGTTAAAAAGCAACTCATTTGATCATATGATGATCAAACGAGGAAGCGGCATTTTGACCCATCTACTTCAAAACGGTCAGTTTGGAATATATTTTTTTCTCTAACGAGTAGAATTTAAAGGCTGGACCTTATGTTTCTGAACTGGTTCTGGATCTGTTGCTTCAATTCAGGTCCACTTTGACCTTGCCAAAGTTTAGCCTCATCAAACGAAAGAGGGCACACAGCTTGTAATTTGGGATTGTGAAGTAGTTTTTGGATCAACGAATGGACTTTCAGATCTTTAGTACGGTTACCAGAGTCATATTGGGCCTCCTCCAAGCATGGGCCTGCCTGTGATATACATATATATATATATATATATATATATATATATTAGATACAAACATCATGAGAGAATATTGAATGAAGTTTTTCCTGGTAAGGGTACTAAAGAGTGCTCACTTTTGTTATTGCTCCGAGAACGAAAAGGAAAGTGAAGTATAGGTTTTGAACACGCTCGGGATGATTCAAGACACGATCATACATCAACTGAAGATTTGCACCCCTCTAAATTGCAACCAGCAAATACTTTAGTTAATTAATTAACAGCTTCTAACTGAAATATTACTGACTTTTTTTAACATTAAGATCCATAAGGGAAAAGATAACATGTAGTCTTACAGGTCACAAACCTGACTGGTTTTTTCGTCAAGTAGATAATCGGTAGCTATGTGGACAGAAATTGAGGAATGCAGTCCCGACATCAACCTGTATAGCACTTTTTTCTCTGGGCAGCTATTTCCCGACGAATCTGCACAAAAAGGTGATTTCAAGGAGTTATATTAAATGAACTCTTCAAAAATAGACATACAAACATATGAGAACTTGGGCTTACATTCTGGACAAAGTTGTGAATATACAGCATCCCATACTCTTCTGGCTGACGGTCCTGAGTAACCTGTGTGACGTTCGGGATTCAGTTGCAAATTCAGAATTTCATCTGCAGATTAAAGAATTTCAATCTATAGTTAAGAGTTTTCAATTGAAACAAGGATATTCCAAAAAAAAAAAATAAAAAAAAAATAGGTGTTGTAGGTAATGACCCTTATAAGTTTCATAGTCATTAGTCCATGGATCAACAGCAGCCTCTGACTTCCCCTCCTGGCATATAAGATCATTTGTTGGAACGACATGCAGTGATGGCGTCTTAAAAGATTCTGGTTCATATAGTAGACTGCAATCATCAGGACTTCTGCACTTACCATCATCAGGCCAAAAGGGACAATACAAATTTGAATTAATCTGTCACAAGTGAAACCACAAGGGTCATAACTACTTGAATAAAACGATCCCAAATATTTTGACAATAAACAAACATATTTATTTTTCCATTATCGACCCAACCGTTTGAAATCGTCATTAGTAAAAACTTCTGTTCTAGCAAGGAAATCAACTCAAACAATTAACAATACCTTGATATACCGGAAGAAACTTGTCTTAACTAGTTCTTGCAACAAGGGGTGTAAATCATCTCCGTTAAGACTATCAACAGTCTCGTAATCACAGCAACAGTCCTCAACAATGCCTGTATATTTAAGAGAATCCTGCTCAAAGAACAATTGAAGAAAATAAAAAACTATTGTATATAAATTCACCAGAATCTAATTCAGAAATCACAAGATTGATGAACACATATGCAAATAACTTTCAATTGCAGTAATAGAGCACGAAATTCAAACTCAATCAAAACACAAAAGTTTAACTACAATCTCCTATATAGAATTAATATATACAAACACCTATACAATCCGATAGAAAGCAAACGACATCGAAGTCTAATCGTCTTCTTCAAAACGTTTGAATCTACAGAGAAAGAAAAACAACCTGAGAACAACGGCATGAAGAACGGCGAAAAGTGAACTGCAAAGAATGCAGCCATGGATATAGAGATGTAGCAAGCAAAACTGCAATCAATGGTCCAATAAGTATCCATTTCCATGTGATCCAGTTCTTCTTCTCACCGCCATTAGTAAGATTCTTACGTTTGATCTTTACCTTCACCATCAATTTCGTTTACAACTCACCAATTTAACAATGCGATAAACGTACAAAACTCTGCAATTAAGAACTCTGCAAGAACCCTAATTCTCCACTCGTTGAATTGTTTTATATTGCCGACTAGGTAGGTTATAACAGACGGATTTTGAATGAAGTAAATCAGTTAGGAAGTTGGCGGTCTAAACAGGAAAGCATACAACTGAATTGCACGCCTAATTAAATATTGTGGAATTACTCACCACAAATTCAGTTGGTATCGGTTTGCTTCGTTATGGACCTATGGTATTGGTCTAATATAGCAACCAAAAGACAAAATACAACAAATAAAGTTGTGAAGTGATATGCATAAAGGACATCGACATGTGTTTTGCATCGATAAAAAATCGAATACTTGTACCTATTTTGTTATCGGTACCAATGTTTTTTGTTCTGAATCGGTTCACTTCGTTACGACACCTGTACATTTTGACACTCGATATAGCTTACTACACCATTAAACACCTGTATAAGGAAAACAAAATTTTGCTTGAAAAAAACAAAAAAAATGAATTATATTTTACCTACTCGGTTTTACAATAAAATTTTGGCGAATGGGAAATAAATAATCTCACCTAACTCAATTTGGCCGATAATAATCCCAAGTCAGTTATTGGCCGACAATAATCCGAACTGGTCAATTTTTTTTTGTAAAATAGTCCGCCGTTAAATAGCTTAACGGAGTTAAGTTTTTTTTTTTTTTTTTTTTCCAAATTACAAACCGATGTTTTAGGGCTTTTGATCAGAACGAGGATACGAGTCGACTGATGTAAAACTTACCTCGAAATTGTGTTCAAAATGACTTGATTTTTGTTAATTGGAAGTTTAAACACCCGAATTGAAGCACCGTTTTCGTGGGTTGGGGCAGTATTTCGAGGTAAGTTTTACATCAATCGACTCGTATCCTCGTTCTGATCAAAAGCCTTAAAACAACGGTTTGTAATTCGGAAAAAAACTTAACTCCGTTTTAACAGCGGACTATTTTACAAAAAAAATTGACTAGTTCGGATTATTATCGGCTAGTAACTTACTTGGGATTATTATCTGCCAAATTGAGTTAGGTGAGATTATTTATTTCCAATTTGCCTAAATTTTTTATCCCAAAGCTTAGATAAAAAAAAAAACCATCTATAGGCAAAAGATTTTTTAACGTCCAACATAATCCGGCTGCCCAGGGGCCGAGTACACCTATAGACAAAAGACCATCCATGCCTGCTATCACGGAATTATTTTTTAGGTTTTCTATTTACGTTGTTGTAACGAGTAACTAGTACTCAAACCAATCGTACCAATATTGACTCAAGAGAATCCCCTAGCTATATTCGAAGTGTTATTCAACTTGGTTTGTTAATCGTTACATCTATTTGTAGAGGTGTGTCATTCGTATAATTTTTTTGTATAATATTTTTTGTGAAAAAAAAAAAAGACAACCAGATATTATACCCTAACATTTTCAAAGGGATGTATAGTAATAATTATAAATATATTTGATTTAAGTTTTATTATTTATGTATCAAGCAAGAATAACTAATAATAAATTAGTCCTCTCACTTGTGGCTTAATGGTAGGAGGTTTGGGTTTTCAATGAAGACTCAAGTTCAATTTACACTTATGTTATTTTGAGGTGGATATAAGCAATGAAGGATTTGGACTAGGCCTTGTGTGAGGTTGTCGGTTCGATTCCCGAGCCCAACCGGGTTTTCGTCCCACCGCGTGTTACGTTAGAAAGTTCTGCTCTTGTGATGGCACAACGACTGTCAAGTGGGGCAATACGCCAGAGAGTTCTGCTCTTGCCGGCTGTATGGTATTCCGGGGGAACTCCCAAAAAAGCCAAACTTTGAAGCCAACGTGGGCCCGGTTAAAACAACACCGTCTAGCCAAAGTGGGGCAATACGGGGCTCTCCGATTTGGAGAGTGTGATAACCTTATATATGAAGTTCACTGTTAAAAAATCAATAAATTACTATTTTATTGTTAGGCTTATTGGATTTTATCACTCTCTACTATTGGCTATTGGCCACTGTCACCCCCAACTATCACTTTGACGCACGCCACCCCCAAATTAACACTTAGTGTGTTCTGTCACCATGTCATTAGCTTATCACTAACTTTTGATCTTGTTACTATACTTTTAGGGGTGTCATTGGGATCTTAGGAATGTTTTAGATATCTTAGGACACCCCCAAAAGTATAGGAACATGATCAAATGTTAGTGATCAGTTAATGACATGGTGACAAAACACACTAAGTGTTAAGTTGGGGGTGGCAGCGGCTAATAACCAATAGTTAGGAGTGATAAAATCGAATAACCCTATTGTTATTGTTTTTTTTACTTTTACATTTACTAATTGTTTTTGTTATTTTCTTTTTTTTAACTTTAAAATTTTCTTTATTGTATTATTATTATTATTATGATTATTATTATAATTACTATAATATTGTATTATAATAATTACTTTTCAGTATATTTTGTCCATCGTTTATAATTTTATACATTTGAACGAGTCAAATATAGCCGATTTTGTTTCTTTATCGTGAGAAATTGGGCCAATACCATTGTAACGCCCGACCCTTTTGTACTTTCCATTTATAGAAAGTTTTGTTCGTATATCTATTTTTGGAAACCTTGTATTCTTGTAATCGTTCTTTCTTTGTAATCATTGTAAAACCGAGACTTGGATCATTAATGAAACTCGTATTTTGTTACAAATATGTTATACACACTCTATATATGCTCGTATGTTCGATTTTGTGAATCAATTGATGCTTAAACGTTATTCTCGGAAACTATGTGCTAAACTTGTAATTAAACTAAACTTATGCATGAAACGTGTTTTGAACGTAAACGATACTTGATTATGACACTTATACACTCAAATATACTTTGACTATGATCGCCGTGCTTGATTACACCTTATACTATGCTTTTATGCCCAAACAAGTCCCTAAACTATCAAAAAGGCATCAAGAAGGACTCACACATAAACTACAGGGACTAAAGTGCAACAAATCAAAACTTGTCGGAACTAGGGCGCCGCTTGACGCCAAGCCCCCTCGCGTCACGCCTAGCCCCTGTTTCGGCAAAATGTGTGTTTCTTCAGCTGTTATGCACGAAATCCCAAGTTCCAACCTCACCCAATCCCCTTTAATCCACCTCTAATCACCCCCAATCACCTCTAATCTCTTCCATTATAAATACACACCTTCTCCAACCCATTTTACACTTTCACAACTCTCTACACCTCACAAATTCACTCTCAAATCTGTTGCAAATCAGAGTTTTGGACAGATTCATACACCTCTACAAAAGTGAGTGTAACTTGCTTGTTTTCACTCCAAATCACTTGATTCTTCATTCTATTGTTTTGTTATATCCTTGGGTTCGATTCCTTGGTTTCTCCATGGAGAAATCAGACTTGGAATTGCCCTAAAAAGGACCTAAACTTTCTGTTTTGTTTGATGTTATTCAAAAACTTGTTTATACTCATCATTCTTGTGTCTAACACACCTCAAACTTATGTACTAATGCTTACAACCTATCCCATGGTTGATTAAGTGTTAGAAGCATGATTGAGACATGCAAATCAGAGGTTAAACCTCAAATATTTTCTGTTTTGTTTAGGGTATTTCACCCACAAGTCATGTTCAAGCTTAGATCTTGATGTAGAGTGATTGTGGAACAACTTGGGTTGTTCCAACATAAAAATCCTCACATGATTTGATGATTTCCCTTAGCTTAGTTCATTTACATACTTGTATTAATCATAGTTCTTGACCCTCCTTGGTTGTTTTTACATCAAGTGAAGTGGTGAACGTTCAAGGGGTTCCTAAACGGAAGCTTGTTCTTCCTACCCCATACATGACTTCCATGATAACTCGAGGTGCCTAAATGAAGATCCTAATCTTCTACATCCTACATGAATTATTGGACTAAATAATATGTAACCTAGATATATATATACTTATTCGAACCTTTAATGTTGAACTTGTGTTTATATGTTAAAGTAGTAGAATATCATCTAAGAATTTAAAACCTTGATATGATTCTAATGGGTGTACTACCCATGAAATACAATATAACCCTAGTGGTTACATAGTGTCCTATAGTGTTATAAGTTAAAGATGACTATTTTAATATTATACTTTATGTTATGTTAAACTCCAAATTTATAATCTTCCGTTAAACGCTAAACTCACACACCTATGTTTTCTCGTGTAGAAGGACTAGGTGCTCCAAACTAATCCATCCACCAACTCACTCGCGGGATTTCAAGTAGGAAAGCTTGCAACCACCGTGAGTATACTCGATCCCTTTTTCCCCTTACACTTTGGGATGCAACATGTATATCTATGCAAACAACTTTTAAACTCAATTAAACTTACTCTATCCATGATTAAACATGAAATTAATGTGACTTACTTGTTATTCTCGTATGCTATGTGAACGATTTGGAACGTTATATGCTCATTAACTTTGCTCGCCCACCTTAACAATTATAGCGCTATAGGATTAACGCCCCGCCCGTTATACTTTTGGGTATTGTTAAGTTAAACATTACCACCCCACTAAACTTTTGGGATTAGGCTCTTTTATGCGTTGTATTCTCGGGTTTGATCATATTGTACGCCAAAATTGCATACTAGTAATCACATATCATGAATCATGTTGGACTTGAGTTTTTATTCTATTATGCTATGTAGTTAAACTTGTATACTCGCATTTGCTTTTGCATTGAAACCCTATTTTAATACATGTTGCAGGTTGATTATTGAAGTATGGATGAATGATGAAACAAGTTTAGGGTGGACTAGATACACACCTATAAATCGTTTATCTTTTAATGTTATGTTATTTGTTGAAACAATGTTGTATTTTGTTTTGATTATTGTATGACAATTTAGCAATTGCAATGAAATTCGAATTTAATTAAATATTGTCACATAGTGTTATGAAGTCTCTTGCAATCTATACACACTTCGTCTCATCCCGATGTTTCCGCCATCGGTTGGGGTGTGACAGATTGGTATCAGAGCCATAACTATAGGGAATTAGGAAAATTGCCATGCTTTTGCCCTAATCTATAGTTTTAGGAATTTTGCCTCTTATGTGTTGTTTAAAACTTTTGTACTCTACCATGCATGCTTCCTAGCTATACTTCTTGTTGATTAAATTTATATGCCTTTCCTAAGGTTAACATGAATACACTTTTGTTTATTCGTATACTCTTGTAACACAAACAAGACAACTTTACCAAAATAGGCGTGAAACCCACAATTTGGTAAATGACTCTCATTCTACCTTAAACTATTTTTGCACGAAATTCCACCATTAAGCTAGGAGTGAAATCCACAACTTAATGATAATTTCCATTTCAACTCTAGTGGACCCTTGTCATAGTGTCGAAATTATTTTGACCCGACAAGTACCAACCACATTTAGGGTACGAAATCTCAAGTTAGGGGTGAAACCCGCACCTCGTCGATTAAGTCCCATTCCTCGATTTTCAATCTCGCCAAAGTCCCGATTGTTTCAATCGATTAGAGATGTGTAGTAACCGGAAGGGTAAGATACCGTTAATCGCTTCTCGACGAGAGTATCTTACCTATAGGCTAAAGCACGTTTTCTCTAATTCGAAAGGACTTTCGACCCACTTTGGAATAGTCGACGTTTCTCTACCCTAAACAATCCTATGTTTTATTGAGCCTCTCTTTTATGTATCTCAATTTATATGTGATTTTATACTTGAACGTTCATTCTTTTCAAATTTTGGTTTACTCATTTTGCACGTTGATCGCAATCACAAACAATAATAATCCCTCGTGAACAAACTAAATTTACAATGCTTTCATTTATTCATGCTATGCTATGTGGAACTCATGACTATGCTATATGAGACGTCTAAACTCTTTATGTTATGTGAAGCAATTTGAACTTTTTATGCTATGTGACACTTTATGCCATGTGAATCAATTTATGCAAGCAAATTTTCTTAAACAAACACCATGATCAAGTCTCACCTTTGCATTCTTTTGAATCTTAGATGTCTACCTGTCTCTCCAACTCGTCTAAGAAGTCAAAGTCCCGTGCTACGAAGAAGATGATGGCTTTCATGGCCGATCAATTTGCGCGCATCTTCCCAAAGGTCATCACCGAGATTCGAGCTTCCGAAACTCCGAACTCCTCCGTCGACTCTAAGGTCAAAATACGCAAGCCCGCTTCGTTCAACTTCAAGCACTTTTCATCGTGCAATCCCAAGCCATTCACCGGCAATGATGGGGTGACCGCCATGCTCGAGTGGTTTGATGGCATGGAGGTCACGTTCATCAACAGTGATTGCCCCGATGAGCTCAGAACGCGTAGTGCGACTGGGGTATTCCAAGCCCGAGCTCTCGAATGGTGGACGAACGAAAGGAACATCCGCTCGAACGAACTGGCCTATACGTTGACTTGGGAAGAAGTTAAGGCCCTAATGATGGACGAGTTTGGCCCTCCGCATGAGCAACAAAAGCTAGAGGAAGAATTTTGGGTGCTTAAACAAGTGGGAGATGAGAACCTAGCCTATACCACCCATTTCAAACAACTTAGCTTCATTGTCCCTCACCTCGTTATGACCACCGACCGCAAGATAAGGAAGTACATCAATGGGTTACCCTCTGCTATGCGCGATACGATCGAGGCTGCCAAACTCGACAATATCGAAGCTGTTTATCGTTTGGCCGCTTCCCTGAACAACAACCGTGTACGTGATAAGCAAACCGCAAACCCCGCTTCATTCAAGCCAGCCAACCAAATTACCCAACAGTCGAGTAGCAATAGGGGGAAGAAGCGAAAGCAATCGAACCCTGTTTGCAATGCGATTGTGCCACCCGTTAACCCAAATCCTGTTGCTCCTGATAACACCCAAAAGTCGTACACTGGGATTCACCCCAAGTGTGCCACTTGTAACTATCACCATCCCGCCAATGCCAGGTGTCGTCGTTGTACCAATTGCAACCGTTATGGACATGACACCGCTTTTTGCCGCAATTATCAACAGCAGGCACCACAAGCTCAGCAAGCACAACAAGCTCCACCTGCTCCTCAAAACGCAAGACCAGCTAGGGCTTGTTTCAAATGTGGGGATACTAATCATCTTCGTCCTCAATGCCCACAATGGAATCAAGAGCAACAACAACCTCCTCGTGGACGCGCTTTCAACCTGAACGCAAATCAAGCGCGCAACGACAATGACGTCGTTAACGGTACGTTTCTTGTTAACCATCTTTATGCTTCAATACTATTTGATACTGGTGCGGACAAAAGCTTTGTGTCCTTGGAATTCGAATCATTGTTAAATTGCACACGCTCTAAGCTACCTAAGTCGTTTTTCGTTGAAGTCGCAAATGGAAAATCCATCCTAGTCGATTCCGTTCTTCGAGATTGTCGTCTTACTCTTAACGAACACGTTTTCCCTATCGACCTCATACCCATGCAACTGGGTAGTTTCGACATCATCATAGGCATGGATTGGCTCCAAAAGAACCATGCTGAAATCGCTTGTCACGAGAAATACGTTCGTTTACCCCTCCCATCTGGTGATGTTTTGCATGTCTATGGAGACCGACCTTCAAAGGGACTGAAGTTGATGTCCTGCACACAAGCGATCAAGTACTTACGCAAACAGTACCTTGCCTTTTTAGCCCACGTTGTGGAAGAAAAGGGCAAGGGAAAGAGTTTAAGTGATGTTCCAGTGGTGCGCGACTTCCCTGACGCCTTTCCTGAAGATTTGCCTGGTCCTCCTCCACCTCGATCTGTTGACTTTCGTATTGACCTCGTACCTGGTGCGACTCCTGTTGCTAAAGCTCCTTATCGTCTTGCACCTTCTGAGATGCAAGAATTATCTACGCAACTTCAAGAACTCCTCGATAAGGGTTTCATTCGTCCAAGTGCCTCACCTTGGGGTGCTCCTGTGCTCTTCGTCAAAAAGAAGGATGGCTCTTTTCGCATGTGCTTCGACTATCGTGAGCTTAACAAACTCACCGTAAAAAATCGTTACCCTCTTCCGCGTATAGACGATCTCTTTGATCAACTTCAAGGCGCTACATGTTTCTCCAAGATCGATCTTCGTTCTGGTTATCACCAACTTCGTGTTCTCGATGAGGACATCCCCAAAACCGCTTTTCGCACTCGCTATGGGCACTACGAGTTCGTGGTTATGCCTTTTGGCTTGACCAACGCACCCGCTGTGTTCATGGATCTTATGAACCGTGTTTGTAAGCCCTACTTGGATCGCTTTGTGATCGTCTTCATTGATGATATTCTCATTTATTCCAAATCTCGAGCCGATCATGAACGTCATCTTCGTCTTATACTCGAGCTCTTACGTATTGAATGCTTATACGCTAAGTTCTCCAAATGCGAGTTTTGGATTAAAGAAGTCCAATTCCTTGGACACGTTGTTAGTGAAAAAGGAATCCACGTTGATCCCTCCAAAATCGAAGCAGTGAAGAATTGGACCGCGCCTAAATCTCCTTCTGAAATCCGTTCCTTCTTAGGATTGGCGGGTTATTACCGTCAATTCATCTCGAATTTTTCAAAAATCGCCGTTCCTCTCACTTCGTTGACTCAAAAAGAGAAACCTTTTGCTTGGGGTCCTGAGCAAGAGGAATCTTTTCGGACTCTCAAAGACTTGCTTTGCAACGCTCCTATTCTCACTCTCCCTGACGGGAACGATGATTTCGTGGTGTATTGCGATGCCTCGAACCGTGGTCTTGGTTGCGTTCTCATGCAACGAGGCAAGGTCATCGCTTATGCATCTCGTCAACTCAAGATACATGAGAAAAAATATACTACCCATGACCTTGAACTTGGCGCAGTTGTTTTTGCGTTGAAAATTTGGCGACACTACCTTTATGGTACTAAGTGTGTGGTTTTCACTGACCACAAGAGCCTTCAACATATCTTCGACCAAAAGGAACTGAACATGCGTCAACGACGTTGGGTGGAACTGTTAAACGACTACGACTGCGAAATCAAATACCATCCAGGTAAAGCGAATGTAGTAGCTGACGCCCTTAGTCGCAAAACTCATATGAAGGGTATTCGTTGTCTTCAACTCGTGAACGATCTTCCACGCCGCATTCGTGAAGCTCAGTACGCCTCTATTAACGAAGGTAACTTCCATGTTGAGATACGAGGCGCTAGAGAACACGACCTCGTCTCCAAAGCCGATGGTATCCTGTACCTTGACAATCATGCCTGTATCCCTGATCGTGAAGACCTTCGAGACTTCATTATGAACGAGGCACACAAATCCAAGTACTCAATTCATCCTGGTGCCGACAAGATGTACCATAATCTACGTACGTCCTATTGGTGGCCCAGTATGAAAAGAGACATTGCCGTTTACATTTCTAAGTGTCTTACGTGTTCGAAAGTCAAAGCCGAGCATCAACGCCCTTCCGGTCTACTCGAACAACCTGAAATCCCCGTTTGGAAATGGGATAGCATTGCGATGGACTTCATCACTAAACTCCCTCGTACATCTTCTGGTCACGATAGTATTTGGGTGATCATCGATCGTTTGACCAAGTCCGCTCAATTCATCCCTATTCGTGAAGATTTCAAGGTGGAACGACTTGCTCGCATCTATACCGATGAAGTCATACGCCATCATGGTATTCCTCTCGACATCATTTCTGATCGCGATGGTCGATTTACTTCGCGTCTCTGGCAAACTTTTCAGTCCGCTATGGGTACTCATTTGAATCTCAGTACGGCTTTTCATCCTCAAACGGATGGACAGACTGAACGTACTATCCAAACCCTAGAGGACATGCTCCGTTCTTGTGTCATCGACTTTGGTGGTAGTTGGGATGTGCATTTAGCTTTGGTCGAGTTCTCGTACAACAATAGCTACCACTCCTGTATTAAAATGGCTCCATTCGAAGCATTCTATGGTCGCAAATGCCGATCTCCTTTAAACTGGCACGAGATTGGTGACAAACATTTTACTGGCCCTGAGATCATACAAGAAGCCACATATAAGATTCACCAAATCCATGATAATCTACTCAAGGCTCGAAATCGTCAAAAGGTCTATGCGGATAAGGGACGCAAACCGATGGAATTCAACGTTGGGGATCATGTTCTACTTAAAGTGTCTCCTTGGAAAGGAGTGGTTCGTTTTGGTAAAAAGGGAATGCTTGCCCCTCGCTATGTTGGTCCTTTCAAGATACTCGAAAGGATTGGTAAGGTGGCTTATCGACTCGATTTACGTCAAGAGCTCAACAACGTTCATCCGACGTTTCATGTCTCCAATCTAAAGAAATGTCTCGCTGATGAAGGACTTCATGTCCCTCTCGAAGATCTCCAAATCAACAAAACTATGCATTTTGTGGAGAAACCCGTCGAAATCATGGATCAAGGAGTCAAGTTATTGAGGCGCAGTAAAATTCCTATCGTCAAAGTTCGATGGAAAGGTAAACGTGGCGCAGAGTTCCCTTGGGAACTCAAGAGCGATATAAAGAAGAAGTACCCTCACCTTTTCCCTACGTCTTCCTAAATTTTGGGATGAAGTTTCCTAAAGGAGAGGAGACTGTAACGCCCGACCCTTTTGTACTTTCCATTTATAGAAAGTTTTGTTCATATCTCTATTTTTGGAAACCTTGTATTCTTGTAATCGTTCTTTCTTTGTAATCATTGTAAAACCGAGACTTGGATCATTAATGAAACTCGTATTTTGTTACAAATATGTTATACACACTCTATATATGCTCGTATGTTCGATTTTGTGAATCAATTGATGCTTAAACGTTATTCTCGGAAACTATGTGCTAAACTTGTAATTAAACTAAACTTATGCATGAAACGTGTTTTGAACGTAAACGATACTTGATTATGACACTTATACACTCAAATATACTTTGACTATGATCGCCGTGCTTGATTACACCTTATACTATGCTTTTATGCCCAAACAAGTCCCTAAACTATCAAAAAGGCATCAAGAAGGACTCACACATAAACTACAGGGACTAAAGTGCAACAAATCAAAACTTGTCGGAACTAGGGCGCCGCTTGACGCCAAGCCCCCTCGCGTCACGCCTAGCCCCTGTTTCGGCAAAATGTGTGTTTCTTCAGCTGTTATGCACGAAATCCCAAGTTCCAACCTCACCCAATCCCCTTTAATCCACCTCTAATCACCCCTAATCACCTCTAATCTCTTCCATTATAAATACACACCTTCTCCAACCCATTTTACACTTTCACAACTCTCTACACCTCACAAATTCACTCTCAAATCTGTTGCAAATCAGAGTTTTGGACAGATTCATACACCTCTACAAAAGTGAGTGTAACTTGCTTGTTTTCACTCCAAATCACTTGATTCTTCATTCTATTGTTTTGTTATATCCTTGGGTTCGATTCCTTGGTTTCTCCATGGAGAAATCAGACTTGGAATTGCCCTAAAAAGGACCTAAACTTTCTGTTTTGTTTGATGTTATTCAAAAACTTGTTTATACTCATCATTCTTGTGTCTAACACACCTCAAACTTATGTACTAATGCTTACAACCTATCCCATGGTTGATTAAGTGTTAGAAGCATGATTGAGACATGCAAATCAGAGGTTAAACCTCAAATATTTTCTGTTTTGTTTAGGGTATTTCACCCACAAGTCATGTTCAAGCTTAGATCTTGATGTAGAGTGATTGTGGAACAACTTGGGTTGTTCCAACATAAAAATCCTCACATGATTTGATGATTTCCCTTAGCTTAGTTCATTTACATACTTGTATTAATCATAGTTCTTGACCCTCCTTGGTTGTTTTTACATCAAGTGAAGTGGTGAACGTTCAAGGGGTTCCTAAACGGAAGCTTGTTCTTCCTACCCCATACATGACTTCCATGATAACTCGAGGTGCCTAAATGAAGATCCTAATCTTCTACATCCTACATGAATTATTGGACTAAATAATATGTAACCTAGATATATATATATACTTATTCGAACCTTTAATGTTGAACTTGTGTTTATATGTTAAAGTAGTAGAATATCATCTAAGACTTTAAAACCTTGATATGATTCTAATGGGTGTACTACCCATGAAATACAATATAACCCTAGTGGTTACATAGTGTCATATAGTGTTATAAGTTAAAGATGACTATTTTAATATTATACTTTATGTTATGTTAAACTCCAAATTTATAATCTTCCGTTAAACGCTAAACTCACACACCTATGTTTTCTCGTGTAGAAGGACTAGGTGCTCCAAACTAATCCATCCACCAACTCACTCGCGGGATTTCAAGTAGGAAAGCTTGCAACCACCGTGAGTATACTCGATCCCTTTTTCCCCTTACACTTTGGGATGCAACATGTATATCTATGCAAACAACTTTTAAACTCAATTAAACTTACTCTATCCATGATTAAACATGAAATTAATGTGACTTACTTGTTATTCTCGTATGCTATGTGAACGATTTGGAACGTTATATGCTCATTAACTTTGTTCGCCCACCTTAACAATTATAGCGCTATAGGATTAACGCCCCGCCCGTTATACTTTTGGGTATTGTTAAGTTAAACATTACCACCTAGCTAAACTTTTGGGATTAGGCTCTTTTATGCGTTGTATTCTCGGGTTTGATCATATTGTACGCTAAAATTGCATACTAGTAATCACATATCATGAATCATGTTGGACTTGAGTTTTTATTCTATTATGCTATGTAGTTAAACTTGTATACTCGCCTTTGCTTTTGCATTGAAACGCTATTTTAATACATGTTGCAGGTTGATTATTGAAGTATGGATGAATGATGAAACAAGTTTAGGGTGGACTAGATACACACCTATAAATCGTTTATCTTTTAATGTTATGTTATTTGTTGAAACAATGTTGTATTTTGTTTTGATTATTGTATGACAATTTAGCAATTGCAATGAAATTCGAATTTAATTAAATATTGTCACATAGTGTTATGAAGTCTCTTGCAATCTATACACACTTCGTCTCATCCCGATGTTTCCGCCATCGGTTGGGGTGTGACAACCATATCAACTATAACAGTACTAGTACTGTATTTATTTTTATAATTTTCTTGACATGGTTGTATAAAGTTTGTTGAAAATAAATTTGTATTCGCAATAGATTATTTTTATACCATGGCTATAATGAGTGCTAATATCATAACTTTAGCGTGACGAATCGAACCGTTACCAGCTGAAAAACATCGGTACCGATAATGGTATTTGTTTTATGGTTTTCTATCCATGTAAAACACGTGTCGATATCTCTTGTGCGTATCTCTTTCGGTTGCTATTCTGAGTGCTGGTATCGTATCGAATCGAACATCGAACTGATACTGATTGAAACCCACTATGAAGCACGGGTAATCCCACAAGTTATATAACAAACAATCTTCTTATTTGTGTCACGTGAAATTAGATACTAGCGCTATGTGTTATATTATTGCCGAGTACTTATTTAATCATAAATTATTCATTTAAAATCATGTTGGTAAATTGGGTAGGTTAAGTCGATTTTGTGGCGAGTCAGAACATGGTTAGAGTGGGATCACTCATGTAAATTTGGTTCATCTAAATTTGGTTAAGGTCAAAATGGGTTCACTTACTATATTAGTTTTGTAGCGGCTTGTGGCAACAACAAAGGGCTGCAATAGAGGTATCGGCGACAAATCATAGGTGGTGACAACAAACAACGACAACGGTATTGGCCTGTTTGGATCATTGTCAATTTATCAAACAATAGAGAAAATATCTAACTAATTCTTTTATAAATAATATTCATGTATGAAACCACATAATAATTAATCATTTTGTTGAAATAGAGTTTAAAGTTTTTTACCCAAAGAACAAAATTATTTTAACACCTTATCAATTGTTAAAGAATCGTCCGTTTCACTAGCTCTCACCATTGGTTTCTCCTCATGCTGGTTGTTATTATGCTATGGGGTATGCATGCCGAGCAACCGCATTCCCACACTCTCCACATGGGATCCACACCATCATCACCCATTTCAACCCCATCAAGGGAGTGGTGTTCCCCATCCCCCTTTCCCTTTTTCTTCCTTTTCCCTCCAATCTCAACCATACATTTCATCAAAATACATTCGGGGAGATGGGGGAGTTTTTCTCGATTCCACTGAAACCGAACCAAGGGGGCGGTGTTCCCCTCGACGTTGACCCTCCACCTCACTTCCCCCTCCCTTGCCGAACCTCACACCCCACAACCTTACTAAGTATCCCCATTCACAAGCCAATTGGAAAATAGATATCAAGAATCCAAGCTAAAGAGAGGAAAAGACAGAAGAACATAACTAGTAGGTAGACTAGGGTTTAATGTAAGCAGCGAAGTGCTTGTAGTCCGTGGGTGACGCCGTCATTACTGGTGAATGTTCGTGGGTTGCAATTAGCGAAGTGCTTGTAGTCTGTGGGTGACATCGTCATTACCGGTGAATGTTTGTGGGTTGCAAGCAACGAAGTGCTTATAGTTAAACGACGTTGGTGTAGGTGGGTCGTCTTTGGATTCAACCGAAATGTCAGGGGAATTGAAGGCGTTGATCTTGCTAGCGATGTCGGGTATCACTTGGGCCATGAAAGAGATCATCTTCTTGCTTGAGCTCGACTTGGAGTTGGAAAGACGGTTAGAAGACATCTAAAAGATCGAGTAAAAAGGAAAGGATGAGACTTGATCATAAGTTGTTTGAAAATAACTTGTATAATTTAGCATGTAGCATGTCACATAACACGTAAGTTTCAAGTGGTTCACATAAGCATAACAAGAATTCACTTTGAATAATCACAAATAATGATGAAAAGATTGTATATTTAGTTTGTTCACGACGATTATTATAGTTTGAGATTGCGAGTAAAGTGCGATTCGGTTCTTCGACTTCGAAATGAAAGAGGTATCAAATGTAAAACACATTAAAATTGATATGACCTAAAGGAGATTTAATGTAAAATCTTGGAGTGTCTCGGAACGAAACTAAGACTATTCCAAAGTGGCTGAAAATTCTTTTAAGTTAGGGAAATTCTCACCAAAATTTTGGTTAATGGTATTCACCCTTCCGGTTACTACATGTCCCTAGTCAATCGAAAATTCAAGACTTTGACGGGATTGAAAATCGAAGAGAAGGACTAGTTATCAAGATGTGGGTTTCACCCCTAACTTGACAACGTCGTTCCCCAAGTGTGGTTAGTACTTACCGAACGAGATAAAGAACTAATTCCGAGTTGTTGGTAAGGGTCCACTAGCATAAGAATGGGAAATTCTCCATCACGGTGTGGAAATCACTCCTAACTTGATGGTACAATTTCATGAAGATTGAGGGAATTCACCAAAGTGAGGGTTTTCACGCCTCGTCTCGCTTGTGAAATAAGAGTGTCTTCACTTCTTCGTGTGTGTATTATAGTTTGTCTTAGGAGAGACTTGTATATTTAAGACAAACTATCGATGAGAAGCAAAATAGGGAGAATTCAAATATTTAAGCATGATAACAAGAAGGGTTAAGTATGGTTTCCTAAACTATATACTAGGTAAAAAAGCATGGATTTTTTTTTTCCTAATTCCCTATAGTTATGGCTCTGATACCAATCTGTCACACTCCAACCGATGGCAGAATCATCAGAGTGAGACGAAAACAAGATTGTTCGAGACATCATAACATGCTATTTGTGACAATAATTAATTAATTCGAATTTCATTTCATACTAAAAGAGATATACATTGTATTGGAACAAAAAGTACAACATAATGCAATTAAACATAACATCATGAAACAAATACATAAGTTTAAAGTTTATAGTCCACCCTAAGTATCGTTCTTCATGCGTTATCACTAGTTCCCTGCAATATGTATTAAAATAAAATCAACAAAAGTTGGTGAGTATACAAGTTTGAATACATAACATAATTGTGACTAAAAGTTGTCTTATATCTTACATGGTAGTTTGCATACATTGTTTATTATCATACTAGCATGTGTTAACTATAAGTCAAACCAAAGTATACCACAATCATGCATATCCTTGTCGCCGAAATGACAAGGCCGTAAAATAGATTACTTAACAATACCATAAGAGTACGGGCGGTGCGTTAATCCTATATCGCTATAATTGTTAAGGTAGGCTTGCAAAGTGAATGAGCATATAGAACACAAGAATAAATATAGTATGTAACAACAAGAATGTAACAAGTATCATGTTTTTAACGAATAAAGTGTGTATATAAACAAGTTTAATCGTGATATGTGATTTTGTAATATAGTGTACATGTTACACCCAAAGTGTGTAAAAAGGGAAAATGGGTTCCAGTATACTCACGGTTTACGTAGTAAATCCGCGTGCGTGAGTTGATGCGTTGAGTGGTTAGAGGACCGCCGAGTTATCTTACAAGGATAAACAAGGCGTATGAGTTCGACGGATTTTGGAATCGAAAATGCAAACGTAAGATGGTTACTTAGTAGGAAAATACATAAAAATTATCTTGACAAAACACCTAAGTTTGGAGACCATAACTAAGTGTTTTTCGTAGGCACAAATTCGCCTATTGGAAGTTCAACCGTGAGGAGTTTAGCCCAAGATATTATAACCATAATCCTCTTGGCATCAAACCATGCATTGGTTAGTGTCTTAGGATTGTTAGTTTATAGATATATATACATATACATTTATAGTTGTTAGTAGTCCAAGTCATATATAGTCATGCATGAAGGTAGGATGAATTCCATCCATTTAACCTCATTGTATTGATTCACCAAAGCACAAAAGCATCAACTTAGTTGATGATTCGGTTGTTCATGAATAAAATAAGTAATGTACAAGTAACTAATCATCTAAATCATCAAGTAACCAAGTGAAACTCGAACTAGACTAATACAGTTCAATTATGGCAAATATTTGGAGGCTTGGTGTAGTTTGGACACTTTGTTGCTAGAAAGTTTACTTGATGACTTAGGTTAAAGAAAAATAGATTAACTAACTAACTAACTAACTGAGGTGGTGGAATCATAGTTGGAAAGCCAGAGCTTCCATTGTTCACACCTAACCAAAACACAAGTCTTTCAACATTGAAGGTTGAAAGCTTAGATGGTTCCATCACTTTGTAGGTTGTTTGGAAACCGTTAGGGCAGTAGGTTCTCGAGGATTTTGAGCCTCTAATCCTCTGGAAATCAACCATACAGAAGCCCCATAACCATGAGTTTGATTGGGAAGTTGATACAAGATTCCATGGGATGAACAATGAAATGAGTTATGTTTGCAAAAGTTTTTGTAAATCAGAATTTGAATCTAACTTGGGAGCCTTACACAAGTGATGTACCACCTTGTTACGCCTTGGGTAACATCCTTGAAGCTCATCCAAGTAGATTGATGTAAGAAAACAAGAAGAAAAAAGTAGGAGAAGTGAGTTAGAACTCACTTTGAACACAAGATAGTATTCTGCTCAAAATAGAATTTTCTTGCACTTTGAGAGAGTCTTGAGAGAGTTTGGAGAGTTTGTGAAGGGTGAAGGAGTTGTGGAGGTGATGTATATATAGTTGGGGATTAGGGTTTGGGTTAAAAGAAGGTTGGAAGGTGATTGGAGAAGAAAGGGGGTGGAAAAGGAGGTCCACTCCCGTAGCCTAAACCAATTCTACCCGCCCAGAGACCCTTACGGACTGTAAGGCTTTGGTTACGGTCGTAACCACCTTCATTTTCCAAAAAAAATCAGTTTTGGCCCCTTATGTTTGGTGGTTCGTTCATGTATGCCTTTTTTTGGATATGTTAAGTGTATTAAGACATTTTTAGGGCATGAATGGTCATGTGATGAACATGATGTACGTTTGATGTGTATGAATAATAATCCAAGCGTAATATATATATATGTATATACATATATATATATGTATATATATATATATGTATATATATATGTATATATGCCAAATGTGATTCGGTTTCGTATATAAAACACCAAGTTTGATTCATTGAAATGCATAGTTGTGATTGATTAACATCGTATGTGTATGAATAAACAAGTGTGTACAAAATTGTATTTCCATTATGATCAAAGCCTCAGAATACAAATGTGAAAATGAAATACGAGCTTCAAGGTTTCTAAAAGTAGAAAGTGAATACAAACTTTCTAAATATGAAAAGTATAGAAATGCGAAGCTTTACGTATATGGATTCGCCGCTTTACACTTGAAATTGTTTTTAATAGGGAAAATTACACTTTTCATCATTTATGTTTGTAGCGTGTTGCAATGGATGACCTTTAACTTTAATAATTACAGTCACAGTCCTTTATTTGCAAAACTCAAAAATATCTGGATGAACTAAGCTCTGCAACCTCTTTCTTCTTATATTGTTGTCATGCTTTAATTTTGTTTTGTTTTAGGCATCTTGACCGGGTTTGGAGGCCGGTATTGTAAACACGGAGAGCCACACCCTATAATGTTGTGTTGCATTCTCTGTGTTAACTTTTATTTGGTTTTGTTGTATTTTGTTAGTGTCTGGTT
Source organism: Helianthus tuberosus (assembly GCA_030545235.1). Classification (NCBI taxonomy): domain Eukaryota; kingdom Viridiplantae; phylum Streptophyta; class Magnoliopsida; order Asterales; family Asteraceae; genus Helianthus; species Helianthus tuberosus. The sequence continues at coordinate 69,234,559 of CM060365.1, read as the reverse complement.
TGTGTTTAGAATTAGGATTAAGGCTTTTATGTTAAGACTTGTTCTAGCACCCTTTGTGTGACGAACCCGAATTCCGGACACTAACACAACTTCACCTTTATGTGCTTGTGTGATTGTTAATTGTGTTTAACCATGGCTGATGGTGAAGGTGATGATGTTACTCTTGTTAGTAAACTTGATGCAAGTGATCCTTTAAACTTACACACTAGTGACTCAACTAATTTGACTATTGTTGGTATAAAGTTAAAAGAAACAAATAGTTATATTGTATAGGTACATGCAATAACTCTTGCCCTTCAAGTAAAAAATAAATTGGGGTTCTATTGATTGTTCTTATATTAAATCTTATGATAATAAGGTTCTTGCTTGGAAGTGAGATAGGTGTAACTCTATAGTTCTTACCTAGATTTTAACTCTGTTTCTGAGGATCTGTATTTGGGGCAGGTTTATTCAAAATTTGCTAAAGATGTTTTGATTGATATAAAAGAAACTTATGATGTAACATCCTTATTTATATGGAATTTATATATAAGATAATGTATGTATGATATTATTAAAATATTATATAGGATTTGTTACATGGGGATGTTTGTCATAAAGAAGAACTTGTAGGTAAAGTTTATGAAAATAATAACTCTTGGGTGAACTTGCCATATATTTTAAGTTGAAGGACCTATTGTAACTAATGGAAACTAAATTAAAACCTGATGGCCACATATTTTGGGTCTTACAAATATAAACTAACTAGGTTTATGCCCCGCCCATGTTGTGGGGCGGTAAGCCGAATATTTCTTAATTTGATAACATGTGCGACTGTCTTTCGGATACTTGTACATTTTACTCATAACACAATCTCAATAAAAATTACATCGAGACGTAGATAAAAAATATGATCGTCTAAGAATTTTTTTAACTATGTTTAAGAATTGTAGAGTAACTTTATTAAAGTCCAGAAGTAGCGGTGTTTGTCCACCAATAGCAAACGATCACAATTCTCCCAGGTTGGTTCGTCACGGTAGCAAGAGAAAATGCTAAAGGATGAAATATTAAAAGGAATAAAAGTAGAGGGACTAAATATGTATATTACCAAAGTTAACGTAGGGGGACTAAACACACATTTACACAAAGTTAACCAATAAAAGAAAGCTTTTTAAAAGTAGAAGGGCTATAAACATATTTTAGCGAAGTTAAAGGTTTAAAAGTAAAATACAAAAAATTAAAACAAAAAAAAAACGTCACGGCCAATAGGGAAGTGCCATTAGGCTAAAGTTGCTTGGCACTATTCCTGGCCATGCCCTATAGGGAAATTGGCCTGTAATAATCTCACCAAGACCTTATTGGCCATTAATAATCCCACCTCAGAATATTCCCCCCACCAGTCCCACCTTTCACCTATTTTTCCTACAATGGTCCCCCGTTAAAAAGACTTAACGAAGTTAAGCTTTTTTTTTTCCAAATTACAAACATATTTTTAGGGCTTTTGATTAGAATGACGATGCGTGTCCATTGATGTAAAACTTGCCTTGAAACGGTGCTCCAAACGATGAAAATGGCCCTTCAATTTGGGTGTTTAAATTTCCAATTAACCAAAATCAAGTCATTTGGAGCACCATTTCGAAGTAAGTTTTACATCAATGGACTCGTATCATCATTCTGATCAAAAGCCCTAAAAAATCTGTTTGTAATTTGGAAAAAAGCTTAACTCCGTTAAGTTTTTTTTAACGGGGGACCATTGTAGGAAAAATAGGTAAAAGGTGGGACTGGTGGGGGGAATATTCTGAGGTGGGATTTTTAATGGCCAAAAAGGTCTAGGTGAGATTATTACAGGCTAATTCCCCTGCCCTATAAAGGTATACTAGGTTTATGCCCCACCCGCGTTGCGGGACGGTAAGCCGAATATTTCTCTGTTTGATAATATGTGTGCTTGTGTTTCGGATACTTGTACGTACTACTCGTAACACAATCTCTTGTTTTCGTGTTGTAGATTATCAGCTTGTAATCTTCTGTGAAAGTTTAGAGAGTTCGGGGTTCATATTTTGTAAACAGATTGTGTATATGTTTTTGTAATATCCATTCTAGTTTTGTATTTGATCGTGTTAGATCACAGATCTGAGTTTGATACCTTGTTTGTGACACTATTTATACTCATTATATCCTTATATGTACTTATCAATAATACATTATATGTAGGGCTGCAAACGAACCAAACGAACACGAACAAGACCTTGTTCGTGTTCGTTTGTTAAGAAATATATGTGTTCGCGAACCGTTCATGAACAGTTATCGAACAAGATTTTATGTTCGTGTTCGTTTGTTAAGGAAATGAACTTGTTCGTGTTCGTTTTCGTTTGTGTTTGTTTGTTAATTTTAGGCAACGAACGTTAACGAACACAAATGAGCACAAACTAATGTTCATGAACACAAATGGAAACATACGAACACAAACAATCGTTCATGAACATAATATATAATACACCGACACTTATTAGACATTTAATTTGTAAGAATTTTGAAGTATTTAAATAAATATAAAAACAAAAAACACTAATGAAGTATTGAACACAAACGAACACGTTACCGAACGTTCACGAACATAAACGAACGAACACGATCGCTGTTCATGTTTGTTTATTTAACTAAATAAACAAAATTTCTTGTTCGTGTTCGTTTGTTTAGTAAACAAACGAACACAACCGAACTTTTCGCCGAACGGTTCACGAACTATTCGCCGAACGTTTGGTTCGTTTGCAACCCTAATTATACGCGATGTGAATTTTTAAAAACCCTACAAGAACTGACATCACCTATGCACCACTGTGGTACGCCTAAGAATGCCATTGGATGATCGGTGAAATCAAATTCATATCCATTTAACTTTCTTTCACTTGTATATTTCACACCACAACCGATAATGGAAACATCGGAGTGAAACGAACGAGATTGCTCAAAACATCATAACGTACTAAAATGAGACAATAATTATGAAATCAAAATTTCATTTCATATCATTTCTAACTTCAAGAATATAAAGGAAAGTACTTTGCAATTTAACATGATTAACACAAAGGAAGTACATAAAGTAAAGTTTGGTGTGTTTCTAGTTTGCCCTAAGTTGATTTATTGAGCGTCATCATACATTTTAGCAACATATATTAAAGTATCCATCAACACAAAAAGGGTCGGTGAGTATACAAGTTTGGTCTACATAGCATATATATAAAGTCTCAAATCCAACATGGCAATTTGTATACTAAGTTACATATCATACTAGCATACAAAAACTATATGTCAAACCAAAGTATCTACTAGCGTAATCTTATCATCGCAATGAGTAAGGCCGTAAAGAATGATTACTTAACAAAGACCCCAAAACGGGTGGTGTGCTACTCCTATAGCGCTATACATGTTACGTAGGCTCGCGAAGTTAATGACAAATAGGTTGCATGAATGTATTTTAGCATGTATAAACATCAAGTATAGCAAGTAGCATGTTTTTAATGGATTGAGTGTTTGCATAAGATTGATTATGTGTGTTTTGTGAATTTAATAGGTTATACATGTTACACCCAAAAGTGATTTAAAACGAAAGAGGGTCAAGTATACTCACGGTTTGCAAATGTTTTCCACAAAGTGAGTCTTCATTAATTTGAAGGATGGAACACCGAGGTTATCCTAAAAGGATAAATAAAGGTGTGTGAGTTTATGGATACGATGATGGAATGGATTCAAGAATTTTAACAATATGAAATTACACAAAAATCTATCTTGATAGAACACTTATTTGGACACCATAGTGATTGATGTTCTTAATGAGTTTTACACTGAATGGAAGTCCAAAGTATTAAATTTCTACCCTTAGATAGGATTTCACCTTAACACATGATAGTCAACCATGCATTGGTTCCTATCATGGTTCGATTTCGGATTGATTATTACATATAAGTTTTTTGTATATAGTTATAGCCTAAGTCTAAGTCATAGATTGTCAAGTATGGTCATGCATGGGTTGTATGAATCCATTAACCCTTTTGTTCACCAATGCATAAATAATCACATGATGATTCGGATGGTCATGGAACATAAGTACAAGAAGGTAAATACAAGTATCTAAATCATCTAATTCACCTAAACAATCAAGTGACTTGACTAGACGAGTGCATTCCAAACATGGATAGTGTTTGGAGACTTGGTGTAGTCTTGTTCACTTTGTTACTTCGAAGTTATTTTGGTGACATAGAAAGTGATCTAAACCCTATCAATTTTGTAATAATCATCAATCCAACCTATCCCAACAATGGGATTTGTGGCAACTTGAAGATATTCATGAAATGAAGTAGGATGAACAATGTTTTGAAAAGTTTAACAAAAAACAAAATTTTAAATCCAACTTTGGGCCTTAAAGTGGTGATGTTTCAACTTAGTTTACCATGGTAAACTTGTGGAAATACTCCTAGAGGTTTTCCAAGTATATTGAAAGAAGAAAACAAGAAGAAAAGATGAGAAAAAGTGTTCAAAACTCATTGTTTTGAACCTTGATAAAATCTGCCAACACTTGGAGATTTTGGAGATTTAAGAGAATTTAAGAGTGAATTTAGAGTGTGAAAAGTGTTTAGGAGGTGTGGAGGAATGGTATTTATAAGTGGGTATTAGGGTTTGGGGTTTTAACGAAGTTAGTTGGGTGTTAAGTGGTTGAAAAGGGTGGATCCGGACTTAATTCGCGAGTTGTCCAGTACCTGTCAGACATGCTTATGGTCCGTAAATGTTTGGTCTTACGGTCCGTAAGACCTTAAAAAATTTCAAAAGTTTCAATTTTAGTCCCTGTAGCTGGGTTGTGTGTCATTTTATGCATAATTACATAGTTAGGCATGTTTTAGGCATCTTAAGGTGTATACAAGCATGTGTAATGTATGAATATGTTTGAATATAATTCCGAGAAAATATATTCTCGGTGTATGACTCGGTTTTCAAATATAAATGCGTATTTCGTAATTGATTATGTATTGTGCATGTATGAATAAACATGTATGATAAAAATGCGATTTCCATTATGATCAATGTCTCGGAATTACAAGGATTGAAATTGAAATATGAATTACAATAAGTTGAAAATGAAATGAAAAATACAGAACGTTACAATATACATGTTTATATCAATTTAACTCCACTTCACTTGTACATATTACCCTATATTAATTAGCATAAAAGGGTTTGTGAGTAAGTTTTATTGTTTAATTTTTTTTTACAATTCTTGAAGCATGGGGCGCAAACGATTAAAGTGTGGTTGTGAAAGTTGCACACCATACCTCTTATTAAATTACAAGATAACCCATCTACTTCGTTGAGCTTATTATCTAAACCTTAGACTTTCCTATATGTTTTTTCTTTATTTATATTTTTTTTGCCCAATCACACATTGACATGTTGCACACTCATAAGTTTATCTCTTTTTTACAATTTTAAAATATAATGTTTTATAAAATTCTGAATATATTGTTGCGACGTGCTTATTTTGATCTCCATTTCAATATAATTTCGTTGAAAACCGAGTTTCAGTATAATTAGCAAAGCACAAATGTACAAGTCTTTATAATATATTTTTTAAAATGCTATTTTTTTTTATTTTTCAAACCTACACTTTTACTTTTTATTAAAGTGTTTTCTTCTTCTTATTCATTGATAATATGCTAAACGTTGTGGTGCGGTTGTTATAAGTAATTCATGGGTTTACGTAAATGTTTTTGTTTTCTATAAAAAGTTTCAACAACGTTACTCTTTTGTGATTTTGGGTGCCCCAATAAGCATTGGTATAAAAGTTAATTGTAATTGTAAGTGTCTGCGCCCCTTAGTGTTTTAATGTTCGTTTCTTACATAATATTAAGCCTATGGTATTTTTCTTTAATGCAACCATTACAAATTTTAAGATTCGCGGGTAAGATTACTAGTTAATATGCTATACATGCATCCCTAATACAATAGTGAGTGAATAATTAGATAAATATAAGGTTTTTTCATATGAAATGATAAGCTAACATTGAGTTGTTGTGACTATTATGATGCCATGACATTATAAATGACGTTATGATTTCAGTACAGGTTAAAACTTTTCAGTTAAGTATGACATGTGTCATGCACCTTTATATCTTGGCCCATATCTCATGCATACACAAAAATACATGTAAACAAAAAACCAACATTAGAAAATACACAATATAACTTAGAAAATATCTTGGACATTAAATTGAAGTAAAGTAAATGTTATTTTTCACAAATACAAGGAACCTAGCTTATTCAATTACAATCTTCTAATTGTGGAAAAGATATTTACCATAAACATATCAAACTAGATAATGACATTTTATCCCTTTTCAACTTGATTTCTAACACCCGCGTCAAGCAAAGAGTGGCAGACAAACACCAAGTTTAGCATGTAAGGCTTTTGGTAAAATTGTTTGCCGGTTGAGGCTTGGTAGGAACAAACTTAGTATATAAGCGTCTTGATGAAACACATTCACGAGCAAAGTGGTAATCAATGCCAATATGTTTACCCATTTTTTATTAAACACAATTTCGACTGAGAAAGATAGAGTTGAGATTTTCACAAAGGAGTGTAGATCAATTCAGTGGCAAAGCATGAAGTTCATGGAGAAGGTGTGCTGTCCACAATTTCACAGTCGTGTTAGCCATAGCACAATATTCATATTCACATCTGGATCTTGACATAGTTGATTGCTTTTTAGAGACAAGATTTCCATTGAGATAAATATGGAGTAACCATTGGTGGGGCCTCTTGTTGCTATGATATCATGTAGTGTACGTGTATAAAGATTCATCTGAAACTATAATGTGTTATTAATCACTATATAAATACAAGAAAAACTATATACAACCTCCTATTTGTGAAGAGATACTTTTACAACATATAACACACTAGATAAAATTAAATTTCAATTTATTCTTTTTAATTTGATATCTAATAGTTCTTACGACGGATGGTGATGGTGGTGCATAGGTAATGCCATAATGGTTCTCACGGAGGACTGTGGTGGTGATAATGTCTGAATGAGAAATGACCTATTAATTAACTACATAATAAATATGTAGCATTTATTATTTGGTTAATATATAACATCCTCTTACAAATCGTTATCTTTCTAACTCTACACTTGAAAATGAAGATGATAATGAAGAAAAGTTGAGACTTTTAGTGAGAGAAAGATGGTGACTTTTAGAGAGAGAAAGAGAAGGCAACTATATTCCAACAGTACAAGATGATATCAATAATCTTGAATAGCTAATATTAAGATGATAATGAAGAAAAAATGTGTGACACACAGCAAAGCGAGTGGAGGACAACCACCCATTGGTTCAACTCCTTTGGATTTGGTTTCCATTTCTCACCTCATATTACTCATCTCCTTCATTTGTCCTCATCCTTTTTCTTGATATTTTTTTATTTATTTTTATAGTTTTTTTTTTAAATTTATCCAGATGTCATTGTCTTGTATGTCGAATAATCTTTTAAAGTTTGTTTGGTTATCTTCACTTGTTATCTATCTTGGGCTTTGCCCCTCTCACCAAAAACACCAAGTGTCCAAAAGGTTAGCTTTAATTTCTTGATCCTATCATTGCTTATGTGTTCATCATAAAGATTTATAATCTCTATCTTAATTTAGTTATTTCTTCATTGGGTATGTTGATTTCTAAGCCTATAGTATTATATTAGTATACATAAGATGCTCAAGTTACAGTTTCTTGAAGTTAATTATGTTGATTTAAGAATATTGAGAGATATATAACTTGAAAAACTAATGTGGCATATGTATATAATAATTTGATTATTGATTCTTGAATCACTTATGGCAAATCAAGATTTTGTTGTAGGGTAGTGAAGAAAAATGGAGGTCACAAATGTCACTGAGTATCAGGCTATTGCCAAGGAGAAGTTGCCAAAGATGGTCTATGACTACTATGCTTCCGGTGCCGAGGATCAGTGGACTCTCGAAGAGAACCGAAACGCTTTTTCAAGAATATTGTAAGCTCTACTTATGCTCACAGGCACGCGTGCACGCGTACACACATACACTGAAAGTGGTTGTTTTTTAATGATGAAACAGGTTTAGGCCACGCATTCTTATTGATGTGAGCAAGATTGACATGACTACCACAATTTTGGGATTCAAATTATCGATGCCGATTATGATTGCGCCAACAGCCATGCAGAAGATGGCTCACCCTGATGGTAAACATATGTTGTTGATCAAGTCGGCGCGGTTTATGTCACGAAAACAATGAATTATGCTAGAACATAGAAGTTAATTACGTTGTTTATATATATGTTTAACAACTAATATTGTTTCTTTATTTTCAATGAAGGTGAGTATGCAACAGCAAGAGCTGCATCTGCAGCTGGAACTATTATGGTTCGTATTTTCACAGATTTATATGGCAGTCACAAGAAGTGGTCCTGTTTTAATTTTGTTTAGATATTTAATTATTATTACTATATTTTCAGTTGCAACCATACTTTTTCTTTTAAATACATCTATATTTTAGAATTTCGAAATTTAAATACATCTATATTTTAGATTTTCGAAATTTATGTTTTGATTATTTAACTTATGAGGAATATATTTTTTTTTAAATAGGCTTAGTTAGTTTAAAAATCACATTTATTATACATGTTTTCATAGAAAATTTAACAATATGCTAAATCCAGAATATTAAGTGTATGTTACATGACAAAAAAAAAAAAAAAAACAATTTTATGTACTGGGCGTTTTGGACTGGACATTCGGGCCTAACCCGTTCTACAACCGGGTTTGAGCCTGCTTTTGATCAAGTAATAAGACTACTATATTATGAAACTTTTGGGCTCAACCGGACCTAATGGCCGGCTTGGACCGCCCCAGGACCATTTGGGCAACTCTAGTTTGAGATTTACAACACAGAAGTATATGTGCTAATAATTTGTCCACTTTCTAGACCTTGTCTTCATGGGCTACATCAAGTGTTGAGGAGGTTGCTTCAACAGGACCTGGAATCCGTTTCTTCCAGCTTTATGTGAGCAAAACTATTTAATCTAGAGTTGAGCAGGAAAACCAAATAAATGAGATAATCGAAAATTTTGAATCAACGAATAGATTGAAAAACTGATGGTTCGGTTATGATCTTTTCAATAACCGGTTTTTATCGTTTAGTTCTGGTTATATATGTGTAAATAACCAAATTAACTGAACTGGCTCGACACTAAACATAAATATTTTATTTTTGTATAAATAATATGTTATATGCCAATAAAAAAAATATTACAATTTTATTATTAATGTATTAGTTGTCCTTTGTTCTCTTTTTATAATATATATTTTTTACAAAGTTTAAAGGATTGTTAAAATTTTGTTTGACTCGATATATAATTGAATTTATTAATCTAACCATATATCTTTTTCAAAACTGATCAATAATTAAAATCTAAAGACCTAAACATCGGTTATAGATTCAATTTTACTCATAACTAAACCTAATCGAACCATGCTCACCCCTATTTCATCTTTTATTTTTTTCTTAATATACATGTTAATGTTATTGATCCTTAATATCAGGTGTACAAGGACAGGAACGTGGTTGCTCAGCTTGTGCGAAGAGCTGAAAGAGCCGGTTTCAAGGCTATTGCTCTTACAGTCGATACACCTAGGCTTGGACGCCGAGAAGCTGACATCAAAAACAGGTTTACTCTACCACCATTTTTGACACTGAAGAACTTTGAGGGTTTGGACCTTGGCAAGATGGATGAAGTAAGTCAATACAACAAATATTAAAGATTAATCTTGAGTTTTGGTATATGTTTTATGGGTCTTTTCTAATTTGTTATAATCTTGCAATGCAGGCTAATGATTCTGGTTTAGCTTCGTATGTTGCTGGTCAGATCGACCGCACCTTGAGCTGGAAGGTATATATTTTTTTTTACAAAAATACCTGTTATTGCACTACAAGAAAGCATACTTGTGGGGACTAGATTTTTTAGGCCTGGGACGACATGGTGTCTCCACAGTTTGTCTCTGGAACCCATTGCGTATAGGTCCCTTAGGTCGTCTTTATAGGTGTTGTCCTCATGCATTAACTTTTAGAGACGACATATCGTCACAATAGACTTAGAGCACATTCTAAAATCGGCCCTTTCCCGTAGAAAATTTTAGTTAGGATCCTAACATGTGGGATTAAAATGACACACATAAATTGTACGAAATTTTTAACAAAATCACACAATTCCACTAGCATATTCGAGAAATTGAGGACTGAGGGAGGAGTTGTGATCGTAGAGTAAGAATCGAATGTAGTCGAGTTTTAAACACCCCCCCCCCCCCCCAAAAAAAAAAAAGAAAAAAAGAGGGGCATCAATTTTCTGTTGCTTTGTGTTATATGTTTTTTTTTACATTTGAGCCGTCCATGGTTCTCGATTGCGCCTCATGTTAGTAACTTATGTGCATGCAGGATGTGAAGTGGCTACAAACAATTACCACAATGCCGATCCTCGTTAAGGGTGTTATCACTGCTGAGGACAGTAAGAAGGATCAAAAGCCGTTGTTATTATGTTTTTCATTAGTTTTTCTATTTTGTTAAACTAATGTTAGAATGCTGCTGATCATTGTACAGCAAGGTTAGCTATTCAAGCTGGAGCAGCGGGTATTATTGTTTCCAACCATGGAGCTCGCCAGCTGGATTACGTTCCGGCTACAATCAGCGCTTTGGAAGAGGTTGTGAAAGCGGCACAGGGTCGTGTACCGGTGTTCCTGGACGGTGGTGTCCGCCGTGGAACCGATGTTTTCAAGGCACTGGCTCTTGGAGCTTCTGGCATCTTTGTAAGTAACTAAACATATCAAGTCTTGTTTTGAGCTCAAATAAATCTTTCTTAAGAAAATGCAAATTATAAAAACCATATAGTTTGCAAAAAAAATGAGCAATACTAGATGGATGATCTTATTCTTTAAAGTGATCTATGTTTAATTGTAGAAATCAAATAATTAGTCTGAAAACATAAATCCAAACACACTTAAAATATCTTACAATATCAGATTTCTTATGATATCGTGTAAATTTCAGATCGGGCGACCTGTGGTGTTTTCTTTGGCTGCTGAGGGAGAAGCTGGAGTGAGAAATGTACTCAAAATGTTGCGTGATGAATTCGAGCTAACTATGGCACTAAGCGGTTGCACCTCACTCAGAGAGATCACTCGTGACCACATTGTGACTGAGTGGGACGCCCCAAAGGCTCGTCCTGCACCACGGTTGTAAAGAAAAACACGATATTGTCACAAGCATCTCGACTTTTAATGACACATTATAAGGTATATACCTTGTGTTACGGTTGCAAAACTCATATTGTTTCCTTGTATAATGTTCGTTTCTGAATGATCAGCTGTATGGATGTATAATTCTTAAAGGTCCATGGCTTTACTTATATATATGTGGTTAATTAGTAATTGTGTACATATGATCCACATTTAACTTGGATAATAACTTAATATGTTAAACATGAATTCGTAAAACTATTTGGAAAATAACATAATATATTATAGGGTGTTCAGAATTCGTTTCGAATTCGAAAAGTTCGAAATTCGTTTAAATTCGATTCGATTATCAAGAATTCATTTCGATTAAAAGAATTCGAATTCGAATTCTATTCAATTCGAATCAAGTAAATCGAATACGAATTTATAATTTCAAATTTGATTCGAAATTCGAATAAAAATTATACGTTTTTATTTATTATTTTTATATATAATGCATATATAACTTTTATTACGCTATACTATAAATTATTTTCAATTTTTTTCCAAGTATTAAAATTTCCCATTACCAAACCCAGTACATGGCCATAACTAAAATCTAAGTAACAAATGTATTAATTTTGTTAAATCTTTTTTATTATATAAACTCAAAACTTTGTAGATATACAAAGCTATATCTATACTACAGGGTCCTAATAATCACACATGGTAAAATCTTATTTTCACATAATGTATGCAGGTCGTATAAGGTTATACGGCCCGTAGACACCATGTGAAAATAAGATTTTACCAGGTTGTATATAATATATACGAATCAGTTATACGGGCCGTATACATCGGATTTCTATTTTTTTTAAAACTATATGACTCGACGTATTATTCCTCGATACGCGGGCGACTAAACGTAAGATTCCTCGGTTCGATGTTATATTCCTCGATTCTCGTGTGAGTTATTTGATTAAACGTTAGATTCCTCGATATTCGTGTGAGTTATTTGATTCGACGTTGGATTTCTCGATTCGCGTGTTAATAATTTGAAACGATGTAATGTTCCCTAAAAATTTACTATATAAACGATACTAATCTTACTAATTTTCATTCAACTTCTATTCGTTTCTTCTATATTTTTCTGTATTAAAATTATATTACGTTATCAATGTCGTTTTGGGGCGAAAGTAACTTTTTCGATAGAGACTCGGCTAGCAAGTCGAATCAGACGAGTTATGATATGAAACCCCCATATTTCAGTCGATCAAATACTAAGAATTAAACAATAAAAATTTACATCCAAATTTAAACTTTTACGCATTAATAGAGTAAACTTGGTTATGCATATAACATTTAACTAACTACAAACCATCCAACGTTTACAAAAGTTACGAACATATGTTTTGGGTAAAGTTTAACAACTAAACTTTAACTACATGACAACAAAAGTATTTTGACCCATTTACAACATTTAAGTCCGGAAGCGCGCTGAGGGCAATATGGAGTGTGTTCGTTCCAGGCGTAGCGTGCCATTTAAAGTGTGGCTTTACCTATATCACAACAACAAAAACCAAATATCAATTACATTTAATTACATCATACTAACTTCCAAAAAACATGATACACATTCATTTATCTTATTCACATAATATGCTCCTTCGACATTCTTCCTTAGTTTTATTATTCAACTTCCACTTATTTGAACCGTTCGCAACGGGTCACTTTCATGACCATTCTTATACATAACATTCTAGTTCATTGAACCGTTCATAACGGGTCAATTACATGACCATTCTTTAACATCACATTCTAGTTTGTTTGACCCGTTCATAACGGATCACTCACGTGATCATCCTTTAACATCACATTCTAGTTTGTTTGACCCGTTCATAACGGATCATTCGCATGATCATTCTTTAACATCACATTCTAGTTTGTTTGACTCGTTCATAATGGATCACATTCTAGTTTGTTTGACTCGTTCATAATGGATCAATCGCATGACCAATACTACAAGTATAACAATGAGCATTACTACTACTAGTAGTTAAATCGTACAAGTAACGTACCCCGGTCTTGAGTTCCTTGTTGTTTCATGTGGCTCGACCCTTTTTCCTTTATCCCCTATACATAACCCAATCATACTTAGAATTCATGTCTCATGCTTACTTCACATATATTCTTTGATAAGATAACATAAAAACTTAACACACATGACGTTTACCTACTCAAACCATGGTCATCATGTAGCGTCCGATGTCAAATTGCAAAATTCTTAACTAAAGCATTCCATCAAACACTTGTAGGCATACGATTTAATTCACTATCAAGTTGCCTATTTTCTATCAATTTAGCCACATATAGCCTAAAATTCGCATGATTAAGAATTTTAACATCATCCTATCATCACACCTTCATGTTTTGCATTTAGTACTACATTCATATCTGAAATGGCTCTAGTCTCATTTTCATGGCAAACCCACTTCCATAATCATGAAGGTTTTCCCATTAAAACACTTAAACACAACAATTACACAAAATTGAGCATTCATAAACGTTTCCTAATCATGCTTTTTCCATTAATTTACACCATACTATCACGACAACTAAGAATTACCCATTTTCACACATTCTCTTCACATTAAATCTTCACCAAATCAAGAATTGTGACTTACCTCTTGTTAGACAAGCATAGAAGATTACTTATTAGAGCTCATGCATAAGATTGAAATTGATTTCACCCTTCAATTTGTTAGAATTGCAGATTTTAGGTTTATGTTGAACTTGTTCTTCTTTCATTCTCTCTCTCTACACCACGCACACACACACACACACACACACACACACACACACACATATAAAAATTCTGCATTTTGTTTTTCTTATACTCTAACTTTCCCATGTGCCACATTCAACCCCTTATGTTTAGTCTAGTATTTAATTTGATCAATAACTCTTATCTTTTGCTAGAAGACATATACATAAGTAACTTAACTAGGTTAGTTAGCATCAACCAATGAGCTCCATATTAAACATTAGGATTTATTAACATGTTAGTTATTAGTCATGGTTTGCAACGTAAATATCATTTCTCATGTTACGGTATTAAAACAAACTATGAAATCCAAGATACTAACATGTACACATTTTGGGGTGTTACAAGTCTACCCCCCTTAAAGAATGTTTCGTCCCCAAAACCTAGATATATACCAAATAGTACCGGGTAGTGCTCCCGCATTTCGTCTTCCAATTCCCACATTAAATCCGACCCCTTTCGGTGCTGCCATTGGACTAGGACTTGTCGAATGGCCTTATTACGAAGATACGTTACTTTGAAATCCTTGATAGCTATTGTGTAACACCCCAATCTCGTAAAACAACAAACCTCGGCTGAAGCATCGGGGAGTCACGTTACAGGAATTGTTTCAAACGCATGGTATTTAAGGTTCTCTTTTATTGAATTAATAAGTTACATTGTCTTGGGATAAAACAAATAAACATAAACAATTGTCTTTCAATTTTTATAATAAACTAAGGCCCACGTCCGTCCTATGTGAGCATGCGTTCCTAATCATCAAACATTAGCTCCGGAAACATATGTGAAAAGACAATCAACATATAAAGCCGGCGAGTACATAGGTTTTGTTGAGTCAAATTCATGGCTTTGTATTCGTTATTGCAATACCTCGTCCGACTATGAGAGTCAATAAATGATAACCTTGTTTCAAAAGTGTTTGATATTGCAATATATTTAACCAACTAAACAAGTTGGTATAACTTATAAAACCTTGTAGCCATGAATCTTGACAAAAGCATTTCTTTTGTAAAATCAGGTAATAAATCAATTTAAAAGAAAAACGTTGTATGGTTTATATCTTTAACTGAAAATCGTCCATGACTTCGTTCGAAAATCATTTATCCTTGTTGATGTAATTTGGATAATGCTACGGTATGTGATACAATAAAAGCACTTATATATAGGAAGTACCAGCGGCATATCCACCATGCTTTTATCATATTACACCCGTTTCGTTATCTAAATTACTTACCATAAACCATTCGTCCAATTGTCTGTGTTATAAACCAATCGTCCGTGTTATAAACCAATCGTCCGTTTTATAAACCAATCGTCCATGTTAAAAACCATTCGTCCGTTTTATAAACCAATTGTCCTTGTTTTGTATAAACAAACCGTCCGTGTTTTAATTGTGAAAATTGTGGTCGTCCTCTAATGAATACATTCAAGCCTGTGACGACTCGTCTAGACCACCAAAGGGTCTCTCTAAATCGACTAACACACCACCAAATGGTATGTTAAAAATACAGTTTCTGTCATTCCCCAAACTTCCCCACAAACCCCGGGAAATCTGGTAACGGGATTGTCAGTCCGATGGTACCATAACATACTACTAGTCGGCTTGGCCAAAGTTAATGAATGTCATTCGTGTTATGGATAACGCACCAACAAGTTTACCACATTATTGAAAGCATAGTGTTATATATAAACCATAGGCTTTGTTTTGAAAACTTGAACGATTTAGCACATATGAGTCACCCCAAAACATTTAGAAAACGTAAAAGAGCGGAACTATGTACTCACTTGGGATTGCGTCTGTGTCCTTGTTCAATGGAATAAACAAAGCTCAAGTGTGTCCTAACGTGTCGGATAACTATGTTAGTGTGTCGAGACTTTAATTGGAGGATTCGGATATAATGGGGTTTATAAACCAAACGAGAGAAAGACCTCGTGTAATACGGTTCACTAGATCCTATATTCTGATTTGGATGAGTTCCTAAGTGTTTTTGACTCGTTAAGACTCACTAAAGTGGTTTACGCCACTTTAATGGGTCGTAAGCGTAACTATGGGTTCGGATGGTTAAACAAGTCCTATGATGAGTCTAATATATCAAAATAAGTTTGATTGTATTACAACATCAGTTTATATGTCAAAACATTGGTCTTATATTCTTAAAACCATTTTATGCGTAAAAAGGGAGTTTTCGTCAATTTAAAAGAACATAAAATCGACTCGTCATATAACTAACCAAATGACATGACCATAAGGTATAACCTCATAGGGTTATTCCCTATAATACTATGGTCACAAAAATGTGCTTGGTCGAATCATAAGATTGACCTAACGGGTCAGATTCGAAAGTCAAAGCGGTAGTTCAACCGCTCGACTTTCGGCTCACAAAAAGTACTAAACTAGAAATGACGAGTTAAACATGTTTGAACATGTCTATTAATGTTATAAAACTGATTTGGTGTCAAATCTTTAAGTTTTAATACCCAAAAACGTTTTCGTCGTAAAATGCACTTTTATGCATTTTTTACTTTTAATTCGTAAAACTTTGACTCGTCACTTCGCCTACTAAACGTGGTAATCAGAAGGTGCAATTGCAAGGGACTGATACCTTCATGATTCCGATCATGTTTCAAAGTTCAATTGAACTTTGACTTGACCAAAAATGGTCAAAACCGAAAGTTAAACCGAAAGTCAAACTATTTGACTTTTGGCTCAAAATAGCCAAAATAATGAAAGAACTAGGAAGAAAACTTACTTGTGTTGAAGAACACTTTTAGAACTCAAGATAGGCAGCTTCCAATCAGTTGGAAACAAGCTCCAAGATAGAGAGAAAGAATTTGTGAAATGAGCAAGTTGAAATGGTGGATGATCATGGCTATTTATAGTGATAAAATGATCACCAAATCAAGCCAAGTGTCCCATGAGTCATCAAGAACTGATTAGTGTCCTCTAAGGTGTCTAAAGCAGGTGAGAAGTGGCAAAAATCGCGACTTGGGGGGCCAAGAAATGTAGCTATACATCCAGCTGCCAGTTTTTCTGTTCTGGGTGGTCCTTACGGACCGTATGTGGTTTTGCTTACGGTCCGTAAGCCCCCTTGTAGTACAAAACTTTCAAACTTTGGCAGTTTTAGCCCCTAGACTTGTATTATCGCGTTTTGTCAATTTTAACCCCTTTTAACCTAATATTTAGGTTATATAAAGGTGTTAAGACATATGTAACTCATATTTTGTCCGGAAATATCATGGATATTGTTTCGTACGATCGTACGGTTGCGTGTTTCGTAAATAAAATATAACATTTTATTGAACACAAAAATGATCGAAATTGTTCAACGATTGAAAATATGCATTTCGTAAATAAAATACAAGATTTTATTGAATACGAAAATATTTGGAATTGTACAATGATTGAAAATGTGCAAATGTCACATATTGCTCTTTCAACATAATTCATGCATTCCCTCATCCAGTTCGATATCATCTAGTTGCACGTAAGTCGTTTCATCCGTGAGACACTTCCGTAGTTGTGACACATGGAAGGTGTTGTGAATTCCATCTAATGTTGGTGGTAAATCCAACTGGTAAGCTACCTTTCCAACTTTGGCTAAAATTTTGAAAGGTCCAATGTACCAGGGACCTAACTTTCCTTGTTTGCGAAATTGGATTATACCTTTCCACGAGGAGACCATTAACAACACGTGTTCCCCAACTAGAAACTCAATAGGGTGTCTTCTTCGATCTGCATAGGCTTTTTGTTAGTCTTGTGCTGCTTTTAGTCGCGTTTGTACGAGTTTAATCTTCTCATTGGTCTTAGCCACTACATCCTTACGTGCGCTTTCTCTTTGTCCCACCTCTCCCCAACATACGAGAGTTCTACATTTATTATATCACCAACCAGAGAAGCCCAACCGTGTGTTACTGCATGTACTGTATGCTAAACGGGTTAACTGTAACCAACAAACATCTGTTGTTTGGACAATTAGGGTTTTGCATGACCCTACACACATACGTACCTACATCTATTATACCTTAGGTCGCGTGTAATGGACCTAGCAATTAATTAACGCTAGAAATATGTTATCATACCGAGCAAACTAAGGTGAGTTCACTACTCTTTTACAAGCATGCATCCCGGGGGGACAAACAAACTACTATTCCTGGGAGGAATACTTTTAAACTATTATTCCTGGGAGGAATAAATTTTTTGTATGTTGTAGTTTAAATTCGATGTTGGTTAATAAACTCAAATTCTATCACGAAAGTCCCTACTTACATACCAAGCTAGTTGCCTGGGAGGCAACGGGGTATTAGTTGATAGCGCTATTAGGCCTGACAAACCTCACACAGTGTTGGGAGCCGGACGTGAATGAATGACCTTAAACACTTTGATCAATGATGATAGACATTGATGAGGGCACCAAAAACAGAACAGTCAATCGGTACCGAGTTTATTATTCGTAACATTTCTTTAAACTAAACACTTACATGATTTCCGTTAAACAAAACTGTGAACTCGCCAACTTTATGTTGACACACTTTTTCCGCATGCTTGCAGGTCGCTAGATACATTATTCCTTGGAACTTGCAGTCTGAGGAGCGATGAGTGCCATGGGGTGTGTCGCTTGAGAAATAATTAATGTTATACTTTTTAAACAATTTGGTTTCGTATGATTATAAAAGTTACAATTGCTTCCGCTGAACGTAAGCTTGTTGAAATGTTTTTATGAAATGCACTATTCATGTTGGACATGATGTTTGCGTGAATATTATTTACTGTTAGTTCGACATGATTAGTGGCTAGATCGTGATACGTCACACGCCTTGTGGTGAATTCCGCATGATGTATTTTGGGGGTGAGACACACATAGTTGGGCGATGTATTGCAATACAAATACAAAGCCATGAAATTGACATACAAAACCTATGTTACTCAACAACATTCATTGTTGATAATATTTTCACATATGTTTAAGGTGAAAATGTGTGATTATGAAAAACATGTTACACGTAGGATGGACTCGGGCTTTATCTTTAAAATAAAATAATTGTTTTGTTTTGTATTGTTTCAAATTCTCAAAGACAATGTAAATTATTAATTCAATAAAACAAAACTTTAAATACCATGTGTTTGAAACAATTTGTAACGTGACCCACCGATGTTTCCGCCGCAGATTGTTTTATACGCGGTCGGTGTAATGCCTCGTATTTTCGTATTTGTATTTTAAAAATGTTCCTATTCGTATTCTAATTTAGAAACCTTGCATTCGTATTTTAATTTCAATCTCACAATTCGAGACGTTAATCATAATAAAATTCATATTTTATACATATTTGTTATTCACACAACCGATCATTTAAATATGTATTTATACGCAAACCAATACTATTTATACGTATAAATATTTATACGCACATCCTCAATACTTGAATTATACTTTTATACTTTTTATATACTCAATTACATAATATATACTCAAGAAATACCAAGAAATATACCAATCATCTTTCCACCTCATCAATCATCTTCCACCTTCTTTAACCAATCAAATTTCACCATTTTCCACCCCCTTTTTCCACCAATCATCTTTCCACCTCATCAATCCTCTTCCACCTTCTTTAACCAATCTTATTTCACCCTTTTCCACCTTCTCCACCTATAAATACCAACCTCCTTCTACCATTTTCTTCACACCATTCTTCTCTCCATCTCTCTAGTTCTCTCAATCTCTCTATATCAAGAATTCTAAGAATTCTAAAAGTACAATAAGTGTTCCAACCATTCTTCTCTCAACCTCTCTACTTCTCTCAAATCTTCCAAGCAAGGAAGAGAACTCTAAGCGTTCTAAAAGCAAACACTAAGTGTTTTAAAGGAAGCTTTGAAGCTCCAACCTCCAACTCT
Organism: Helianthus tuberosus; assembly: GCA_030545235.1. Taxonomy (NCBI): domain Eukaryota; kingdom Viridiplantae; phylum Streptophyta; class Magnoliopsida; order Asterales; family Asteraceae; genus Helianthus; species Helianthus tuberosus. The sequence continues at coordinate 69,214,578 of CM060365.1, read as the reverse complement.
TCATGGAATCACCAAAGGAAACTTTGCAAAACTGTGAGTACACTTGACCCCTTTTGCTTTAATCACACTTTGGGTGCAACATGTTTTACTTGTTAAAATGCACCATTCACACAAATATGCTTTACTCATTCAATCCGTTATACATGCTTTGTTATGCTTAGGTTCATGCTAGAATTCATACTATTTGTTAGCCCGCCTTAATAATTATAGCACTATAGGAGTAGCACACCACTCGACAGAGTTTTTGTTAAGCTATATTCATACTTAGTCTCGTTACTTTTGTGGTGAGGGACACTTATGATTCTTGTGGACACTTGGGTTTGACTTTTAGTTATGCATGATAGTTTGACCTTGTATACCAAATTGCTATGTTGGATTGAAAATACTTTTTATACTTATGTCACGTGTCTAAAACTAGTGTACTCGCCAATACGTTGTATTGAACTATGCTTTTTAAAACATGTTGCAGGTTTAATGAGGATGTTGATGATGCATGGAACATAGTAGGATGCCTAGATACTCATTTTAAATTTTGTATTCTTATTGTAATGTATTTCTTTTATATCAAGTTGTTGTTTTTTATTTCAATCTTTGTAATTGACTCTTTAGAAATGAAATAATATTTATTATTTAAATACTTGTCGAAAATGTTAGTGTTATGAAGTCTCGAGCAATCTATTTCGTCTCACTCTGATGTTTCCACCATCGGTTGGGGTGTGACAGTCGGGGTGTTACATTAACATTGGCATTGTGTTTTCGATAGGACGTTTAGTGAATGTAGGACCAATTTCGGGATAGTTAAGCCCCCGCTGCGAGGCACGAGTGCATAAGACTAGGTAATATACTATTAATAAGTGACTAGAAGTGTACCACTTCTTCGGACTACAAGTGGACCACTTCACTGATGCCCACGTGTTTCAACATGTGTCTCCTACTTTATACAACTACACGAAATCACATCTCCCACCTCCCCACTCACAATTTCAAGAATCTAGAGAATGGAGAGAGAGCCAGATGAGAGAGAGGGGGGTCTGGTAGAGAGAAAGAGACAGATAGAGAGATCGAAGAAGAGATGGGAATGATTTAATCGACGTTAGGGTTCAGGTGGTGCGTCTGGATATCGAACGCCATGATGTTTGTTAGTTTATTTTAAGACATACGGTATATTAAAGATAAATTATTATATATGTAATTTTACTTAGATACTAAATTAATTGGAAAAGTAGGTGATGATGTGGAGTGTGAGGTGGAGGTTTGTTGATGAAGAAAAATTTGGGGTTTTTAAAGGAAGTTTGGAATCTAAAATGTTGCTAAGGTGACAGTTTGTGGAAGTCGAAAACTGTAGATGCTCTAATGTGTGTTGTGGTGACATGAAATGTGAAATAGGGGCATTAATTTTCTACACTCGTGGCCATTGTTCAACTCCCCCACTGTCGCAGCCCCTGACCCCTACCCCGGAGCGGAAGCCGCGAGCACGCACAGAGCGGGTGGTATCGATGTTTATTAATTTGGCAGCGGAAATGAGACATCTGGACCGTAGTTAGGAAATATTATCAGAGTTTTAAAACACCAAAGTTTTATAATAAATAAATGGGAGAAAACCTAAGTTTCAATTACAATACATTTGTAGGGATAAACCCTAATTTATTGAAAACATAAAGTCCTTTTATTTAGGTAACTTTTATAGTCACTTCTTTAGGCCTTCAGTACTCTCTAGCTGGCTTCTACTAGCTTCACATTAAGTTACCTGAAACGCGTTTTAAAAAGGTATTATTAGCAAGAAATACTGGCGAGTGCATCACAGTTTAATCAAAACAAGTGTTTATAACTTTACAGTATTGAGATTTACAATGTTTATATCTATCCAATTATTCAATTCAGCATTGCTACTGGCCAACCTTTGTCCCCCGTGCTTGCGGTCATGCTACTATTTGCAATAGTAACGAGTGTCAAGTAATGTATACAAAACCCCACATACTGATGATAATTGTAGAATTAAACAAAAACTTAATCACTGTAAGTATCTTGATAAACATTTAGGGTTTTGTAAAATATTTGAAACAATGGCTCACAAACGGTAAGAAAAAGAGAATGACTCACTTTGTTGACTTAAGTGTTACTATAGCTTCCTGGTGCTTTTCCTGGTTATTATCTATTAAAATTAAACAATGCACACGTGTTAGTAAGATAACCCAAATCACATTAGCCATACAACAAGAGACAGAACTCCAACGAACTGAGTCAGGAAGAACCTTGACATGCGTTATGGAGCCCTAGATCAATCGAGTAGGGTAACAAATACGTGATCTGGGGTTATAACACTTACAATGAGGCAGAGCTTCGCTTTTTAGGGATATAATACCCGATTATAATTGCACTATATGTTTTGAGAGATAAAATAAATTGAGCGTCGAACAACTGAGGCTTCGTTTCCCATTTATAGGCCTGATCAGGGGTCGGCTCGCGCCCTGCGACCCACTAGGGTCAGTCCTTCGCGGCCCGTGAGGGACTAGGCTAGGGCTGTAGCTTTGGCGAATCATTGGTCTAGACTTAACACGGATGAGGACACGTGGTTGCATCGGGTTCCACCACCTGACCCTCGGCCGCGCCCCGCGAAGCACACGACCAACATGGTCGTGGCCCACGAAAGGCTGTAAATAGTTGTTTTATTTGTTTTTTATTATTATAAATGTTATTTAGGGCCGTTTACGAGTATACGGTGTCACATTAGGGTGTTTTAAGAGGGTTGTTATATCCTCCCCACCTTGTTTTAAATCTCGTCCTCGAGATCTACTGAAACAGGTGTGGATATTTCCTTTGCATTTCTGACTCGAGTTCCCAAGTGTACTATGGTCCTCTCTTGGAATCCCATTTCACTTTGACCAGAACTAATCTCTTATGTTTGAGATTCTTGATCTTTCTATCTTCAATCTGAATGGGTTTCTCTACAAACTTAAGTTTCTCATTTTCCTCTATGTCCTGAAGAGGTATCACTAATGATTTGTCTGCTAAGCATTTCTTAAGATTACATACATGAAATACATCATGTATTCCTGACATTTCCTCTGGCAGTTGTAGCTGATAAGCTACTAGTCCTATTATTTTGATAATCTCAAAAGGTCCAACATACCTGGGGCTTAGCTTTCCTCTTTTAACGATCTGACTACTCCTTTCCATGGATAAACTTTTAACAAGACCTTGTCTCCAACTTGAAATTATGGTTTTCGTCTGTTATCCGCATAACTCTTTTGACGATCTCGTGCTGCTTTTAGTCTTTCTTTGACTTGAATAATTTTGTCTCTTGTTTCCTGCACTATCTCTGGTCCAGATAGTTACTTTTCTCCAATTACTGCCCAGCAGACTGGAGTTCGACACTTTCGTCCATAAAGTGCTTCAAACGGTGCAGCTTGACGCTGATATGTGTCACACCCCAACCGATGGCGGAAACATCGGAGTGAGATGAAAACGAGATTGCAAGAGACTTCATAACACTATTTGCGAAAATATTTAAATCAAACCGTTTTCATTTCATAAATCAAATTGTCAAACATTACAAGGAAATTCAAAAACAACAAGTTCAATGAGAATACGTAACAACAAGAAAAAAATTGATACAACATATTAAACCTAAAGCGTCTATATGTGTATCTAAGCATCATTGCAACTTCATTTCATAGCATCGTCATCCTCAAACTTTAACAAGTTTAAAATAAAGTTCAATGCAAAAGCAAAGGCGAGTATACAAGTTTGATACATACATAGGAAAAAAAATAATGTTTAAACGATTCCTCATGGCAAGCTAATGATACAAGATAATGTAACACCTCGTAAAAATCGTGTCCAATGATGTGTTGACACGTATACTAAACCCTAATAAAGTCAAACCTTGACTATGAGGGACTAATTTCGTCAAAAACGAAAACTATGAATATAGAGGGACCCAAAAGTGTCAACATGCCAAATTTGTGCCTCTGATTGACCACACATGATGAATTTATTCTTAAACAAGTAAATATTCGGACGTGAGAAGCCGTATTGAAAGTAAACGAAAGTTTACAAGACAAAAGGGGTTAAACGTGTCAACATGTTAATTCTTACCTTTGAGTGACCTTTTAACGAACCCGAAGCATCGTAATGTGCAATTATACTCTCGGGAATACCCAATATAGATAACACATGGTTTTAACGCAATAAAATGATAATGCACGCAAGTTGTGCATTAAAGGGGGCAAACGCGTCAAACTCTAAAACTACACCTTTGAGCGACCATTTAAGCGAACTGGAGTAAACTAGAGTGTCGTAATATCCCATTATACTTTTGGGAATGCTTTTTATTGATCTAGAAAGGCCTTTATGCCATTTTGCATTAAAACGCACAAGTTCGCAAATTAAAGGGGTTAAAATCATCAACGAAGGAAACTGGTGTCTTCGGGTGATCTTTTGACGAACCCGGAGCTTAACGATGTTTGTTATACCTACAATCTAACTTGAGGGGCCATAAGTGCTGAAAATAAAAGTTATAATAGGTTTAAAAGTTCAAGGGCTGAAATTGCCAAACTTTAAAAAGGTTTGGCTGATATGGGTGGTGGTCGCGTGCCGCGAGGACTGAATCTGCGAAGAAACTAGTTTTGAGGTGCTGTTTTGTTTTTCCTTGGCCACACACAATATCCATACTCACATAAAATGATTCTATGGGTTCTTAGATGGTATTACCACCTGGTAATACACCTGTAAAGATCTAATAACACCTCTCAAGCACATGTCGATCATACGCAAACTATCCAAATACTATAAATAGGGGTGATCACCCACCTTCAACCTTGCACCATTAAATCTTTCTTCCTATCTTCTCTAAGTTGGGAGCTCCTGAAGATTTGGAGCATACCTCTGAGTTATATTCAGTCCCTAGGACCATATGTAAGTTTCCTTTCGTGACTAGTTTATTTTATTTGGCGTTTAAAGCCGAAAAGTCAAGCGTTTACCATAAACACTTTAACTTTTAGTTAGACCGCAATCGGTCAAGCCATTTTTCGCAACGAACATGGCTACGTGATCATAATTAGGTAGGTGATAATCCCTCAAAAGGGCACTCCTAATTATCACGTTTACTTAGTCAATTGTCGGGTCAAAGTAATGAACAGAAAAGTCAAACGAGTCAGTTTTTATAAAAGAATTCATAATTGATAATGTAGAAGCTATAAAATACGTTTTGTCACTTTAATAACTTGGTAAATAATATAAGAACATGTTTAGACATGTTCAACCCGACAATTCTGAGTTTAGGCTCGGTTCGCAACCGAAAGTCGCAAAAGTTGACTTTTGCTTTAACTTTCAGTTCTGACCCGATTCAGCTTAGTTTATTTGTGCCTTAGGGTTCCTTTGTGACCATATTATATGTTGGTATAACCCTCTGAGGTTATACTTCATGGTCCCTTAGAAATCATAGTTCATTGCATGTTTCCGTTATTTACTTAAAATTGACTATTATGCCCTTATGTTATAAAAACGAGATTTTTGAAAGTGTGAGAGGACAAAAAGCTTTATTACTGATATATAAGTATGTCAAATTAATTTGACATCAGTTTCTGGTCTCAAACTAAAGTTATGCAAGATAGCGTAAAATGAAACTTTTTGTTAATTAAATTACATTTTTAACATAAATCATGTTTAAACCCAAATTTTGGCACCAAACCCATCACCTACTGTTTTTATATTATTTTTATGGATTTTTGGAATTTTTGGTCAGATTATAAACTGACCTTATCATTGAGTTCTCGTGTAATTCGATAAATGACGATAATACCCTTTTCATTCATAAAATGAGATTAACACATGATTAACATGCCAAAACTTTTCCTAATGATGTTATATGTTAAATAAATTATTTTGAACATTAAGGGCTGATCAAAATCTCAGATTTTCATAAACATCTCAAATATCGTCAATTATCGACTTTTACGCAAATTAAGCGCATAATGTGGTTTAAAACCATATTTAACACCTAAGACTTGTTACCTACTGATTTTATAAATAAATTTTAGTAATTTAATAGTAAGTATAAGTCTTGAACTCAGACTTCCAATTTTGTCCTTAAAAGCATATGTGAAATGACCAGAATGTCCCTACGGTGCATAGTTTAGCCGTAAATGGTAAACCACACATATGTATGATATCCTACTGTTATAACTTTATAAAATAAATATTTTTACTGAATACTATAGACCAGAACCTCAGTTTGCTATTAAACCTCTTTTATAAATCTTAAAATGACCAAAATGCCCTTACGAGACTTAATTTGGTTTTAAAATCTTTTTGGGCATATTTGCTGATATCCTACTGATATCATAACATATTTTAAGCATAATAACTTATGGGACTTGTATATGACTCATCCGGTTACCCGTTTATGCTTATACGCGTTCGGTACGGTTTATGTAACTAGTTTGCATAAATTAGCCGAAACGGGTCAAACCTTATCATTTTTACTTCAAAATCCATAATGTATTTAGTTTCCCCATCAAGCCTTCATACTTGTTGGGTCTAAATTACATTTTATTCCGGTCATTGCTTAATCCAGCGTATCGTACCGTTTTTAATATATTCAGCTAGCCGGTTTAAGTCTATGACTTAAATAAAACCCGTTAGCATTCTAATTGGTTATTTATACCATCATTCCAGACTAGAGCCTTCCGGTAAATTGTACCTATGCTTACTTAATTGAATACGGCTGAGTTATTATAAATCTTGCAATTTTAGACAGGAGCTAGCTCAGGTAAATACTCTTAACTTATTTTCCCTTATACGGGCTTGGGATACGGTAATATAATTACCGCATGGTCAGGTATGGGATTCGAAGACCAATAAGTTGGGAAATCCAAATAACTTGTTTTAATTCGTATTGCTTGACTGAAACATTGGGGGTTAATGCGACTGTGTCCTGGATATCCTTGACTCATTAATTGCAATGGCCACGACTTAAGAACGGGGTGTAGGCATACACTCGACAGATGCAATATGGTTTATTAAATAAAATTTATACCCAATATGGGTTTCCCAATAAGGGAATAAGTGGTGTGTCGGTTAATCATGAACCGACATAGAACCGGGCCCCGTATGTAGAGCAAGTTATGTAAAACTGATAACATGAGATATAGTTTGTCCCAAGTATAAAATATTTCCGTGCCTTGTGCACCTAAACAAAATTTTCATAAACATTTTCAAATGTGTCGGTTGATTGTATTTACCAGTGAAAACTGACATATTTTCAAAAGTCTAAGTGACAGGTACAAATACGTAAATAGGCTGGAAGCTGCTCGGAATTATTAGACGAGGAATTTGCAACTCCTTCCCATAAGCCATTAGTCTGATAAACTCCTTTTGTCTTAATGATCCGCCTGTGGATTATTACAAACTTGTCTGTACTAAATACTTTGATATATTTTTTTGACATTTGTGTTTGTAATAATATTTTATATTCCAAGACTTCCGATGTGCTATTCTGTGTATGTTTGACTATGACGATATCAATCTTACGTCACGATACTCCCCATCGGGCTGAGCTGCAAATATCGGGGTGTGACAGGTTGGTATCAGAGCCAACGTTTGAGTGAATTAAACACTTGCCTTTAGTGTTTAATCTCAAATGACACAATAGCATATTCCTTAGACCTTCCGAGTCTAGACTTAACATAGGAATTCTCTCATCCCTATTAAGTAAACATTGTTTTCGATAAGGACCCAACTCTTCTATATAGTCCCAGTATGGACATCTATTTATTATAATCCTTATATGAACATATCTTTCGATTTGAGTCCCTGTGAGGACATCTGTTCAGCAAAGCCCTTTAGTGCACATGCTGTATCGATATAGTCCTTTATGGACATGTTATTTCATTAAAATCCCTTTGGGGTTATACTATTTCGAAATAGTCCCTTGGGGACATGAGATTTCACTACAGTCACTTAGCGGACATGACATTTCATTATAGACCCTTCGTGGGCAAACTGTTTCAATATATAGTCCCTATACGGACTTATAATATTTTGAAGTCCCTATACGGACTTATAATATTTTAATAGTCCCCATACGGACTTATAATTTCCTTTTAAGTCCTCTGTGGACAAATATGATACTAAAAGTCCTGATTAAGGCACTATTGTAAATTTCCTAATAATATATGGGAAGCTTTGAAAATTTTATATAGGTATTCATTTCGTCATTTATCAAACAATAGTATCAATTTTATTCGAACTTTATCGATCCGCTAATTAATTATAAAAGATCTTCTTAATGGTATAGCCTAGCCAATATGTCAATACAGACATGCTATGATGGTAAAACCCTCTTAAGACAATTAATCCTTGTTAACATCTAAGAACATGTTAACACTCCTGGCAGTGTGACTTGAGAAACCACACCAGGCGTCAAGGTATTTGGACTATGTCCAAGCCTTAAAGCCTATATGATCGAATTAGATCATGGCAAGGATCAACAACGTGATGATCATAATATAAACGTCCATTAGTGATGAAGTGTCTACGGGCTAAACTTGTTGTCCAATAAGACAACGACAATTGTGGTCTATGACCCCCTGTCTAAAGATATTGGACTATGTCCAAGCATAATAGTCTATATGATTAATGCGATCATGACTAACATCATCTGATACGATGATCATATTATTTAACATCCTTTAATGATGTTTCGCCTACGGGCTATATACTATATTTTCCATTAGTGACATTGACAAATGTGACCGTTATGGTTCACCGTCAAAGGTGATAGGCAATGCCCAAGCCTTATAGTCTATAAGATCGATAAGATCATGACTAATATCCTCAAATACGAAAATTATATATATATATATATATATATATATATATATAAATATCCATTAGTGATGTCTATTGATTTGCCTATGTGGCAAAATAAATCGTCTTCCAAAAGTAATGACAGAAGTAGTCTATGACTCTCTGCCCAAAGGTGAAGAACTATGTTCAAACCTTAAATTCCCTGATCAAAAAATATTGCGGCTTATATATTAATGTCCTCGATGACAAGCCTTTTGTGCCATATCCTATATGTCCTTTGCGACAAGGCCTACGTGCCTTATGGCTATTAATGTCCTTTGCGACAAGCCTATGTATTACATTTATATGTCTTTCATGACAAACTCATGTTTCATATTTTAGAAGTCCTTGTGGAAAGCCTTCGAACTATCTAAAATCGTCAATATGACAAAGACAGTTGTGACATTTTGATCCCCTGTCAAAAAGGTAATGGACTCGGTCCAAACCTTAATTGCCATTGTGGGTCCTTTTGTGACCTAGGCTAAATATAATTGATATACATACAAATAACATTCATTAGGAATGTTCATACCCTATCAGCCTATACGGTTTAATGATACCATGGCTAATGTATGTTAGGTCGTCAGGATGATGACTAGCTATCGTAATGCAAGTAAGCAACTGTATAATTTGGTGTTTAGTACCAAGATTCGAGTATGGCAAACTCGGATCAGACAAACAACAGTCGCGATACTATTGACGCGACAAATGCCAATGATGCAACAAATGTGAACCTCAATGTTAATGGAGTTAATCTCCAAGCTGTGATTGACGCAGCTGTTAGAAAGGCTATGAGAAAGGTCATGAAAAGGTTCAAAGAGCCGAATGCTACTTGCTCTAAATCACATTCCTCTGCTTATGAGAAGATCTTTATTTATACTTCGAATGCGAAGAATAAACCAAATAAGATGACATATAGTGAGGAGTCCCGTTCCTCTAAAGGATGTACTTAAAGGTACTTTGTCTCTTGCAAGCCAAGAGACTTCAATGGCGAAAAAGAGAGCCATTGATTGCATAAAATTGTTGGATGAAATAGAACCAAGGTGTAAATCAGCGTTTGTGCTGAGAAAGACATTTTGAGGTAAGTATCACAGTCATTCAAGGGTGATGCCTTTAGTTGGTGGAAACCATTAATAAAGTCACAGGAAAGATACTCTTATACAATATGGGATGGTCCAAGTTTATAGACCTTATCAGAAAAACCTATTGTCCGCGACACGAAATGGAAAAGGTGGAATCAAAATTTTCCGACTCTCACCATAAAAGTTCTAGACTATCGACAGTATGTTACAGACTTTAATTCATTGTCTGGGATAGTGCCCTGTTTGGTTAACCCAGAATCTAAGTATAATGCAATATATTGGTGGTTTAGCATCGGAAATTAGAGGGCATATTAAGACTTCAAAGCCTGCTTCTTATAAATCCCTAATGGATCTATCTCAGCCACTCACATTAGATGGGTTAGTAAGTAAATCGGTCAAAGCTGAGACTGTTGGAAAAAGGAAAAGGGAGAAGGATAACTCCCAGAAATCTAAGAAGCCTGTATGCCAGACCTGCAACAAAAGGCACTGGGACAGTGTCTAACAGACCAAAGGTAGAAGCAGTGTGGCATCCGTAGTTCTCTAAATGTAGGAACATAAAGGCTGCAGTCTGTTTTGACTATGGTGTATAGGGCCACATCAGAACTAACCGCCTAAAAACTGTCAAAGAGGGTGTAGTTAAGTATAGAAGGACTACGAATGGAGGTGACTAAACCCTCCTGATAAATGTCAGAGGCAGTTCATATCAATAAATGAGACCAGGTACATCCCTTATCGTGATATTACTGCTAAGAAATTATGTTTTGATTCAGGTGCTACTAAGTCTTCCATAGATCATAAGCATAGCAAACTTTTAGAATTTTTCCCATAAGGACTCCAGATATTTAGTATAAGGTAAAACTTACCGACGAAAACCATAGAAACCATTTCTTCTTTTCTCGTCGAATAATCTCCATTCCTAAGATCTGGAGTACTCTATCTTCAGATAGAGTACGACAATGTTATGTTATGTTATTTTATTTGTTTATCTAATTGATTTCTATCAACTGCGAATGCAAGACTATGCTTGATAAAAGCGCCATATGAGGATTGGCGTATCCTAGTGTGTCCCATAGATTGCTTCCATGCCTGATCAGTATGGAGGTTCAATGCATGGAACCACTGAGATATCCCAATGGTCATATTGTACTAAATTCGACTAGTGGTATTCAAAGAAGATATCCAAAATAGAAATGTCCAATAAGTGTCACAAATTAAGCATCCATGCATTCGTAAATCAAATGTGTCATTTATATGACACAAGTATCGATAGATGAATTGAGGCCTGAGATTCAGAACATCTTTGTCATCCCTGTGAATCTCGATTGTCCTCTTAGTAGAACTACCCTGTTTACCTCTTGGGAGGCAAGTAGAGTTAAGATTAATATCCCACTTGGGGTTGCATCTATTGAAAAATCTCCATATCGGTTAGTACCGACGGAAATGAAAGAACTAAGAACCAATTAGATAAGCTTTTAGAGAAGGTTTCATAAAGCCTAATTCAAAATTCTGAGAGCTCCGATATTATTAATTAAGAAAGACGGTTCATTATGCTTCTGCATTGATTACCGCAACCCTACTTAGGTAACAATTGAGAATCGCTATCAACTGCCCAGGATCATCGATTTGTTCAACTAACCGTGAGGTTAGCTATTCTTTAAGATTGGTTTAAGCAGTAGTTGGGATAACCATCTCACCTTAAATAAGCTCTCCTATAACTAATAGTTAGTATATAAGCATCAAGGCTGCTCCCTTGGAGACCTTGTATAGATGGAATGTCAAACGTCCGTTGTTGGACAAAAGTTTGGTAAGTCCAATTAGCAGGACCTGAAATTATCTTGGAAACAATGGATAAGATCATACAAATTCGTAATCGTCTGAAAATTTGCCAGTAATCAGCAGAAAATCAATATTGATGAAAGTCGCAAACCTCTTGAGTTCTCAATAAGGAACAAGATTCAACGAAAAGTACCACCCTAGAAAGGTGTACTGCATTTTGATATAACAGACAAGTTAAACTCTAAAATATATTGGACCATTCGAGAAAATCGAATATATCAAGATCGGTAGCCTATAAGCTAAAACTTACCTAAGGAACTTGATAGTATTCAATGTGTTCCACACTGGTGATTTAAGGATATGCCTCGCCGATAAGTCAATAGCATTATCACATAATGATATGCAGATTAATGAAAACTTATGGTTTTATGAGAAACTAGTATCGATTAAGGATCGACAAGATTAGAAGCTCCGAAGGAAAATATGTACCTATTATAAAGGTCAAATGGGGAGCCCATAGAGGCCCGAATATGTTGTGGAGATTAAGTCCATTATTCGACAGAAAGTACTTCCATATTTTGAGCAAATCTCAAGGTGGAGATTTATTTTAAGGGGGTGAGGATGTAACACCTCGTAAAAATCGTGTCCAATGATGTGTTGACACGTATACTAAACCCTAATAAAGTCAAACGTTGACTATGAGGGACTAATTTCGTCAAAAACGAAAACTATGAATATAGAGGGACCCAAAAGTGTCAACATGCCAAATTTGTGTCTCTGATTGACCACACATGATGAATTTATTCTTAAACAAGTAAATATTCGGACGTGAGAATCCGTATTGAAAGTAAACGAAAGTTTACAAGACAAAAGGGGTTAAACGTGTCAACATGTTAATTCTTACCTCTGAGTGACCTTTTAACGAACCCGAAGCATCGTAATTGTGTTAAAAGACGAGTTAATCCCTCATTTGATCATGTAATTGTCTTGAATTAGATAACTACGGTTGCTTGTGTTTCAGGTACATTTGGAGCTTAAAAGTATGGAAATAAAGCTTCGAATAAACACGACTGGATTGTAGATTGAAAGACGGAGAATAAATGAAAAAAATAAAATTTTGGAATTGAATAATTAAGAAGATAACATGATAGAGGATGAAATTACGAGAACGTAGGCGAAAACGGTGAAGAAAACGGAGTTGAAACGAGAAAGTTATGAAGAAAACAAAATTGATTGCTGAAGCCTACCGTAAATTACGGTAGCTAGCGTAATTTACGGTAGACTCTGACAAAAATTGATGCCGTAAACAGTTTAAATCCACCGTAAACCATTTTAAGCCACCGTAAGCTACGGTGGCCACCGTAGCTTACGGTGGAGCCTGCGAAAAAAGTGTAACTCCCCACTTTTAAGGTGTTTTATGTTGTCTTTCCATTGGCAATCATCGTGGGACGTTTTGGAGCAGTTCTTGGGGCGATTTTGGCTGTTTCTTCTTAGTTCTAAACAATTCTAAACAATTGGTTTGTGTTTTCAATTCATATGAACATTAATCCTTTTGTTATGATGTTTGTTCAAGCCATGAGTGGCTAAACTTTTTATGATTGTCTTTAGTTGAAGGTTTGTAAGACTTTATGCTTTGATTTCCTTATTTCTAGAATAACAAACTTTATCTTTATGTTTTGTTTGTTATGGTGTGTGATTAGTTGTTAGTAAATTATTGATTCTTATGTTAATCTAATTTGAAATCATACGTTCTTGGTGCCGTTGGCAATCGAGATATCATGGGTAGAATTAGGCTTGGGTAAGGGTTAATTGGTCATCGGGTAACAACCTCACGTTCTAGGAATCTGAGTACTTAGTTCCCTTTCATCACTACAAGTAATCACACATGAACTATGTTTATGTAGTTCTTTCTAGTGGAATGATAGCATAAATGTCAATGCAAACCGGAAACTAAAGATAGTCATTCGTCTCTAAATTGTTTACAAACCAAAGCTTTCATTTTGCAATTAGAATAGTAATCTTAGTTTTTAAACTCAAATCAATCAAACCAACTCTTGAACTTTACTTTCATTGCAATTAGTTTAATTTTAGTTAAGTTAGATAAACCTTTAAATAACACGTATTCCACAAACTCCCTGTGTTCGATACCCACTTGCTACTAACTATTTAGTAGTAATTGGATTAAATTTGATTGTGACCACGACATCACGTCAAATTTTGGTGTCGTTGCCGGGGAGTAGTGCGCAACGTGTGTTATTTTTGATCTTTTATAAGTTTGTTATTTTTCTGGGTTACGCTGGGTGTGTTAGTGTGCAGGTATTTACAGGTGCATGCGTACTAGAAGCTCTCACAAGCTATCACCGTTGGCATTTGATCCAGAAATTGAGCGAACTTTGAGAAGAGACATAATTTTGCTAAGAGAAAACAGAATCAGCGGTTCACCAACAACACCTACTACACCATTTACACCAATCAGATACATGAATCCACCACCATCTCCACCCACTACGGGTGAACCTACACCACCCTTTATACCATCTTCAACACAACCATCACCAAATACTACCACTCCTGCATCCACACCAGAAATCAATCCAACCAACACTACCTTACCTGAGAACACACAGTCTGAATACTCCTTCAGTTACAACCCTACATCATTCCCTGTTCCAGCTTATTCAACATTTTTCCCAACATCCGGCCAACCATCATCATCACAAATACCACCACCTAACCTATACCAAACCGGTCCATCCATTATCCATTCTACTCCATTCCAACCAAGAGTGCAATCTCAATATACTTCGGGAGTAAGACAAGATGGGTTCGATGATGAGTTTGAGGATGACTTTGTGGGTTATGATGAAGAAGGATACATGTATGGGGGTGATGGAGATCAAGGGGAGTATGCCTATGTTCAAAGTCAAAATCAAAGGATGTCAAGTGTTGGTGGGATTCCTCAACAACAAATTATACCTCAACAATTGCTACCACAAGGTCCACCGGTGCAAAGACGTGTTCAACAACCTCATGTGGGGCCGAGATTTCAACCACCTCCACAACAATTTGGGCCTCCACGCATGCAAGTTCAAAGACCAATAGGTCCTATACGTCCAAGAGTTCGTTTGGGTGTGCCAAGAAGACATCTTCGAGAACATGCTAGAGGTATTGAAGCACATTTTAGACCGGTGATTACTCATAATCCTTCACCGGTAGTTATTCCTCACAATGACCAAGGGAGGACGTTCGAAGTTCGAACCAATTCGTTACAAAGTTTGCCAAAATATAAGGGTCTAGTAACGAAGGAGCCTTATTTTCATTTTGTTGGTGCATCCGTCTGTCGTCTACGTCTTGTATCGAGTCTTGTTTAGAGATAGATAGAATAGAGCACGGAATCCAAGAATCAGAATATTTAGGAGTGATTCCACTCGAAAGTTAATTTTCTGATTCCACTTGAAAGTTAACTTTCTAATTCCACTCCTAATGTAATTTTCTGATTCCACCCGAAATGTTAAATTCTGATTTCACCCGAAGTGTTAAATCCTGATTCCACCCGAAAGTAACATGCTGATTCCACTCCAAATGACACCATGTCATTAGGAGCGAAATCAAAACTACTATATATAGGACATTTGGGGCGAAATCAGGATAGAGTTCTAGGTGTTGTCTTCCGGTGAGCCACGAAGTGCTGCCGAAGTGTTGACTTGATTGTAAACGTCATTCAGATTAATAGAATCAACATATTAAAGTGAATTCTCGCTGAATTGAATCTGATTTGTCTGTTTCCGCCGCTCAAATCAGTAATAGCTCTTCTAAGTGACTCGTTTAGGTCCGAAATCGATCCTACAATTGGTATCAGAGCCAGTGAAGAAGAGTTCTATACAATTCAGCCGATAATTCTGTTTCTACACCATTCTTTTTCGAAAATCCAAATTTTTTACGGTCAGAATCGGTTCAAATTTACACAATGCACTCGGAATTACATGTTATCAAAGCCTTGAAAGTTTCATGTCCAAATTCGAAGTAAAACTGGTCATTTTTGTGATTCAGCTCGAAAATGTTCGTGAGAATGATGACATCATCAGTGATTCCGCTCAGAATTAGGTCCTGATTCCGCTCTAAACTTAGATTCCGCTCCTGAGTAGATTGTTGATTCCGCTCTTGAGTAGTTTGTTGATTCCGCTCCTGAGTTAAGTCTGATTTCGCTCTTAATTGTTGTCAGTGATTCCGCTCAGAACAGTTATCAAGTGATTCAGCTCCAAAGAATTTTAGTGATTGCATGAGATTTGTCAGTAACCATGTGACATAGTTACAGACCACCGAATAATAATTTGAGGTCAAATTATAGTGTATTGTTGTCAGCCAAATTTAATACACGGCCCAATCAAAGAGTTTCATAAATAATCGGCCCAAGAAAGTGTTTGTTGAAATTGTTGCGGCCTAAGCTGACTTGCTTTTGAACGGTCAAATAGGATTGAATCAGTTGTCGGTTTAGTGTATATTAGCGGCCCAGTCATGTGTCTTGGATGAAAGTGTGCGGCCCAATCATATAGTTTGAATTCTTAAAGTTGCCGGCCACATTTAAAAATTGATATTGTCGTTTGTGTATCTCTTTAAATTGAACATTAATTGTTGTCGGCACATATGTGAAACCAACTCCCACGGATTCATCAGTTAAAGGTCCAAGTATCATGGTTTGATCAATCAAAGGTCCAGTCCACTTGAACTTTGAACCAGGTCGTTTGGAATTGTACTTAGTCATTGTGGGTCAGGTTGTTTGAATTTGATCCAGGTCAAAGTTATTCGCACAGTGTGTCAACTTTCTGTCTGCACAGAATATTCATCAGTTTGAGTAACAGTCTTATTCGGTTAATTGATAAGTTTTTAAACTGATTGTGTTTTGTCTGTGTTTTTGTGAACTCTCGACATCGAAACATGGATTTTGAAGAATTATTGGCGTATATGAATTATGAATCTCAGCAATATATTCCGATAAAGCAAGAAGGAGAAACAGTCTCAGCAAAAGAAGTTGTTGAAAAAGTTCCGATTTTTGATCATTCGTCTGATGAAGAAAGTGACAATTATGAAGAGGAAATCCGGAAGCTTGAACATCTTAAACAACAACTTCCATCTGATCAACGTAGTGGAAAGTTATTTTATGCCGATAAAATTGAAAAATTGAAAGAAAAACAAGATGCAAAAAGAAAGAATCAAAAGGCAGTTATTGTTAAAGAAGAGATCAGAGCTGAGCAGGTTGAACAAGTTCCAGCGGTCAAGATTGAGAAAGAAGAATCTGAAAAACCTGTATCTGTGAATCCTGAACCAGAGTTAAAGAAAGAGGTTGCCGAAGACGCACCTATCTTTGATCATTCATCAGAAAAAGAGTAAAGATGAAAGTGTTCATGAGGAAAAGAAACAGGTTGAAAATATTTCAGCTTTAAAGGTTGAGACAAAAGCTGATGATAAACAGATTCTTGTTTTGCTGAAAAATTATGAGAAGTTGACATCTGAAAATGACAAACTCTTGAAGGAGGTTGAGAGTTTGTCATTAGAAAACAAAAATCTTAAAAATTCGGAAAATGTTTTGAAAAATCAAATACACAATTTGGAAAATGAAAAAGTAAAAATCGAGAAAGATTTTCAAAGTCAAATAAAAAGTTTAGAAGATGAGAGAGATTTGTTTGGTAAAAACAATCTTGAAAAACAAATTGCAATCAATTCTCATCTTGAAAAGATTATTCGACTTGAAAAGGAAGCTGAGTGTGCTCAAAAGAAAATCAAGGAATGGGAACAAAAGTTGAAGGTGTTTGTGAATACTTCAACTATTCCTTGTCCAAAACCTTTAAATTCAGTTCCAATAAGTGACAATGTCACAAACTTTGACAAAGTCAAAGTTGAAGATTGCGATGAAAAATCTGATGATGAAAAAGAAAAAAATGACAAAAAGAATTTATTTTTGAAGTTAAAAGAAAAATTTCAAGAAACTGTTCCACAATCAACCGAAAAAGGAGAATGCTCTAAGCAAAAACCTTTGAAAAAGAAAGTGGAACAGAAACAAAAAATAAAAAATTTGAAAAATGTTCAAAAAGAGAATAACAGCTCATCAGATCGATCATCCAATCGCAATCAAAAACCACAAAAAATAAAAAATGAAAACTCAAAAATTGTTGGTAATAAGTGGTGCAGGTCGGACCACAGTGCTCAAAAGTCAAATCCAGCAAACAAGAGGAGCAAGGATTATCATCAAGCCAAACTGTGCTATGATCTGAATGTTTGGACTGAAAATGGTGATTGGTACGATAACAGAGTGTGTTACTGTTGGGATTGAACCCTATCAGAGGAACAGATAATTAAAGCCAAAACTGGATCAGAGCAGTGGATCCAGAATAAGCAGACGATTATAGTTAGTTCATGCAAATCTCTCCCCTTTAAAGTGGTTTTATATCTGCTGACCTCCTATCTGCTGATCTTTCTAAGTGCTGACCTACAACTGCTGCTTTGCATCTACTGACCAATGTCAAAGACTGACTGAAGACCAAAGCTCTGCTGACTCAATCTACTGCCTTGAGTCAAGTACTGCTGATCCGGACAGGCACTGCTGGGTTCACAGCAGTGGAAGGATGCAGCAGCTGTTTAAGTGTCTTTTATGTAAAGAAATGTAATAGCAGTAGTTAGTACATCAGAGTTTGTATAGATCAGAGGTTAGAGTTTGTTAGGAGGTTAGATGTCACTTTCATGGTGACGTCAGCTAAGATGCTCAGTGGTTTGCAAGTGCCTATAAATAGTTCAGTACTTTGTACTGTTCTATTAGCTCTTTCACCACATTGTCTTCTTTGCACGAACAAACTACTGAGCTCTGGCTGAGGGGGAGTTTGCATTCATTCATCAATCATTGTAATCGTTGTTGAAACAAATTCAATCTTTCGATTCATTGTGTAAAGATGTTTGATTAAAGTATTACTCTCGTTTGATTGAATGCAAAGTTTGTTTTCATCTTAATTCCGCTGCACAACTCTTTCATTTCCATCTTAATTTCAAACGAAAATACAATCAGAAACAAACTCAGATCCAACAATTGGTATCAGAGCTTGGACAGTCAAATTTGATCTAACAATCATTTTGACGTAAATAGTTCAGCTCATAACAGTTGATACTGATCGTTTGTTCGTCCGTTGAAAAACAGAGCAAGGATTAATCACCATTAAAGTTGATTTCTCAGTGTCTGTAAAACAACAAGAATGACGTCACAATCTCAGGATGATAAAAACAACATCGGCTCGCTTTTTAAACCACCTATGCTAAAAAGAAATGAGTACAACATCTGGCAGAGGAGGATGGGTCACATCCTCGCTCAACAAAGCACAGGTTGTTGGAGGTCTGTCATTTATGGTCCCCATGTTCCTTCAGTGCCAAGCGCTGAAGATGCTAAAAAGTTCGTTCCAAAACCAGTTGAAAATTATACCGAAACCGACTTTCAAAAGATCGAACTAGATGCTAAGGCTTTTAGCATCATAGCATCAGCGCTGCCCAATGAGATATATGCTGGACTGTTACACTGTAACAGTGCCAAAGAATTATGGGACGCACTTAAGGAACAGTTTGGGGGGACTGAAGAAGTCATAGAAAACAACAGGGAAATCCTGAACCAACAGTATGAAACATTTTGCTACGTTAAAGGTGAATCACTAACGCAACAATTTGAGCGTTTCAGTTATCTCATCAGTGAACTGAGGCTTGTTAACACCACTTTTACAAACTCAACTCAAAATAGCAGGTTCCTCAGGTCACTGCCAGAAAAATGGGACACAATCGCTTTTGTCACCCGAAACTCATCTGAGTTCAAGGATCTGACCTTGACCCAACTCCACGGTCGACTCCTGACTTACGAAAGGGAGTTGAACCAGAAAAGGAGGTTACAAGAGTCGGGAAAAGCTACTGAGGATTACACTTTCGGTAATACTGCTCTTCTGGGTCAAGAAGAATCTGGGAGCAGTGGTAAGGATCAGGGTTATGATCACTTCATTGACATAACTGCTGGTGCAAATTTTAACAACCCTGATCCTCACTCTACAAGTTATGCATTCACTGCAAACGAAAACCAGATGTCAGATAATCTAAGCTTTGAACTCAATGATTTACAACATTTCGATCCCACTGACTTAGAGGAAATGGACATCCTGCACCAACTGGCTTTGCTAAGTGTTAGAACTAGCAAATTTTACAAGAGAACAGGGCGAAAATTCCCATGTTTGCATGGGAATCTAAGGGTTGGGTTGGATAAATCGAAAATCAAGTGCTACAAGTGTAATAGGTTGGGACATTTCGCTAGGGAATGTAGGAGTCAAACTACTGGTCCCATAATTACTCATCCTAGCTCAAATCCTAGACCTCAAAACCAAAGCACTGTGCACTATGCCCAGTATACCCCAGCAGCTCAAGTGAACACTGCTCACTATGCTGCTGCCCCTGTGCCAGTACACTATGTCCAAACTACTGTTCCACAAATCCAATATGTTCAAACCCCTGCTCCCCAGGTACAAGTGCAAACTGTTGCACCTCAAACCACTGCTCCAGCAGCAGCACAACCAGATCAACAAAGTTTTTTCACTCAAGGGTTTGTTGACTAGAGCAGTATGCCTGATGATATTTTGCACTCTATGCTTCTAATGATTCTTCACATGATGAGTTTTGTTTGATGGCATTAGAGTCAATACAGGAGGGGGTTGAAACTGAGGAGGAACAGCAGTGCTTTGAAACAGTGGAAGAGGTGACTGAAGCAGTGGTTACTGCTGTGGCTGGTGAACTACTGTTGGGAGAAAGTTCAGGTACCCTGATTGAACCAATGACAGATCCATGGTCCGTAGAGGATAAAGAAGAAGAGAAAGAAGAAAAGGCTGGTGAAAAGAAGGTGAAAGCTGATGATGAAGAAGATCATCAATGTGATTGTGCAATGATGGCAGCTGCCAAGGTATCTCCTCAAGTTCTTGAAAAACTGTGTTCTGACAATTGCATAATTGCTTTTGCTAACATTAAAGAGGTGAATGAAAACCTTCGGGATAAAATCTTGACTGATGAGGTTAAATTTGAGAAGTCTTTAAAAGAACTTAAAAACAAATTGACCGAAAAGGAAAAAGAGATCAGCTGTTTAAAAGAAGAGCAAAGCATAACCAAAACCCAACTTCAAACTATGGTAGAAAAATACCAAGTTTGCAAAAAGGAGTTGGAATCCACCCGGATTACTTGTGAAAGATGGGTGGAATCCTGCAGAGGATATGAGGTTATGCTTGAAAACCAGAGAAAAAGCAATGTGAAATTTGGGGTTGGCTATAGAAAACATGATGATGAAAACACTGCTTTTGAAAAATCTGTTCAAACCACTGATGTAACCACTGAGTTCATCCCCACAAACAAGAATGGCCAAGAAGTGAAAATCACTGACAAACTTGGTAACAAAATCACACTTGACAGACCAATGGAATCCTCTACTTTTGAGGAGCTTGAAGAATACCAGTTTAAACCAAAATGGTCTGATGAGTGTGACATTCTTGAAAATTTCAAGCCAATGGACTTTACATCAACTGATGGTGTCAAGGCTCCAAAAGCTAAAGTCATACCTCTCAAGGACATCCCAGCAGTGGTTAAAACCTCTGCTGCAAAGGAGTCTGAAAAGAGAAAGAAGAAAGAAAAAATTGATAACTTGTTTTGTGAATTCTGTGAGAAAAGGAATCATCTAACAAAAGATTGTTTCCACTTAAAAGCTTATGATTTAAACAGAACAAGTGTCATTGTTTCAGCTAAAGGTTGCATTGTCTGTGGTAAAACAAACCACAAAACTCAAGCATGTGTGTATCTCAAAAACTTTGATGTGAAAAAGAATGAGTACATTGCTAAAACATCCTTGAGTCCATCATCATCATCAACATCTGTCAAATTTACCAAGAAACAACCACTGTTTGTGCCAGTTCAAACAGCTGTTACAAAACAGCTGAACCAAACATCTGTCAAAAGAGATGTTCAGGTTACTGATGCACCCCCTGCCAATCAGTTCAGGAAAGGCAGAGAAAAATAGTCTTACCAAAGGATTCCTCACGTTTATGAGGCCTACAAAAGGCCCTCTAAACCCAAAGTGAACAGGCATCCTTTTGGTTACCAGCAGATGATTGGTCAGGACCCACAACAGTGGTTAGAGAAACACTGTCCTAAAACAGTTCAAACTCCTGACCTAACCACTGTCCACCATTCTGCATCCATCCCAGACACTGTTGAGACCCCATCCAAAGCCTTGTTGGCTTTGGAGACCTTAATGAACTAATCCGTTTACTTCATGTGCAGGGAGCTTCTGCATGCTTTGATAGTCTTTGGTATGTAGATAGTGGAGGCTCCAGGCACATGACAGGATGTAAAGCCCTCCTCAAAGACTTTAAAATCCATGGAGGGGGTGATATATCCTTTGGGAATAATAGTAAAGGGAAAGTTCTGGGGCCTGGAACAGTGCAATCTGGAAATGTAAAATTTGAAAATGTCAATCTAATAGACAATCTAAAATTCAACCTTCTGAGTGTGTCCCAAATGAGTGACAAGGGATTTGGGTCATTCTTCACAAAAGACTGTTGTAGGATTGTTGGACCAGAAATGGTCAAAAAGATTGAAGCAATAATCAAAACTGGTCAAACTAAACTTGTTGCTCAAAGAAGTGGCAATGTTTATGTTGTTGACATGTCAAAAGAGTGTCCCAGAGCTGATGCCTGTCTGTTCTCAGCTGCCTCTAACAAAGAGACAGAACTTTGGCACAGAAGGCTGGGGCACACAAATCTGAAGACAATCACAGAAATTTCAAAAAATGGTTTGGTGAGAGGCCTACCACAAAAATTGTTTTCATGCCCTGAACATTGCATTTCCTGTTTAAAAGGAAAACAGCATAAAAGTTCTTTCAAGTCCATTGAAGAGTCCAAAACAACCCAGTGTTTGCAAATGCTACACATGGATTTGTTTGGCCCAGTTCAAGTCATGAGCCTCAAAAAGAAAAGATATTGTTTGGTTATTGTTGATGACTTTTCTAGGTTTACATGGACTTTCTTTTTACACTCAAAAGATGAGACTGCAGGCATTTTGCAAGACTTTGTAACACAGGTTGAAAAGCAATTTGACCTTCCGGTGAAAAGCTTTAGGAGTGACAATGGCACAAAATTTAAAAATAAGGAGTTGGATGCCTTCTGTGTGAAGAAAGGGATTGTAAGGCAGTACAGCATCCCTAGAACACCAGAGCAGAATGGGGTAGTGGAAAGGAAGAACATAACTCTGATTGAGGCTGCCAGAACCATGCTTGCAGATTCAGGTTTGCCACTAACTTTCTGGGCAGAGGCAGTAAACACTGCTTGCTATGTTCAGAACAGAGTTTTAATAAACCCCAGGCACAAAAAGACTGCCTATGAAATTCTGTATAAAATTAAACCACTGATTTCATACTTCAAGGTGTTTGGCTGCCCATGCTTTATTTTGAACTTAAAAGATTCCATTTCAAAATTTGCAGCCAAAATTGATTGTGGTTATCATCTGGGATACTCAACCGCTGCCAAGGCCTACAAAGTGTTCAATACACGGACCAAGGCAGTGGAGGAGACTTTGAATGTTAAGTTCAATGAACTTTCATCAATGAAAATCCCAGCAAACCCTGCAGATCTGTTTGATCTTGAAAAATTTACTTTTGAAAATACTGCTGTCAAGACTAACAGTGCAGGTCCATCAGAGGATACAACACCAGACTATGGGTATGAAATCATCATCCCTCAAAGGTCCGCCACAAAGGGAAAAGCATCAGCTGTTCAAAACAGTTGTCAAAGCTCAACCACTGCTACCTCTACAGTTGTTGACCAAAGTAGCCCAATAACCACTGCTTCCACATCCTCAAACACTGCTGACAAAAGTCCTCAAACAGTGGATAAAAGTCAGCAGTTGTCCACTTCATTACCTCCTATTCCACCACCTTTTGAAGCCACTGCTGGATCATCAAAGTCCCCAGCAGTGGTTAGCTTAGATGATACACATTTGCAGCCTTCACCAACCAATGCCATCATACCATACCAAGGAGATTTAATCTTCTTGCGATCTCATCCACCTGATCAAATTATTGGTAACATAAATGAAGGGGTGCTCACAAGAAGCCAAACCCAAAACATTTGTCTTTTTGCTGGTTTTCTATCACTCCATCAGCCAGTCAAGTACCAAGAGGCACTGAAAGACAACAGCTGGGTAGAAGCCATGCAAGAGGAGCTCCAACAGTTTAAAAGACAACAAGTATGGGAGCTTGTACCACTGCCAGAAGAGGTTAGTCCCATTGGCACAAAGTGGGTCTTCAAGAACAAAACTGATGAAAGGGGTATTGTTGTCAAGAATAAAGCCAGGCTTGTGGTTCAAGGTTACAGACAGGAAGAGGGGATTGATTATGATGAAACATTTGCCCCTGTTGCAAGATTGGAAGCCATTAGACTGTTCCTGGCCTTTGCTGTCAACCACAATATGAAGGTGTTTCAAATGGATATCAAAAGTGCTTTCCTCTATGGTACAATTCAAGAAGAGGTATATGTTTGTCAACCTCCAGGTTTTGAGGATCCATTTTATCCAGATCATGTCTACAGGCTAAACAAAGCCTTGTATGGCCTGAAACAAGCACCAAGGGCCTGGTATGAAACTCTTTCCAACTTCCTACTCTCAAATGGTTTCAAAAGAGGTACCATTGATAAAACATTGTTTTTAAAATGGAGAGGGAATGATTTAATGATTGTCCAGATTTATGTGGATGACATTATTTTTGGAAGCACATGTAACTCAATGTGTGAAGAGTTTAGAGAACTCATGACAGCAGAGTTTGAAATGAGTGCAATGGGTGAGCTGCAATGCTTTCTTGGTCTCCAAGTCCAGCAATTACAAAATGGAACTTTCATTCATCAAAGCAAATATGCTAAAGAACTTTTAACCAAATTTGATATGAATGATTGTAAACCATGCAGCACACCCATGGCAACAAATAAGCTGGTCATGTCTGATGAAAAGGATGAGCTGATTGACCAAACACTTTATAGAAGCATGATTGGGTCTTTATTGTACCTAACTGCATCTAGACCAGACATCATGTTTGCAACATGTGTCTGTGCAAGAAGTCAATCAGCTCCCAGAAAATCAAATCTCATTAGTGTAAAAAGGATCTTCAGATACATAAAAGGTGCTCCCACACTTGGTATCTGGTATCCAGCTAATGGGAACATCAAGCTTTCAGGTTTCTCAGACAGTGACTTTGCTGGATGTCACACCACAAGGAAGTCCGCATCAGGAGGGTGCCAGTTTCTAGGTGATTGCTTAGTTTCATGGCAAAGCAAAAAGCAAGCAGCTGTTTCAACATCCACTGCTGAAGCTGAATACATTGCTGCTGCAAGCTGTACAGCCCAACTCTTGTGGCTTCAAAATCAGTTACTGGATTTTGGTATCACTGCCTTAAAGACACCACTCATGTTGGATAGCCAGGCAACAGAAAATATCATCAAAAATCCAGTTTCTCATTCAACCACCAAACACATCGACATCAGACATCACTTTGTGAGGGATTGCTATGAAAAAGGTTTGATTTCTCTGCATCATGTCCCAACTCAATATCAGCTGGCAGATGTGCTCACAAAAGCACTTGATACAGCCACTTTTGAAAGCTTGGTCTCTAGAATTGGGATGCTGAACATGGAATAACAAGCAACATCTTGTTTTTCTATGAATAAAAGCAACAAAATGTTTTCAGAAAATCAAAACTCCATCCTTAAAAATAACTAAAAATGACATTTTTCATTAAAATCTTTAAAAGTCTGCCATTAACCACTGATTGTTCAAAAGTTTGCTCTAATTCAAAAGTCTGTCCACTGCTGAAAGTCAACCCCTGTTCTCTCATTCTTTTGATAAACTCCGTTATTCAAAAGCAGTGTCTTATCCACTGATATGCTATCCACTGATAGTGAAAATCATCCACTGCTTCCATACCACTGCCTTCATCAGTCACTTTCACAAAAGTACTGTCCTTCACTTTCACCAGGGGTTGTCACGTGGGCAGTACATATTGGCCAGACTTTTTGTAACGGCTGCCACCTCAGCATTCACTTTCTTCCCTATAAAATCCCCCACTCACCACCAAAACAGGGTTTTACTGTCGAATAGAATTCTTAAAAATTCTCTTCTCAAAGCAGTTTTTCTTCTCATCTCTCACAAATTTCTTCGATCATTCATCTTCAAAATGACAAAATCGAAGTCATCTTCAAAACCCTCCTCTAAATCATCTTCGAAAACAGCCTCTCAAAAGGCAATCTCCACTGAAATTCCACATAAACCATCTCACAATCTCTTGGGTCTTCTCACAAAACCAGGAACCACAAATGTTTTCAATTCCATCATTGATATCATGGCAAAATCAAAGTACAAAACTTTGTTCACCGCCGATGCACCAATCTATTTGGCGACCCAAAGGGAGTTCTGGAAGAATGCAACCCTTGAAAAACAAGGAGACACTGCAACCACCATAAACTCTTCTATAAAGGGTAAAACTGTCCAAATCACGTCTCAATCCATTTCAGAGGTCTTTCAACTCGATGATCAAGAAGGTAAAATATCTTTCACTAAAAACAAGTTGCAAACTGACTTCATTGAGAGAGGGTATGAAGCCACAATGATGAAGAAAATTACCTTAGAAAAAGGTTATTTTCCTTCTGCAACCAGATTTTTATTTCATACCCTCCTACTTTGTGTTTCAAATAAAACCACTTCTTTCAATGAAATCCCTTTAAAGATTCAAAATCTGGGATATGCTATTCTTCAAGGAGAAAATTTTAACTATTCTCGGGAAATTTTTAAAGATTTGGTTAATAATGTTGAAACAAAATCATTCTTACTGTTTCCAAGGTTTTTAAGTTACTATTTTTCAAAGAAATTCAGTAAGGATGATTTAGCTGTAATAAACCAAGGTGATTCTACTCAAATAAACTGTTTAACAACTGAAACTTTTTCAAGAATGTTAGCACCTTGCAAAACACAAGCAGAGGTGCCTGAGCAGATTTTAGCAGTTACAACTGCTCCTCAGGTATCTGCTGCTGAGCCGACTGCTCAAGGTGATCAAAGCAGCAGTACAACTGTTTTGAAACCCACACCTAAAATTACCAAAAAGCCAACAAAAAGAAAAACACAAACCCCCCCCCCCCCCAAAACCATCAAAAAGGCATCTCTGGAGGATGAGATACCAGAGCTCCTGCCAGTGACAACACAAAAGTCACAAGAAACCATTGCTGCTACTTCCTCACAGCAGTTGGTACAAATATCTCAACCCATAACCGAAACTCCTCCTGCTTCTTCACAAAAAGAACAGGTTGTACAAATAGGGTCTCCACATCATGATGCTCTGGAAACACTCGTTTCTATCATCCACAGCTCAATACCCGGGGCAAATCCACTTTCTACACCACCATTCACATCCACAATTCCCCCACCAACTAAACTGCTGTTGGATGCAATTGATTTGAACCAGGCATTAACCAGTCCTTCTCAATCACCTATTAATGAGAATATGCCTCAACCACTGACTGGGTCTGCTGTATCAATCTTTGCTAACCCACCAACACAACCTGAGGAGGTTAGACCCCTTGAGTTACAAGTAACTCTTGGTGGTAATCCAAGTGAAGCAGCCACTACAATTGTTACACCCACTGGGTTACATTTGGACAGTGGTTACATTAATAAGACTTCCTTGGAGGCAATTCCTTTTATAGCACCTCTGCCAACCACCAGTGGATTTATCTATCCTACTGGCAACATCAAAAGGTTGTCAAGTGTTGAAGGAAGAAGACCCCAGTACCAAGAAAAAGGGGCATCAGTGGTTAATGTTTGGAGTATACTCCCTACATCTACCACTGATCAAACCACTGCTAGTGGGAAATCAGATGATCCCATTAAATTGGGTGATGATTTAAAGTACCAGAAATTGATGGATCGCATTGAAAAACTTGATAACTCTGTTGCAGAACTCAAAGATATGTTACAACAGGTGTTACAAGTACAAAAGGTACAATCAACTGCTATTCCACCTCAAGCACCTGCTCCACAAAGGGCACCTTCTACAAATGAGCTCTGGAACTTGTTTCAACCTTTTCTCCATCAACAAGCACAATTAGCAGATCAGCAACATGAGAAACATGTCCAACAGCTGAGAAACGCAATGGAGTCAAGGTTCAAAAACACTCAGGCTGATTTAAAGGCTCTCAAAACTCAGATCCTGCAAACCACTGGCACTGCTCCTCCAGCAGTACTTTTCATTGATCAACTCCCAGAAGATAATGCCAAAAAGGGGGAGAAAATTCAGGAGTGGAAGAAGAGAGGAATAGATGATGGTCTATACATTGAACCTGAAAAGGATGCTATGACCAGAAAAATTCCTGTGCCAGATGGTAGTAAGAAGGTTGATGCTACTCAAGAAGCACTTGATGAAGGAGTAGCAAGTGTAAAAAGAGATAGAATGGCAAAGGATGTTTCAAGGTGGAATGAGGAGAAAAGAACTTTCATGGAGCTGTATGAGCAGGGTTGTTCTGGTTCTAAAGATTCTAAAAATCCGAAGACAAAAAGAAAACCTAAGTCCATCTCATCCAGATTTCCAAAGCCTCCAAAACCACCATCCAAAAGCCATCAGCATAAAACCTCCACTCAAACAGCTGTTGTAACTCCTGCTGTATCAACTACTGCTGGTACTTCAGTGGTTTCAACATCTGTTCTCACTTCAACACACACTACTTCAACACACACCACAATTACTACATTACCATCACCACTGTCACCACCAAAAACAATCTCACCACCACTTCCACCTGCTGACAAAAAGCAGAAGACAACAGATGTTATAACATCTGCTGTAATGGCAACAGTGGTTGAAACACCAGTTGTTTCAACAGCTGTTAGTCAGACACAAACCACTGTCACTCAATCTACTACCACTGTTCCATCTCAAACATCATCAGTCTCTCCTAAACCAAAAAGGAGAAGGCTAATTTTAAAAGATGATGACACATCTCCATCACCAACATCTTCAAAATCCATGTCACTTGTCACTATTCCAAAACCCATACCTCTCTCTTCAGCTCAAATTGTAAAACCACTACCTCCTGCTGGTGTCTCATTTCCTCTGGAACTCATTGCAGTCAGAGAAGAAATCAAATCCTTTTATTATGAAGATGACCCAGCCAAAAGGAGTTTACCATCAATTGCAAATTATCCCAGGCCTAACAATATTGAAGAATACTTGAAACTCAAGGCCAAACAAGCAGAGGATATTGCAATCAAAAAAAGAAAAGGGAAATCTGATAGAGAATTTCAACAAAACTATCAGTTTTTACTCTCACAGGTCAATGCTATGGAGCGTTTTGCTAAAAATGTATGTCAGAAAATTTCAGAAAGGGCAGATGAGTCCTTAAGGAAAGACTACATTGAAAACATCATGACCTACAAGAAATACAAGGGGGAGAAACACATGTACAAGAACTGGACCATTCCTGAGCTTGAAAAAGAAGCAGCCAGGATTCAAGACATGATCAAAAATAAGGTCAAGCAGACTCCTCCTGAAAAATTCAAACAATTTGAAGCTGAGAAGATGTTAGAGTTGAGGAGAATAAAAGAGGAGCTGATTGCAGCTGATTATGGGTCAAAGAACTCTGTGACAAAGTGGGGAGAAGATAGAGTCAGGGCAACCTATAAAAGATTAGAGGAACTTAGAAAGAAAGATCCAAGAGTTCCACAAAAGCCTGACTATTCCAAAGCAGAGGTCTCAAAAAGACCACCAAAGCTGCAAGTCAAAAGAACCACTGCTCCAGCTGGTGCTGCCATCTACAAAAGAAGGAGCAAAAACCAGTTTAGCATGGAAAAAATTCAAGATCTATTAGCTGGAGATGCCATTGTAAAAGCAGGCACGGAAGTAATGATAAAAGAAGATCTTGAATTGGAACAATCTGCAAGTGCTGCTCAGCCAGCCATGAATAGGCCAGCCTCACCAAATACTTCTGCAAATAAACATCTCCCAAGAAACCCACCAGGCTAAAAAATACAAAAGTGGGAAACTGACAAACAGACCTGCGTATTGACTTTGCTCAGGTCTGGTGGAGAAGTGGAGAAAATATCAAGGGAACAAGCTCTTGGCCTGAGTCTTGAAGATTTGCAGGATCTCCTTGATCTTCCACTTAGCAGGGATGATGAAGATACAGATGCCCTAGACTTTGAATTACAATTTAAAGGTCAGATAAGGGAACTGTTGATGAGGCAATAAAGTCTTCCACAAATAATGAAGAGTTTTGGCATTATCTGTTCCAGGGGGAGATTGTTGGGATTGAACCCTATCAGAGGAACAGATAATTAAAGCCAAAACTAGATCAGAGCAGTGGATCCAGAATAAGCAGACGATTACAGTTAGTTCATGCAAATCTCTCCCCTTGAAAGTGGTTTTATATCTTCTGACCTCCTATCTGCTGATCTTTCTAAGTGCTGACCTACAACTGCTGCTTTGCATCTACTGACCAATGTCAAAGACTGATGGAAGACCAAAGCTCTGCTGACTCAATCTACTGCCTTGAGTCAAGTACTGCTGATCCGGACAGGCACTGCTGGGTTCACAGCAGTGGAAGGATGCAGCAGCTGTTTAAGTGTCTTTTATGTAAAGAAATGTAATAGCAGTAGTTAGTACATCAGAGTTTGTATAGATAAGAGGTTAGAGTTTGTTAGGAGGTTAGATGTCACTTTCATGGTGACGTCAGCTAAGATGCTCAGTGGTTTGCAAGTGCCTATAAATAGTTCAGTACTTTGTACTGTTCTATTAGCTCTTTCACCACATCGTCTTCTTTGCACGAACAAACTACTGAGCTCTGGCTGAGGGGGAGTTTGCATTCATTCATCAATCATTGTAATCGTTGTTGAAACAAATTCAATCTTTCGATTCATTGTGTAAAGATGTTTGATTAAAGTATTACTCTCGTTTGATTGTATGCAAAGTTTGTTTTCATCTTAATTCCGCTGCACAACTCTTTCATTTCCATCTTAATTTCAAACGAAAATACAATCAGAAACAAACTCAGATCCAACAGTTACCAATGTGGTTATCAAGGACACATTGCTGTTAACTGCCAAGGTTGGAGTTATGAGACGAGAAGATGCTTTAACTGCAACATCAGAGGTCACATTGCCAGAGATTGCCCAAGGAGATCAAATGAAAGATTGAGGGTTAATTCTCAGAAGATGGCAAAGAAATCAGTCAATGTCAAGCCCAAAGAACAGAAGGTTCAAGAACCTAAAGTTCAAGAAACGAAAGTGAAACTTTCTCAGGGGCAGAAAGACAGACTGAGGAAGAAGAGCAAGAAGGCGAGAGAGTATCTCGAGAAGATCTTGTCCTCGGGTTCATCTGTTGGTAAAAATAAGAGTTCTGATGAATCGACTTCCTCGATTACAAAGTCAAGAAAGACGAATTCATCAGATACAAATCTGAGGACGAAAGAAGAAAAGAAGAAGAAGAAAATGGTTGGCGATGAATCTGACGTATTAAAGTCAGACAAGCCACCTTCAGGCGATGAATCTGACAGGTCAAAGTCAGATAAGCCATGTGCAGGCAATGATTCTGGTTTGTCAAAGCCAGAGGAGCCATTGGTTGAGGTAAAAATGGAGAATTCAGGTTTAACAATGGATGATGCAAATTTTCCACCATTGTTGAACAAGAATTCAAAATCACCCAAGGATTGTCAGGCTTGGGTGAATCTGTTCAAATAGAAAAACCTGACTTGCCGGAGTTCCCAGGTTGGTAAGCGTGGAACATGAATCGGCACATTTCTTGAGAAATTTCACTCTGGTGATTTTTCGCCTTACAAGTGGTAAATCATGGACATTAAGTTGCACTTGATTTTCTACAAGTGGTATTGTTGTTTAAATCGGGAATGTTAAATTTTTACAAATGGTTAAAGAAAACAAGGTGATGAATGATCCCCGAATTTTGAGAATTGACACACAAAACTTATTTTCCGGAAAAATCATTTTGATGAAAACAAACTTAAGTGTTTTGAAATCACTATGGGAAAATGTTTTGTTTTGAGGGGGAGTTCTGATTGTTTATGCCAAGTGGATGGCGAATTGAAGCAATTCGATATTAGTTGTCATGTTCTTGTACAGTTTGTTTTCAAATTTCCTAAAATGTGTTTGCATTTTAGGGGGAGTAAGAATTTCTGAAAATCCAAAAACATTTGAAAATCCCAAAAACATTGAAAATGAAAAAATGAGTTTTGTTGTGAAAAAGAGGAAATGATAGTAGATCAGTTGGACTGTCACAACATGCTAAAGAAATGGAAAGATATAATGTGATAAATGGTCTCACTAAAGATGTGACGGTAGGCTCAGCTAGACTAGTAGATTTGCGATAACGATACAAACTTAAATGAAAAAGCCTAGTTCTAGTGGGAAACATGGTCAAAAGCATAGTACTTAGTTTTGTCCTTCTTGATTGTGTGCCTACTCAGTAATCGCTGATTGTCGAAAGACATAAAACTGGTTAAGTTTGTGAACTTTCACAACTTTGCTAAAAAGTCGCTGTGATTGTGCATTTCATTTTGAAAAGATTTATACTTGTTTTATTTCTTTATTTTGTTTAAGCATCGGACATCCTCTGCGTATACGTGAGTATTGACCTGGATGTTGTTGCCTAAACGTTCTGCTTTATTTTCTTTGGTGTTTCGTTTAAGCTTTGGACCTCCTCTGCGTATACGGGAGTATCGACCTGGTGGTTAAAGCCTAAACAACTTCAACTTATTTTTATTTTCTTATTTTGTTTAAACATTGGACTTTCTCTGCGTATACGGAAGTATCGACCTGATTGTTAATGTTTAAACATTCTGCTTTGTTTTCGCACAAATCACAGTTGATAAAAGTTTAAAGGCATTACTTGAGTTAGTGTATTGCATGATGAGGGGATATGCTGAGATCGTGGGGTCCATAAGAATTTAGTGCTATCTTAATATACCTTAACGTATCAGTAAGCATTTCGAAAGTTTTTAGTTTGAGTTTAAGTGGACAACAATATCGTCAATCCATGTGAATCATTTAGAACTTAAAATGTTTAAAGCTTAACGGTGTTGGTGATTTGTCTTATAAACTGATATGATCCTCTTACACAAACTCACAAAAATATCGTTTTTAAATATTTCTTTACTGTATTTCATATTTTTCAAAAATCTCAAAAAGATTTTTAGTGTGTTTTAGCATAAATTTTTGAAAATACAAAAAGATTTTCGACAACTGGTGTTGAAAAGCTGATTTTCAAAATTCCAAGTGCTAAACTTGACGAACTGGTTTGGGAGTGTTGTATGTGAAAGATTTTAAAATCTATCTTACAAGTGATCATCAGAAGTTTTGAAAATGATATTCTTTCAAGAGGTTCATCAGAGACTATAAATGTTAGATCATTTTTGTGATATTTACAAAGTGGTGTCTGAGTGTGTTAAAGTTTAATATTAGAAAACTTATGTTTGTGGTAGAGAATGTACAGGTTTGAGGAAGAGTCAGGTTCCGATACCTGAGGATTGTGTGATTTCAACATGTCAGACAGCGATCCCAGCATATCGAAAAGGGGGAGTCTGAAGATACTTAAAGGAAGGAGTATGTTGGTGATGAAAAGAGAAAAGAAGATAGAGATTGAGGATACTTATAGCGTCAGATACTTCAAAGAGAAGCTCAAAGACTGATAAAGACTGAAGATGTGAAGACTCGACACTGAAGACTCCGTCAACATCCGAGGGGGAGTTTGTTGGTGCATCCGTCTGTCGTCCACGTCTTGTATCGAGTCTTGTTTAGAGATAGATAGAATAGAGCACGGAATCCAAGAATCAGAATATTTAGGAGTGATTCCACTCGAAAGTTAATTTTCTGATTCCACTTGAAAGTTAACTTTCTGATTCCACTCCTAATGTAATTTTCTGATTCCACCCGAAATGTTAAATTCTGATTCCACCCGAAGTGTTAAATCCTGATTCCACCCGAAAGTAACATGCTGATTCCACTCCAAATGACACCATGTCATTAGGAGCGAAATCAAAACTACTATATATAGGACATTTGGGGCGAAATCAGGATAGAGTTCTAGGTGTTGTCTTCCGGTGAGCCACGAAGTGCTGCCGAAGTGTTGACTTGATTGTAAACGTCATTCAGATTAATAGAATCAACATATTAAAGTGAATTCTCGCTGAATTGAATCTGATTTGTCTGTTTCCGCCGTTCAAATCAGTAATAGCTCTTCTAAGTGACTCGTTTAGGTCCGAAATCGATCCTACACATTTGGAGGCTTATGATTTGATTTGCAACACTATTGGGGGACAAGGATTTTCGGCCGACGATGTCAAATTGGTGTTATTCCAATTTTCCTTAGAAGATAAGGCGAAAAAGTGGTTCTATACATTACCTTCGGCATTTATTTATACATGGGCAGAAATGCAACAAATCTTTTTGGATGAATTTTATACCGCTCAAAAGACAAATGATGCTAGAAAAGGTTTGAGAAGTTTTCAACAACAAACGGGTGAAATGTTTCATGAAGCATTCGAGAGGTTTAACATGATGATAAAGAATTGCCCTCATCATGGGATAGAGCTATTGGAGTTGATGAATGCTTTTCATGAGGGGTTATGTGCCGAAGATGATCGCGATTTAATGTCTATCACCAATGGCACTTTTGGCACAAATTACGAGCATGACGATTGGGAATTTTGGACCAAATGGCGGTCACATCAAAGAGAAAAGCTCAAGCATCAAGGAGAGCACGACCGGCCATTACCCGAACTCAAGTGCACGCGGTAGACGATGGTAATGTTCAAACTTCTAATCAAATTTATGATGTTTGTGCAATTTGTAATGAGATAGGGCATGCGGCTGAAAATTGCCAAGGAGTGGAAGGGCAATATGAGGAGGTGAATGCTTTGCAAGGGCAAGGAGGGGGTGGTAGAAATTACAACATGAAATCCAATACTTACCACCCCGGTTTACGAAATCACCCGAACTTTAGATACGGGAATCCGTTAAATCAAGTCAACCCGAACTTCCAAGGAAACCAAGGATTTCAAAGGCAATATCAAACGGGTTAAGTGCATGGTGGGTCTTTGGGTCAAGGCTCTTCGGGTGGAAATGAGGTCATGGAGATGTTGAAAGGTATGCAAATGGAGATGCAACGAAGAAATCAGCTGGATGAGGTTCGTATGCAAAAAGATGAAATCCGTGACAAAGCTATTCAATCGTTGACCACCCAAATGGGTCAACTTGCGAGTGAAGTGGCGATACTGAAGAAAGCAAATGGCTAGCTACCAAGTGACACGGTGACAAATCCCAAGAACATAAAAAGCGTTAATTTCAATGTGGTAAGCACCGTTCCTAGTACCGAATTTAATGAAAAAATTCTAACCTCTTCGTGTCAAATAAATACAGGTATAGGGAAGGACACCGATGGTGAGAATGATAAAGAACATGGAGCACCAATCGTGCCTATCCGTGTGGGAAAATTAAAAATCCCTCACGCATTATTGGACTACGGGGCGAGCATGAGTGTATTACCAGCTGATCTATATGACATGTATGATTTTGGTCCGCTCGAAGATATAGACACCATGGTGAGTTTGGCGGATGAGAGTTGGAGGCGTCCACGGGGAATAGTTAAGAATGTTATGATTCGGTTGGGAGAATTCGACTATCTGGTGGATTTTCTGGTCTTAGATTATGCTTCTACCAAACTGGCATCACAACAAAGGGTAATTTTAGGTCGACCGCTTCTTTATACAACAAATGCTCAAATCAACTGTAGAGACGGGATCATTACTATGACCAAAGAACCGTAAG
Organism: Helianthus tuberosus; assembly: GCA_030545235.1. Classification (NCBI taxonomy): domain Eukaryota; kingdom Viridiplantae; phylum Streptophyta; class Magnoliopsida; order Asterales; family Asteraceae; genus Helianthus; species Helianthus tuberosus. The sequence continues at coordinate 69,178,957 of CM060365.1, read as the reverse complement.
TTGTACTTTGATGTTCATACTAGGGAGATTAGTTATGAATCTATTGAAGAGAAGGGTAGAGAGTCTAGTGACCATATGAAAAGTGTGCATCAAAGAATAAAAACAAACAAACCACCGGGGTGTGAAAAGAAGTATGAGGGTTCGAGCAGGTATGTAGTTGACTATCCACCGAACGGACATTTGCTGGATGCATTTCAACCAATGACAAGCTACAGTGGGGGAGGTGATAGGAACAGATTCTTTGAGCCACCATAAATGGGGGTGGCACGGTCTGGCTGAAGACTCGAAACTTAGCGCTGCTCGGGAGGCAACCCGGGGTTTTATATTGATCTTGTTGTTTTTATCTTTCTATGTTTCAGGGCCATGGCGACATTCAAGTATGGGGAAGATGTGCGGATATTTGGGTGAAGGTGGTGATAGGAAGTCGGATTATCTACAACATCTGTTGTGGCAAACTTCACCAGGTCAATGTACTCTTTCCTTAGTCTTGTTATGTTCTTTAGCTTTGAAATATTGGTAGTTAGTTTGTTTGCTTTATGTTAAAAAAAAATTTGGGGTTTGAGATTTTAAGCTTTTGGTTGATGTTGAATGGTTTTAGCGATCACTTCTTCCCAAAACCATACATTGGGGTCAATGTATCCTAAGTGTGGGGATGGGGGGGAAATTTTAATGGTTTTACAAAAATTTTAAATCAAGTGAAACATTGTTAGAATTTGAACACCTTGTACTACCCCGAGTGACACACCGGCAACCCTTAATTACCCTTTTTCTTGGTGAGAGTTGAAGCCACAATTGTAAATAAACAATGATTGTCTTTGATGAGAGTGGCAAAGGATGAGGGTGCATTAGAACTTGTGCTTGAATTCGTTTTGAGGCCTTAGTTAAACATGAATGTAGAAAGGATAAGGGCATTTAGGTAGCCTCGTCTTAGTGTGTGCGAGTGTGGGATTTGGGGGGTTGGACCTCATAAATTATATATATGAGCTTGGTAGTGAGAGGGGCGGGGGTTTGGACTTTAGTAGCCCATTTGAGCTTTGAGCCGATCTTTTGTTAACCCGTGCCTACTTTCTCTTAAAAAATTAACCCGTATTTGACCCGGTCCATTAGTATAATCATCTTGTTCTAGTATGCTTGTTTGTTATGTTTGTTAAATCGAAAGAAAAAAAAAGAAAAAAAAGAGATATGAAAAGAAAAGAAAAAAAATGTGAAAAAGCAAAAAAAAAATGAAAAAAATGATGTATGAGTTGTTTTGTATATAAAAGTCTTTGTTTTGTTTGTTTCTTTGTGTAATAAAAAGACCGGGTTAAGTCCTTCGTTGCTACATATATATTTCCATTTCCTACCCGTATGCCTAGCCACGTTACAACCTTAAAGTCCCTTTGATTTGCATTCATGTTTTGGCAGTTGTTAGGTGGAGGACCGATTTAGGTACAAGCATATAGTTGTGCAATCACCCGTTTGCCTTTTGTGTGTCTAGCATATCTTTGCTAGTGTTTACTTGTCACCGAGAGGATAGATATAGTGAGGGGTGTGTTGTTTGGGTGTTAGGAAAAGGCTAGTAGAAGGATGACATGTTTATGCTTGATTTATGTTGATCGCTTGTGCACTTGGAAATGATTTGTAATGGGTTGCTTGGGGCAAGCAACGGTTAAGTGTGGGGATGTGACGGGTGGTCCATGGGACAACCCTTAAGTGTGTTAAAAGATGAGTTAATCCCTCATTTGATCATGTAATTGTCTTGAATTAGATAACTACGGTTGCTTGTGTTTCAGGTACATTTGGAGCTTAAAAGTATGGAAATAAAGCTTCGAATAGACACGACTGGATTGTAGATTGAAAGACGGAGAATAAAAGAAAAAAATAAAATTTTGGAATTGAATAATTAAGAAGATAACATGATAGAGGATGAAATTACGAGAACGTAGGCGAAAACGGTGAAGAAAACGGAGTTGAAACGAGAAAGTTATGAAGAAAACAAAATTGATTGCTGAAGCCTACCGTAAATTACGGTAGCTAGCGTAATTTACGGTAGACTCTGACAAAAATTGATGTCGTAAGATAGTTTAAATCCACCGTAAACCATTTTAAGCCACCGTAAGCTACGGTGGCCACCGTAGCTTATGGTGGAGCCTGCGAAAAAAGTGTAACTCCCCACTTTTAAGGTGTTTTATGGTGTCTTTCCATTGGCAATCATTGTGGGACGTTTTGGAGCAGTTCTTGGGGCGATTTTGGTTGTTTCTTCTTAGTTCTAAACAATTCTAAACAATTGGTTTGTGTTTTCAATTCATATGAACATTAATCCTTTTGTTATGATGTTTGTTCAAGCCATGAGTGGCTAAACTTTTTATGATTGTCTTTAGTTGAAGGTTTGTAAGACTTTATGCTTTGATTTCCTTATTTCTAGAATAACTAACTTTATCTTTATGTTTTGTTTGTTATGGTGTGTGATTAGTTGTTAGTAAATTATTGATTCTTATGTTAATCTAATTTGAAATCATACGTTCTTGGTGCCGTTGGCAATCGAGATATCATGGGTAGAATTAGGCTTGGGTAAGGGTTAATTGGTTATCGGGTAACAACCTCACGTTCTAGGAATCTGAGTACTTAGTTCCCTTTCATCACTACAAGTAATCACACATGAACTATGTCTATGTAGTTCTTTCTAGTGGAATGATAGCATAAATGTCAATGCAAACCGGAAACTAAAGATAGTCATTCATCTCTAAATTGTTTACAAACCAAAGCTTTCATTGTGCAATTAGAATAGTAATCTTAGTTTTTAAACTCAAATCAATTAAACCAACTCTTGAACTTTACTTTCATTGCAATTAGTTTAATTTTAGTTAAGTTAGATAAACCTTTAAATAACACGTATTCCACAAACTCCCTGTGTTCGATACCCACTTGCCACTAACTATTTAGTAGTAATTGGATTAAATTTGATTGTGACCACGACATCACGTCATGGTCGCGTGCCGCGACAGGACCCCCTGTCCACTATCGAGTGCCGCAAGGACTGCATCTGTGTCGAAACTAGTTTTGAGCTGCTGTTTTGTTTTTCCTTGGCCACACACAATATCCATACTCACATAAAATGATTCTATGGGTTCTTAGATGGTATTACAACCTGGTAATACACCTGTAAAGAACTCATAACACCCCTCAAACACATGTCGATCATCCACAAACTATCCAAATACTATAAATAGGAGTGATCACCCACCTTCAACCTTGCACCATTAAATCTTTCTTCCTATCTTATCTAAGTTGGGAGCTCCTGAACATTTGGAGCATACCTCTGAGTTATATTCAATCTCTAGGACCATATGTAAGTGTCCTTTCGTGACTAGTTTATTTTATTTGGCGTTTAAAGCCGAAATGTCAAGCGTTTACGATAAACCCTTTGACTTTTAGTTAGACCGCAATCGGTCAAGCCATTTTTTGCAACGAACATGGCTACGTGATCATAATTAGGTAGGCGATAATCCCTCAAAATGGCACCTCCTAATTATCACGTTTACTTAGTCAATTGTCGGGTCAAAGTAATGAACAGAAAAGTCAAATGAGTCAGTTTTTATAAAAGAATTCATAACTGATAATGAAGCTATAAAATAAGTTTTATCACTTTAATAACTTGGTAAATAATATTAGAACATGTTTAGACATGTTCAACCCGACAATTCTGATTTTTGTCTCGGTTACGTGATCATAATTAGGTAGGTGATAATCCCTCAAAAGGGCACCTCTTAGTTATCACGTTTACTTAGTCAATTGTCGGGCCAAAGTAATGAACAGAAAAGTCAAATGAGTCAGTTTTTATAAAAGAATTCATAACTGATAATGTAGAAGCTATAAAATAAGTTTTATCACTTTAATAACTTGGTAAATAATATTAGAACATGTTTAGACATGTTCAACCCGACAATTCTGATTTTAGTCTCGGTTCACAATCGAAAGTCGCAAAAGTTGACTTTTGCTTTGACTTTCAGTTCTGACCTGATTTAGCTTAGTTTCTTTGTGCCTTAGGGTTCCTTTGCGGCCATATTATATCTTGGTATAACCCTCTAAGGTTATACTTCATGGTCCCTTAGAAATCATAGTTCATTGCATGTTTTCGTTATTTGCTTAAAATTGACAATTATGCCCTTATGTTATAAAAACGAGATTTTTGAAAATGTGAGAGGACAAAAAGATTTATTACTGATATATAAGTATGTCAAATGAATTTGACATCAGTTTCTGGTCTTAAACTAAAGTTATGCAAGATAGCGTAAAATGAAACTTTTTGTTAATTAAATTACATTTTTAACATAATTCATGTTTAAACCCAAATTTTGGCACCAAACCCATCACCTACTGTTTTGATATTATTTTTAGGAATTTTTGGAATTTTTGGTCAGATTATAAACTGACCTTATCATTAAGTTCTCGTGTAATTCGATAAATGACGATAATACCCTTTTCATTCATAAAATGAGATTAACACATGATTAACATGCCAAACCTTTTCCTACTGATGTTATATGTTAAATAAATTATTTTGAATATTAAGGGCTGATAAAAATCTCAGATTCATAAACATCTCAAATATCGTCAATTATCGACTTTTACGCAAATTAGGTGCATAGTTTGGTTTAAAACCATATTTAACACCTAAGACTTGTTACCTAATGATTTTATAAATAAATTTTAGTACTTTAACAGTAAGTATAATTCTTGAACTCAGACTTCCAATTTTGTCCTTAAAAGCATATGTGAAATGACCAAAATGCCCCTACGGTGCATAGTTTGGCCGTAAATGGTAAGCCACACATATGTATGATATCCTACTGTTATAACTTTATAAAATAAATATTTTTACTGAATACTATAGACCAGATCCTCAGTTTGCTATTAAACCTCTTTTATAAATCTTAAAATGACCAAAATGCACTTACAGGACTTAATTTAGCTTTAAAATCCTTTTTGGCATATTTGTTGATATCCTACTGATATCGTAACATATTTTAAGCATAATAACTTATGGGACTTGTATATGACTCATCCGGTTACCCGTTTACGCTTATACGCATTCGGTACGGTTTATGTAACTAGTTTGCATAAATTAGCCGAAACGGGTCAAACCTTATCATTTTTACTTCAAAATCCAGAATGTATTTAGTTTACCCATATTATACAAGCCTTCATACTTGTTGGGTCTAACTTACATTTTATTCTGGTCATCGCTTAATCTAGCGTATCGTACCGTTTTTGATATATCCAGCTAGCCGGTTTAAGTCTATGAGTTAAAAAAAACCCGTTAGCATTCTAATTGGTTATTTATAAGTGGTCATCGACACACTATATGCGTTTTACAAAGCTCATAAAGATGTTAAAGAGTAAGATATACCTAAATATGTTAGGTGTTAAAATAATTGATTGTAAATTTTGTATATATTAGTACACAATCAATGATGTTAATATGAAAAGAAAAATGCAATTTGCGTCCCTGTGGTATGTGCCAAACATCAACCTGAGCCCCTAAATTCATTTTTTGGTTTTTTGAGCCCCTGAACTTATAAATTCATAACAGTTTGAGTCCGTCTGTCACACTGCCGTTTGTTTGACTGTTTAACTATTGTGAAATGTCCTTTATACCCTTAATGATACATACATATAATCCCTAATTCCCTAAATTGATCAAACTGATTCATCTTCATAACTGATAAACACATCTTCACAACTGATCTCATACGAACCCTAATTCCCAAATCGATCGATCCAACCTGATCTATTATAAATATGAAACTCTAAACGCCAAAATGGGATTCACACAGCATCTTCCCAACAAAAACCGAACCGTCGCAAAGCTTCTTTTGCTTCTTCTGTGTTAAATCTCAACCACACAATCAAAACATTGACACCCAATCTGTCACTAAAACTTCTTTCTCTCTAATTCCTCAACGACAACAACAACAATTTCTTTGCAGAAATATAAAATTATAGTGAGCTTGCTTTAATTAATATACTCATATATACTGTACTATGTTAGTTTTGATTTCAGTAAGCCAAATTTCATGTAAAACGTGCTACCTTTGTCAAACCAAATCTCAAGATTCAAATTGGGCATAATTTATTAGAACTGATGCTTAGCTTTAGAGAAAATAGTATTGAAATGAATAGATCTGAGTACTAGCTCGTTAACTATTTGGATTGAAACTTCATTATATGCCTATTCATGTCTACAGACACTTACTTCGAAATATGTGTCCGTCTGTTTGAATCATCGAAGAAATGCGACTGGAATGCTGCTAAAGCCATTTTTATCAGAATCGGGACTGGGTAAGGTACATCATCCATGAAAATGGAGAAACAGCACTTCACTTCGCATCATCCAAAAAACGAAGCAAACATGTGGAGAACTTTGTGAAAAATCTAGTGGATATGATGGAGCCAGAAGACTTGGAGCTTGAAAATCTAAATTTCAGCACCGCCTTCCATATGGCAGCCGTAGCTGAAAACATCGAAACGGTTAAGATTATGGTGGAAAGGAACAAAAACTTGCTGACAATCATGGGTGGTAATGCCGATGCTAACTTACGAATGATGCATCTACATCGTCATCAACAACAACCGGTAAACATTAAATTAGGGCTTAATAAAGTTATTTGGGGATTTTAGACACTACTAGAAAACTGCTACTATTCCTACCAAAATTTCCTACACATTTCCTAAGAACAAAAATGCCGACAATTTTCCCACGAAATTCCGACGAACAAGAAAGGGTCTTAGTTTTGTGACAAAAAAGCGACAAAAAAGCCACAAATTGTTATGCGTAGGAAAATTGTCAAAAAGTTCCCATGGATTTCCTACGGAATTCGTTTTCATTTTAACTGTTAGTCGGAAATTCGTAGGAATCGGTATGCGTAAGAAATGTGTCGGAAATTTTCGACGGAATTCTGACGGAATTCGTTTTTATTTGAACAATTTGTAGGAAATGCGTAGGAATCCAATTTATCGTAAAAATATATTCATAATAAACAAAATCAATGATATTAAAATATAAGTTTTATTATTTAAAAAATATATATGTTATTTCTAAATTGATTCCGTAGGATGTGTGTTGGAAATTCCGACATATTACTCACGGAATGGATAATTTTTTGTAATACACATGTATGTTATTTTTAAAACACATTTATATGTATATCCGTAGGAAATGTGTAGAAAAATACTGACGCAATTCCTACGAAATCCGTTTTCATTTTAATCATTAGTAGGAAATGCGTAGGAATTCAGTTTATCATAAAAAAATATTTATAAAAAATAAAATTTATAATACTAAAATATAAAGTTTTGTTATGTAATAAAAAATATATGTTATTTCTAAATTAATTCCGTAGGAAGTGGTTGGAAATTCCGACAGATTACTCACGGAATGGATATTTTTTTTTTTTGTAATACACATATATGTTATTTTTAAAACAAAATTATATATATCTGTAGGAAATGTGTAGGAAAATACTGACACAATTCCTACGAAATACATTTCCTTTTAACAATTCATCAAAAATCTGTGGGAAAATAATGAATGTAATAGTTCCGTAGAAAAATCGTAGGAATCCATACAGGCCTTAATACGGTCTATTAGAGCATGTATGACTCGTATTCTTGGCAATGATATAATAGCACTCAATACAACGTGATGTAACCTTCAATATCGGATGTTACATAATAAAGGTCTCAGCGGACCTTTAAGATATATTAAGGTCCAACACGGTCTATTAGGGCATGTATGACTTGTAAATCTTCGTTAGGATATAATAGTACTCAATACAACGTGTTGTAACCCTTCAACATCGAATGTTTCATAATAAAGGCATGAACGATCCATTAAGATATATCGAGGCTTAACATAGTCTATTAGGGCATGTATGACTTGTAATTGTTCGTTACGATATTATATCACCCAATACAATGTGGTATAACCCTTCAACGTCGAATATTACATTTTAAAGGACTTAATTGGGCCATTAAGATATATCAAGGCCCACGTGGTCTATTTGGGATTGTATGACTTGTTAGTGTCCATTACGATACAAGATCACTCAACATGACATGGTATAACCCTCCAACATCGAATGTTACATAATAAAGACCTTAACGGACCATTAAGATATATCAAGGCCCAACACGCTCTATGAAGGCGTATATGACTTGTAGTATTTTGCTACGATATAATAGCACTCAATACAACGTCATGTAATCCTTCAACATTGAATGTTACATAATGAAGGTCTTAATAGGCTTTTAAGATATATCAAGGCCCAACATGGTTTATTAGGGCATGTATGACTTGTAAATCTCCGTTATGATATAATAGCACTCGATAAAACGTGTTGTAACCCTTCAACATTGAATGTTTCAAAATAAAGGCCTGAACGAGCCATTAAGATATATCGAGGCTTAACATAGTCTATTAGGGCATGTATGACTTGTAATTATTCGTTACAATATAATATCACTCAATACAACGTGATATAGCCCTTCAACGTCGAATATTACATAATAAAGGCCTTAATTGGGCCATTAAGATATATCAAGGCCCATACGGTCTATTAGAGCTTGTATGACCTGTTAGTGTCCATTACAATACAAGATTACTCAACATGACATGATATTACCCTTCAACATCCAAAGTTACCAAATAAAGGCCTTAATGGGCCTTAATACGATTTATTATAGCATGTATGACTCGTATTCTTGGCAACCATATAATAGCACTCGACACAACATGATGTAACCCTTCAATATCGAATGTTATATAATTGTTGGTTACGATATAAATGTTTATATAATATAAATGTTTACATAGACATATTTTGTTGTTCTTGTTGTTATTATTATTATTCTCCTGTATATTAATAAGTGAATCAAATGAATAGTAAACTACAAATATAATAAAATATTATATACAGTTTTTTTTGTATAGTTTTATTATCTTAATATTATAATAATTGTTATCTCCTTTACTTTTTAAGTCTGATAAGCTTGGTGTTAACCAGTACTTGTATCGAAAATACCGGTTCGTTATCGGTACATGAAGGTAAACACCAGCACCAGCCTGGTACATAAAACGCCAAAAGTCGGTACCGGATTGAGTTTGATAATCTTTTAGTTCGAGAAATTTGGTACTGCTACCCAGTACCATTTGCTCATCCCTGATCACGGCTACCGTACGAACACCAATGGTATCGTACGACTTTTTTTTAGTTTCAGGGGTAGGGATGAGCTCGGTGCCAACAGATACCGAATCGGTATTGGTACCGAAAATACTGGTTACGGTATCGGTATATGAAGGTAAAAACCGGTACTAGGAACGCCAACTGTCAGTACCGAACTAGTACTTAGGATCTTTCGGTTCAGGTAATTCGGTACCGGTACCCATTACTATGTGCTCATCTCTGACAATGGGCTTTTACCGAACAACATCATTACCATACAACTTTTTTAGTTGATTTTTTCTTTCGGTTATTTTTTAGTGTTTTTTTCTACATTTTCTTTTTATTCTTGTCAGCGATTCCGTGTGCAACGTGGTCGTAGTGATTTCAGTTTTTTGTATAGTTTTATTATCTTAATATTATAATAATTGTTATCTCCTTTACTTTTTAAGTTTGATAAGCTTGGTATTAACCAGTACTTGTATCCAAAATACCAGTTCGTTATCGGTACATGAAGGTAAACACCAACACCAGCCAGGTACATAAAACGCCAAAAGTCGGTACCGGATTTAGTTTGATAATCTTTTAGTTCGAGAAATTTGGTACTGCTACCCAGTACCATTTGATCATCCCTGATCACGGGTACCGTACGAACACCAACGGTATCCTACGAATTTTTTTTAGTTTCAGGGGTAGTGATGAGCTCGGTGCCAACTGATACCGAATCGGTATTGGTACCGAAAATACTGGTTACGGTATCGGTATATGAAGGTAAAAACTAGTAGCGAACCGGTACTAGGAACGCCAAACGTCAGTACCGAACTGGTACTTAGGATCTTTCGGTTCAGGAAATTCGGTACCGGTACCCATTACTATGTGCTCATCTCTGACTATGGGCTTTTACCAAACAACATCATTACCATACAACTTTTTTAGTTGATTTTTTCTTTCGGTTATTTTTTATTGTTTTTTTCTACATTTTATTTTTATTCTTGTCAGCGATTCCGTGTGCAACGCAGTCGTAGTGATTTCAGTTTTTTGTATAGTTTTATTATCTTAATATTATAATAATTGTTATTTCCTTTACTTTTTAAGTCTGATAAGCTTGGTGTTAACCAGTACTTGTATCGAAAATACCGGTTCGTTATCGGTACATGAAGGTAAACACCAACACCAGCCTGGTACATAAAATGCCAAAAGTCGGTACCGGATTTAGTTTGATAATCTTTTAGTTCGAGAAATTTGGTACTGCTACCCAGTACCATTTGCTCATCCCTGATCACGGGTACCGTACGAACACCAACGGTATCCTCCGACTTTTTTTTAGTGTCAGGGGTAGGGATGAGCTGGGTGCCAACTGATACCGAATCGGTATTGGTACCGAAAATACCGGTTACGGTATCGGTATATGAAGGTAAAAACCAGTAGCGAACCGGTACTAGGAACGCCAAACGTCAGTACCGAACTGGTACTTAGGATCTTTCGGTTCAGGAAATTCGGTACCGGTACCCATTACTATGTGCTCATCTCTGACTACGGGCTTCTACCGAACACCATCATTACCATACAACTTTTTTAGTTGATTTTTCTTTCGGTTATTTTTTAGTGTTTTTTTCTACATTTTATTTTTATTTTTGTCAGCGATTCCGTGTGCAACGCGCTCGTAGTGATTTCAAACACATATAAACACAGACTAAATAACAAAAAACCGCAACGCGGCGACGGTTTTTATAAATAGTTTAGTTAAAATTATATAAACATATAATACTATTATTTAATTAAAATTAAATTATGTTAGCATCAAAACATTCAAAGATAAATTTATGTTTGGTTACTAAAAAAAGTTTAAATTTACAACCACAAATTTTTCTAAAAAATTGAATCTCCCTCTTTTATCTCTCAAAAAAATTGAATCTCCCTCTTTTATCGCACGGGGTTCCAAAGTCTTGGTTGAAGTTTCATCTTTTGGAAAGTTGTAGGTTCCATCGCAGTAGGTTTTGATAACTTGAAATTGCAGGTAAATCCGCCTTAGCAATGAAACCCGTCTCGATATAGATGATGAAAAACTCGATATCTTTAATTTTCTTTTTAAATTGGCAGATTTTGAAATTGAAGGTTCCATCATGGCATTATCCGTAGTAGATATACAACTGGTCTTCATCGTGTTATCTTGTTTAATTGTAATTGGTGGATTTGCTACTGTCCATAAGATTCAGCAGCTGATGCTCCACGCCTCCACCGCAACCAGTCGCCAGATTCGAGTGTTCAGTTGCTTTCAAAATTTGTTACGGAGAGTCTAGGCCTCAAATTGGGGTTATAGTCATGTTCTAGGTAAGCCACCAACAGTTAGGTTCTTGTAGACTGGTAGCCTAACATTAAGTTATTTGGAAATGATTTTCGTTTGTAAATTAGATCTAAAAGCAAATCGAGTGTTCATTGTTTGGTCATGTTTAAAGATGCACATCAGTTGCTTGATGAATTGCTTCAACCACTAATGATATCTAAGTATTGTGATCAGGAAACATGACTACTGATAGCATCGAAGATGACGACAAATCTACGCATCTAGTTAGATCAACAATTTGAAAATCAGTAAGCTTAATTTAATGTTTACCCTTATTTCGCTTCTATAGTTCATAAACTGCCTTGTTCCATATATGATACAATGCATTTATTATTTTATTATTGTGCATTAAGTATTACCTAGCACATAAGGGTGCAAACGAGCCAAGCCTGAGCTTGTTTAAATTATGAGAGTTGAGTACGGTTCGGTTTGAGCATTGTTTCTAAAGCTTGAGCTCGGCATGTGGGTAGTTTTTCAAGCTTAAGGCCTGCTTGGGTTCGGCTCGTTTTCAATTAGCTTAAGGCCTGCTTGGGTTCGGCTTGTTATCAATTATTATACTATATAGAGAGAGTCGTATATAATATAAAAATATAAATAATTATAAACCATAATTAATATATAAATAATATGCTTGTTTAAGCTGATTCGAGCTCGATAAGTGAAGTTCGGACTCGTTTACTATGTTTGCTTATTTTTCGGCCTAGACTAGAGCTTGTTTAAGCTTGATACATTTCAAGCCTATCTCAAGTAGCTCGCGAGTAGATTGGCTCGTTTACGCGCCTACTAGCACATTTATTTTTTGAAAAATCTAAACTAAATGTTGTGAGTTGATATGAATCAGGGTTTGATAACTATGTGTCTATTAATCTTTTTTACTGATACAAACTAACTTATTATGTGTGAACAAGACATAATGCTCATGTAGCATATAGCCATATAATGTAATGTTGTTGACTTTTTGAACTTTATATAAGTGTTACAGTTTGCACAATAAAGGGTAAGAGGAATTGTAGATGCTAACAACTGATGCTGGTCTCCAAGCATGTTGTTTGTGGTATGTACAACTCATGTTTGGTGGTTAAATATGAAGTATAATTTTACTAGATGTTAAACTATATCATTTTACTAACGCAATTGGTTTCAACTAATATATTTTGGTTTGATTGTTTTATGTTTTCACCTTGCACTTTGGTGTATAGTTTTACATATATAGTTTCTAGTCTCATGGATAATTCGATGAAGAGGTACCCTCTAATTTTCTTACATCGTTACTTTATTCACTGGACGCTTCTAATATTTGAACCGAGTACTGCAAGCGCATATATTGTTAATTCAACCAAAAAGGGAAAGTCGGCGGAAAGTTACGACATTTCGGATCTAATTTTTAGCGGTTTCGAGAGGAAGTTTACTTTACAGTGACCAATGTAAGTTTTCTATTTTTTTATAAATGTTATTTTCCGGTCTTTAAAATAAATAATTGTGGATTAAATGCAGTGCAACCAACAAATGGGCTCATGGGAATGTTGTTATATGGTGATCAAACATATGCGGGTGTTTGTTGAGACAATTCAACATGACTTTATTTATATTGTAAGTGGTTTCCTTATATCTAAAATATCAACTTTTCAATTTATTTGTATACATTTAGATACTTTGTTTGTTTTCAATTATGGAATACAAAAAGACTTTGCATTTGGAAATTGAAATTATGGTCATTGACTCAATGGAGCACCGGATTTAGGAGGTGTTTGGTGTTTGAGGGCTGGACACGAACTCTGTAAAGGTGTCTCAAGGTTAGCTCTAATTCTATTATTTAATGATCATTTGTAGCTAACCGGTCAACTACAAACTTGCTTATACATGAGTATGTAGTATAAAAATATGTATATATGTATGGTTCAACTGAACCAAGATATTCGTAGCTCGTTAACGTTGATCATCACATAAGGTATGTATATCTTTGCATTAGATGAATGCTTTTTGTATGGTTTGATAAATGTTTTTGTATGGTTTGTGATCTCTGATTTTCTAGATTTATTGGTTGATTGTAGCATTGGCAGACTTGTAGGTCGTGGATTTTGATCTTCATGTCTTATGAAGGGTAGATTTGGAACTACTTGCCTTCTTTGTATGCATGTATGATAGGATTTTAATATTTAAATATAAAGAGTGCATTTTATTCATATGTACATTTTATTTATGTAACCTTATGTTTTGTTAGGCAATTTCTACGGTTCCGGTTGCAAGTATGAATTGAAGACGTCTGTTTTGGGTCGCAAGTATGAAGTTTTTGTAATTTAAATGTGCTTCGAATTTATGTTATTTGTTTTTGTTAAATTTATGTTCCAAATCATATTTATCATTATGCAATTTTCAGTAAGAAAAAGCAGGTATTTTTTGTTTTTTTTTATTTTTTAAATGTATCCGTAGGAAACATGTAGGAAAAAGAATAAACAGGTTTCGTCACATTCCGTTGGAATGTGTAGGAAACAAAGATAAATTCGTAGGAAATGTGTGGGAAAAAATAATATATTATGTTGGAATTGTGTAGGAAAAAAACTAATTTTGTAGAAATTGTATAGGAATCAAGAACACATTTTGCTGGAACTGTGTACAAAAAAATATTTCCGTAGGAACTATGTAGGAAAAACGAATACATTCAGTTGGAATTGTTTAGGAAGAAAAAAAATTTCCGTAGGAATTGTGTAAGAAAATTAAAATATATAAAATATATATAATAAAAATAAATATAACTGATTTTAACACAAAATTAAAAAAAATAATGTTTCGTGGGAAATGCGTCGGAAAATTAAGAAAATTAATTCCGTGAGAAATGTGTAGGAGAATTCTAACGAAACATTTAAGTGGGAAATGAGTAGGAGAATTTGTAGGAAATGCGTTAGAAAAAAATTACTCACGAGCAAAATTCCTACAACCCATTTTCGTGGGAATAGCATCAGTTTTCTAGTAGTGAGAAGGGAAGAGATGACAAAAGACGGTCTTACCCCTGGCTCAAACAGTCAAACAAACGGAAGATTGACGGAGGGACTCAAAGTGTTATGAATTTATAAGTTCAGGGGCTCAAAAAACAAAAAAAACGAATTTAGGGGCTCAGGTTGATGTTTGGCACATACCACAGGGACACAAATTGCATTAATATAAAATCAATCGTGTTATTATTCATTTGTATGAACGTTGATAGTTTTGATTCTAAAATGACTGATAGTAAATTGTCCGTCGTATTAATATAAAATCAATCGTGTTATTATTTATTTGTGCTAGGTACGTGATAGACCCGCTGGACAACACACACTCACATGAAAAGGTTTAGTCTATGTAACATTGTAGAACTTTTCTTGTGGAAATTAAGACAATCAAAGCGGGATACCATATATGATTTATTTGTATAATTGTATCCTGATCTGCTAATTGTATCCTGATCTGCTACTCTAAAAAACGAATTAAGAATAAATCGGAGTCTTTGACATGAAATAAAAGATAAATGAAGCTTGAATTAACCGAACATTACTTGATAAAGTTTATTAATCGAAGTCCAAATACAAGAAAGAGCTAGTGACACTCAACATTCCTAGTGGCTAAACTTGAAACGAAATTATTATTAGGTTACAGGAACTATAAAAGCTCGTCACCGGAACTAAACAGACACGTAACCATGCATGATGCAAACAAAGATTGATGATGCAGTTACATCGACAAGTTTTAATTAGCGAGGGGAACCAGCTGAATCTTGATATTGGAAATGGTGGCATCTTCTGCCCCTGCCCTTGGCACCAAAGTAACCAAAACATACTCATCATTTTCAGCTTCAAGGTCCTCCAAAAGCTGTGTGAGCCCAAACGCCGCTCCACTCGTCATGACCACATTCCCTCCTCCGAGGCCATGTGGCACCTGGGCGAAAGTACCCGCAAACTCGCTTGAAACCGGAGTGGTCTCGATCCCATCGTCTACATCATTCACCAACACGTCAAACTTGAAAAACTGCTCACAGTTGTATTTGATCCCCTCCAAAAACAGTATTTCACTAGCTTTCTTCTTCTCATCCTCGTTCCTCTTTGTTGCTGGTCTCTTCACTAGAACCTTCACCGTCTGGTCTAACTTCACAGGAAACTCAATCTCCTCCACCTTCTTCACAACCCCAACTGACTTAGCTGCAATGTTGGACGCCTTAACTCGAGGAATCGGGCGACCCTGGAGCCACGTGAGTCTTGAAGGTTCATAAGCGTATCCCATCTTGTTGATGTCTACACAGTCTTTGTTATAGACACGTACAAGTTTTTGGTTCTCATCGTAAAACACGAATGATGCATTCAGCCAGTAGTCGTTACTTGGATTTACGTTTCTGACGTCCAGCTCGTTCCAGATTTGCCACATGCGGTCGACATTGGAATGATGTACGTAAAAGGCTGGTTCATACCCGGCCGAGTAAAAGTTCCCCAAGTCCTCATTGTTAGGCATCCTAGGGTTACCCACCCATATGTGCACCGCTGTGTGAACACCACTCTCTATACGCCCAGCCAGAATCTTGGAAGGATCTGGATCAGGATTGGTACCGAAAAAGGCATCTGGATGTGCCGTGGTGGTTCCAATCATTTGAGTGTACATTCCAGATAGATTTTCTCTTATTTGGTGTACACAGCTTTTGTCACCAGCTGCACTTGTAGTATCGAGATCGACGATGGCGGGAGGTAAGTGTGCGACATTTCGGTAAGGGTCAAACAATGGGTTGAATTTGGGATTGGGTGGTTGAGTAGGGTTTGGGTTAGGGTAAGGGGCTTCAAACATGTCCGGAAGCAACATTCCCTTGGGATTGTCCCAGTTCCAGTACGGTAAACCGAAAGTTGGATCATTGATAGTAGCCGATTCGAGATGGCTAATCTCCCAAGATAATATAAAACAAATAAAACTTGAAAGTAATGAATGTAAAACAATTTCTTCTTCAATTTTCTTCTTGCCTTTCATTAATTCATGATTGCTTAAATACAAAAAAAAACGTAACTGAATAGAACATGACCACTAACCCACTAACCTAGTACTAACTAACAATAAGGAACAAAACAAGGAAAACATGTTAATAACTAAATGAAGTAAACA
The DNA here is from genome assembly GCA_030545235.1 of Helianthus tuberosus. NCBI lineage: Eukaryota > Viridiplantae > Streptophyta > Magnoliopsida > Asterales > Asteraceae > Helianthus > Helianthus tuberosus. The sequence goes on along the minus strand of CM060365.1, from coordinate 69,162,301 downwards.
ACCCACGATGGATTGCATGGATGTATGTATTAGACGGCTTGCATGATGTCATGGGTATGTGACATCCATTTTGGATTGGTACGTATCAATGCCCACCCGTTGAAAACATCCTTGTCCTCAAGGACGGAATGTTCGGTCCATGGCGGTCGCCACTCGCGTCTTCCGGTAGCGTTCAGTTCGGTCTCAATGGGGCACCACTTTGGTTGCCATGGTGGGCGCCACTCCCGCTTCCATATTGCAACTCTTAATGCGCGGGTTTGTGGACGTTCCTGGGAAGAAAAGTGACCCTCAATCCACTTCTCAAGCTTTGTGGTTACATGTTTGGTAGTGGTAAATTTGGTCGTAAGGTTAATAATGGTTTCATGCATGGTAGTTATTTTATTGGAGAATGTTGGGAAGTTGGATATTGGTAACGATTTGGGTAAGTTTGGAACAAAGTAAGTAGGTGTTGGAACATGTAGTAGTAGTTTGGTATGGTGGTGTGGAGGTAGTTCAGTTGGTGTGGTGGGAACGACATTGGGGTGTTTGTGTGATGCAGAACATAATTCGTGAGGTTGTGGACCAAGGAGCCTACTTGGCTGGTTTGGTAGTGGTTCCACATCAGAAGCATGTGAAGTTGGATGGCTTGGTAGTATCAGAGCCGGTGTTGAGGAAACTGGTTCAAGGAACCATGTACGCGTTGATGGTGATTCCCATGGCACGTAACTTCCATTTTCAAATCGGTAGTAGCGACCTTCATGGGCGCTATAAGACCAACCGGCCACGGGGTCGTGATAATACCCACTTCTCGCATGATAATACAGCCGCAAGTTGAAATCCCACTGATAGAAGTCTTCTTGCATGGTGGAAGGATGAGAACGAGAATGAAAGCACCAAATGATAGTAGCCGATTCGAGATGGCTAATCTCCCAAGATAATATAAAACAAATAAAACTTGAAAGTAATGAATGTAAAACAATTTCTTCTTCAATTTTCTTCTTGCCTTTCATTAATTCATGATTGCTTAAATACAAAAAAAAACGTAACTGAATAGAACATGACCACTAACCCACTAACCTAGTACTAACTAACAATAAGGAACAAAACAAGGAAAACATGTTAATAACTAAATGAAGTAAACAACCCACGATGGATTGCATGGATGTATGTATTAGACGGCTTGCATGATGTCATGGGTATGTGACATCCATTTTGGATTGGTACGTATCAATCATCGATTAAGCTACCCAAGATCCGCTCATAGAAATATAGGTACCAGCGGTGGAAAGGAAAGAAAAGCGAGTTGTTGTGAACCTGGATTTTTAGCTCCGGATGACCATTCATATATTGACTGTAAGCTCCATTGCAGTACGCGCAATGGATCTTACCTTGTTGTTTCCAGCTGCTTTTGCTGTTATAGTGCTGTTTTCAAAATCATGATCACAACTAATGCCTGTTTGAAAAATGATTCACAAATAATGCCATAGCCATTATAAATGGCGAAATTTTAAAGGAGCTAGGTTGTGTAAGGGAATAATCAGAAATGTGTAAGAACCAATCATCTTGAAAAGGACGAAAGGCTGCAAAAAGCCATTTGGAATGGCGAAAATTTTGAAAGTAGCCATTTGGAATGGCGAAAATTTTTAATTTTTAAAGTCTGCATGCTTAGCCATTCAAAATGGCGATTTTTTAGAAAGGACATTTGCCATTCAAAATGGCGAAATTTTCGTTTCTCATCATTCCTTATAATTACGAAACCTCTTCACAATTCCATATTAGGCTACGGGGTATGGGGCTTGGGTTGGTGCGTGGGTTGGGGCGTGGGTTGGGGGAAAACGCCCAAGCCACCACCCCGGGTGGGCTTGGGTTGGGGCGTGACCCTTGTGGCTTGGGTTTGAAGCCGGGCGTGGGGCAGGCTTGAGATCCGATGTGGCGGCCTCCTATTCGCTGTCCACCGCCATGTCATAGCGGGTGTTTGAATGTTTGAATTTTAAATTCCAACCGTTTGGCCAAGCCAAGCGGTCACCCCAACCCCTATAAATGTAACCTAAACCCCACCGGCTACCCCATCCCAAACCATCGCTGTCCACCGCTACCCCACCGGCTAACCCACTTGATCCCACAAACCCGCTACCCAACCCGAAGAAGATGGCCTCTTGGACCCACGAAAAATAATTGGCTCTCGTCACAAGCGTCGTTGACGCTATGAAGGGGCGACAACCCGGCCAAACACGATATTGGTCGGAATCATTCGCAAGCTACCGACATAACGTCGGACACGACCGGCACAACCTCAACGCGTGCCAACATAAATGGCGCGAGCTACGGCCCAAGCTCGATCGTTTCAAGGCCTACTACGAAGCCGTTCCGAGTGGCGAGTTAAGCCACGAGGACCGGGTGGCGGTGGCGAACATTGAGTTTTGGGGCAAGGAGCGAAGGTCGTTCGACAAGCTCGCGCTTTTTGAAATTTACCTAACGCTCTAGGTTTTTTTTTTATTTTGTAATCGTTTTTAGGTTTTTTTGTAATTTTTAGGTTTTTTTTTTTAATTTTGTAATCGTTTTTTAGGATTTTTTTTATTTTGTAATTAATAAAATTTTAGGTTTTTTTTTAATGTTGTATGTATTTTTTTAATTTTTTGTAATTTTTTTTTTAATAAACTGCCAAGCCACCCCCCCAACCCAAGCCCCGCCATACCCCACGGACACGTCACTCACCGGTGGGGGGGCTCCAACTCCACGTGTCAACTCATGCCCCCAACCCAAGCCCCACCATACCCCACGTTCTTATTCTTAGACTGAGTGTAGTGGGGCGACTCCCACCCCTTGGTCGCCCCATATCGCCTGGAACACCGCCCCCGGGGGCGACTTGGGGGGCGACCCCCTCCTGCCCGTCTCAAACTCGTCGCCCAAATTCAAAACTTTTGATTTGAATATATCCGTTGCCAACGGATATGTTGGCCAAGCTTATTATTTTTTTTTTAATAATCCAACATTTATAAATAATACCCCATATCAAACACATTTTTACCACAATCTTCTCTCAACTCATCAAAATTTATACCAATCTTCTATCAACTCATCAAAATGTATCCCCAAAACATCCCTCCTTTCAACCAAAATACACAATCTTCCAATCCACAACCCGATCTGACGGACCCAAACGTTTTAAATAACCCCGCTTTTTACGCCTATTTCAATAATATGCACGTTGCTAGCCCTACACCGCAAGTATACTACAACAATACGCCCATACCGCAACATATGGGGTTCACCACTTGGAACACACAACAACCCGGTGGTTTTCAAAACGTTGGAGGATCGAGCCAACAAAATGGTATAAATTTTTTAGATATTTTTTTTGTAAAGAATATGTTTTTTTTTAAACTTTGTTTGTATTCCATCTAGTGGTTGATTTAGGTGACGAAGAAGTTCCGGAGACCCAGTTCGATGTCGGTCAAAAAAAGAAACGTTCGCACAAGAGGAAAACAACGGGTGAAGAACGCTTGAAAACCAAACCGATACCATGGACTTCCAACGAGGAAATGAGCTTGTCCAAGGCTTGGCTAGAAATAACCGAAGACCCGAGATGTAGTAACTATCAAAAGGAAAAAACATATTGGTCTCGTATTTACAACGTTTTCCTCAAGTTGGAAGATCAAGAAGATGGATACCGTGATGCCGATGGTATCGGCGCGAAGTGGCGTAAAATGCGTCCTTTGATTCAAACTTTCAACCAAATATACACTCGCCTAAGTAACTCGCGTGTGCGCCAAAGTGGTTCCGACGATGCGATGCTCCAAGCAAACGCCCAAAATGAATTCCGAGTCGAACACAAGAAGGCGTTTCCTTATCTTGCTATTTGGCAATTTTTAAGAAGGAGTTCGAAATTTAACACAGTCATCGCCTTCGATCCATTTAAAACTCGTGGCCAACCGTCGGCTAAGCGGTCAAAAACCTCATCCTCAAACGACCATCAAAGTACCGGGTCGGACGCTCGGTGTCAAATAAATCTCAACGACATTGAGGAAGACAACGAAGAGCCACATGAAGAGGCCGAACCGTTTCAACCACCACAACGGCCGGTTGGCCGAGATAGGGCCAAAAAAGCCGCCCAACCGTCTTCTAGCGGTGCACGAATCGACTACACCGAAACGTTCGAAAAAGTGACCAATAAGTTAGACGGGTTGTTGCAAACGAGCCAACAACGGATCAACTTAAAAAAAGAACACGGGGACCGAAAGCTAAAGCTGAAAGAAAGTCGTCAAAAAGCACTTGATTTGCAAATATTAACAACCGACACGACAAACCTTACTGGAGCCGAGCTCGCTTTAGCCGAGCAAATGAAGCAAGAAATTCGAGAAAAATATAACCTTTGTTGAAGTAATTTTTTTATTTTGGTTGAAGTAATTTTTTTTTTAGTTGATGTATTTTTTTATTTTGGTTGAAGTATTTTTTTTTTTTTAGTTGATGTATTTTTTTATTTTGGTTGAAGTAATTTTTTTTTTAGTTGATGTATTTTTTTATTTTGGTTGAAGTAAAAAAAGACTTTTATAAAAAATAGGATTTTTTTTATATCTTTTACATAAAAAAAGACAAAATAAATCAATCCACGTGTCGCAAGACGCCCCACCCAGCAAGGTTGCCCCACTACCCCTTTTTTGGTCAAAATCCTCTTATGTGACGTGGCGCCACGTGTCGCAAGACGCCCACTCAAAAGGTTGCCCCACTACACTCAGTCTTAGCTGCTACAAGACATAACTGTTATCTACAAGAGATATGTTGTTTTTAATTGGAAATATGTTCAGAACTTTTAACATTTTGCAATTATAAAGGACTTTCCGTCAGAAACTTTTAATCTTTCGCCATTATTAATGGCTTTATGTGCAGAACCTATATACTTTAACATTTTTCAATTATAAAAAGGACTTTACATCAGAACCTTTCGCCATTTTAAATGGCAATTGTGCAGAAAAATAGCATATTTCGCCATTTCAAATGGCATTTGTGCAGAAAATGGCAGAATTCGCCATTTCAAATGCTACTTTCAAAATTTTGAATGGCTAAGCATGCAGACTTTAAAAATTAAAAATTTTCGCCATTCCAAATGGCTACTTTCAAAATTTTCGCCATTCCAAATGGCTTTTTGCAGCCTTTTGTCCTTTTCAAGATGATTGGTTCTTACACATTTCTGATTATTCCCTTACACAACCTAGCTCCTTTAAAATTTCGCCATTTATAATGGCTATGGCATTATTTGTGAATCATTTTTCAAACAGGCATTAGTTGTGATCATGATTTTGAAAACAGCACTATAACAGCAAAAAACTCCGTGGATCTTCGTCTGGAAGTTCCTTCATGCGCTTGATCGCTAATTGATACTTTGCGATGTACTCTTCAGAAAGTCGATCTGCCGCAGGTCGAACACGAAGTTTGGTAAACTTAGGCAAGACGTAAGGAACTGCGGTAGTCTGTGTGGTTGGAGGGCAACAAGCATTGCCTCTTACAGCGTCTACGGGGTTAAAGCCGTCTTCCGCAGGAACACAGTTTGAAATATTGTCTGGAGCAGTGATGGGGTATGCTAAGGCCGAACCGATGTTGGTCAAGTTGGCCGCACCGTATAGACTGCCAAGGCCCAGGAGCATGTTTCTCCGGTCTACGTTCTGCATGGGAAGTATGAGCTTCGGGTTGTTTTCCGAGTGGTCATCTGTGGATGACTTGCATGAGACGTTGAAGCAATGGGTACTGGATGTTTTGGAAAATAAGGCTGGTCGAGAGGACAATGAAGTGGTGGGAACAGCGGACAAGCTAATAGAAGCCATTGTCGACTGTGGTTAAGTTTGTTGTGTTCTAAGTTGGCTACGGAAAGCCACTTATATAGAAAAATTTCCGGTAAAAATTGGATCTAGGACGTGTTTCAAAGTAGGTAGAACAATTGATTACGACATTTGTCATGACATGAATTTATAAATGCACCGCAATTACTAACACACAGTAGAAGATCGACCATTTTTTTAAGAATTTGCAAACTCTTAATGAACTTTACTATTAGTTTGTTATTTTCTTATTTAAGAGATACGCATAACCTTTAAATTTTCAAGTCTAATTTACATTTACAAATTAATTGAATTTGTTAAGGCCATTGTTTTTAATACAAAAAGTTAGTTCGGTTACCAAAAAATAAATTAGAAAAACAAGTTTCAATACACATTTCTTCTCCATGTACAGTACATTAAACATTATCTTACAAAAACAAGTTTCAATGCATATTATTTTTTACTAGACAATCTTATAATTTGGAATCTTTTAGTAATTATTAATTTATAGTTTCGTTGGGACCAATATATATACACTAGGATTTCAAAAAAATCATTATCTTATTATTTTATCGATTGGAGTCCAATTTTGTGCTGGTCCCAAGTTGGGACTGAGCAAATTATTAATTTTATCGGGGTTATTTATTTATCGACTATTAATTTATATAGGTTTTACTATATTATGATTTATAAATGTTAAATTAGCTAACATAACTGGAGAAGAAAATATTTGTTTGAATCACTTTTTTCCAATTTAGGGTATTAGGGAGATTATCACGCTGATTGATATGTATGAGCTTTGCATATATTGTATTGTTGAAGACAATACGTAAACGAGTTTACGTCACTCGATCCGTGCGTTGCAACTGAATGTTATACAAGCTATAATGAAATATGCCTTAAAAGAGTTAACTGCCATTTTCGTCCCTGTGGTTTGGTCACTTTGGCCATTTCAGTCCATTTTTCAAAAATGCGCCATTTTCGTCCCCCACGTTCTGGAAAGGTGCCATTTCAGTCCAAAAATCATAACCCAGTTAAGTCAGTTTGTAAATAAGGACTGATTGTATAAATTTGTAACATAAAGGACTGATTGTGTAAATTTGAAAATGGACTGAAATGGCAGTTAACACCACCACCACTAGCCCTGCCACCACCACCACTCCGCTGCCACCACCACCACCACCGCCACCACCGCCACCACCGCCACCACCGCCACCACAGCCACCACAGCCCTGCCACCACCACCACTCCGCTGCCACCACCACCGCCACCACAGCCACCACCGCCACCACAGCCACTGCCACCACCACCACCACCACCACCACTGCCGCCGGAACCACCACCATCAACGTCATGGCAAGACCCATATTTTCAGACGTTTGTATGTAATATAAAGTCAGAATTTATTGTATTTAATCCGAAAAGTAAACGAGCAAAACAAAGGAACGAGAACGGTATACCGAAACGAAAAGCTTGCGGGTTACGGGGACGTCTTCGTCTTCTCCGGTCGTCTTCTCCGATGAACTCCGAACTCCGGCGAGTTGCAGAAATGAGCAGGGGTGGAACGAAAAGCTTGCGGGTTACGGGGACGTCTTGGAATTGAATTTATAAATTTTTTTGCAACAAAATTATCGTTAAAACTTTAGATGCCAAATGTTGCACTTCCAAAATTCTGGATTGGAATTGAATTTATAAATTTTTTTGCAACAAAATTTTCATATTTGCAGTGTTTTTCATATTGTATACTGGATTGCCTATTTAATAACAAATAAACGTGTATTTATCTTTGAATTGTAACGTACCATGCTGCATTTTATATATCAGATATGTCATAAACTAAATTATCATACTGTTATGATTATTTGCAGGCATTGGTCACATAACCTTGATTTGCAGGGATATCCAAAAGTTGACTTATGTAGAGCTTATAATAGGAAACTGCATAAACTGTATATTGTACATTATGTAAACATTTGTTCGAGCGCTGGGACCAATCGATTCCTCTTCAACATTAGATCATCTATATTGACTTAGGAGAAACCACATTTTGAGCTACTGATAGTGCAGCCAATTTGGTATAATAATGTATATAGAATTTCATGCAGTTGGTGAATTTTAACATGACCTTAACCGCCAAATGTTGGATCGATCCCACTACAATCTGTCGTTATGTGTCGAATCGAATGGATTATAGAAGTTCCGCAGATCCCCACAAACATCTAGTTCCACCCCTGCTCATTTCTGCAACTCGCCGGAGTTCGGAGTTCATCGGAGAAGACGACCGGAGAAGACGAAGACGTCCCCGTAACCCGCAAGCTTTTCGTTTCGGTATACCGTTCTCATTCCTTTGTTTTGCTCGTTTACTTTTCCGGATTAAATACAATAAATTCTGACTTTATATTACATACAAACGTCTGAAAATATGGGTCTTGCCATGACGTTGATGGTGGTGGTTCCGGCGGCGGCGGCGGCGGCGGTGGTGGCAGTGGCTGTGGTGGCGGTGGTGGCTGTGGTGGCGGTGGTGGCGGTGGTGGCGGTGGTGGTGGCAGCGGAGTGGTGGTGGTGGCAGGGCTGTGGTGGCGGTGGTGGCGGTGGTGGCGGTGGTGGTGGTGGTGGCAGCGGAGTGGTGGTGGTGGCAGGGCTAGTGGTGGTGGTGTTAACTGCCATTTCAGTCCATTTTCAAATTTACACAATCAGTCCTTTATGTTACAAATTTACACAATCAGTCCTTATTTACAAACTGACTTAACTGGGTTATGATTTTTGGACTGAAATGGCACATTTCCAGAACGTGGGGGACGAAAATGGCGCATTTTTTGAAAAATGGACTGAAATGGCCAAAGTGACCAAACCACAGGGACGAAAATGGCAGTTAACTCGCCTTAAAATTATATATGCTTTTTTGTTTAACATATAATTTAACAACTTATTATATGTGTACAACGGTAAGGTTATTATAAAAAAGGTTAAAAGTATGAGAAATGTGAGAAATATTGTGTAGATAACATGTGTCCTAAATCTAAATTAATTCAAAAGGATAAACACGTAATTTTATCATTAATTCAATTAATTAAAAACTTTCCATAACCGCCACATTAATTATAGGAACTAGATTTTTTTTAAAGGTCTCTATAAACACCATTCATCAAGTATATAACACCATTCACAAGTATATAACACCATTCATGGACTAAACATCTGATCGAAACATATTTTTTTCTCTATATAAGTATAACAATATGGTATTCATATTAAAGATAAAAAAACGCTCGTTATTATGGTGTATTTTTTTTTTAAAAGTTACGTATAAAAAGTTATTGACGTTTAAAAAAGACGGGAGAAAGTTACATGTGCATTAATGTTAGTTTCTTAATTTAAAAATGTTAAATTTACCTATATACCCTTAATCTAGAAAATTAATGTTTAATAGTAAACATTATTTACAATTTTGCCATTATGATCTCAACCATTAGATCAAAGATCTAATGATGTAGATTTTTTTTTACCTTTCTCACAAAAAAACCTTTTTTTACAGGAACATCTACCTGTGTACAAAAGATATATATTAGTGTTCCTTTAGGTTCAATTAATAAGCAATAAAAATAAAGTTATTTAATTCCATGAAATTTAATTTTTTGAAAGTAAAACGTTGTGTTTGATAGTTCAAAGACAACTCATGTATTTGAAATTTTTTAGTATATTTTTGGAGAATAAAAATTAAATCATTTACAACACCAAAGAAAACAAAGTACATGTTTTCAAACACATAAACATTTAAGGGAAATTGGATTTAAATAATCCGAACTTTCACCTGTTGGCCAATAACACTCCGAACTTTCAGTTTGGCCAGCAGCACTCTCAACTTTCATCCTATTTTCCCAAAACACTCCCAAACTAACATATCACTAACCAAGCTTTTTTCATGTTTAAATAGCTGAGTAATGAAGACATGGCATGTTTTATACACCTCAGCAAAACATGAAAAAAGCTTGGTTAGTGATATGTTAGTTTGGGAGTGTTTTGGGAAAATAGGATGAAAGTTGAGAGTGCTGCTGGCCAAACTGAAAGTTCGGAGTGTTATTGGCCAACAGGTGAAAGTTTGGATTATTTAAATCCAATTTCCCAACATTTAACATAAGACTTAAAATTATGATTTTCCTTTTATATTAAAACCAGCCAATGGTTTTGTAAAATCATTTTGTGGTTTTGTATAACCATCCAACATCGTAATATCTAGTATCTACTCTCTTTTTTTAACATCATTATATACTATCTTCTCTTTCTTTTTTCTTTGTTTCTGATTGTACACAAACATACTAAATGGTAAAAAAACAATTGATTATAAAAAAACGATAAAAGGAACCAAAAGATTCAAGAATAAAGATCTTTATTTATAAATCAACCAAAAACTAACTAATAATAAACCCTAAGGATCCAATATATATATATGATAGGAATTATAATCCAAAAAAAACTAAATAACATAATATTAGGAAATTAAATTTCAAATAAATATAAAATAATATTCATAGATATCTCTACATCATACTCTCTGTCTTTAAAGAAAACTCGTGCTTGAGTTTTATATTAAATCCAAAGCTACCTGGATCAAAAATAACATCAACCCGAAACTTTTGCACTATGATCACAACCCACCCAAATTGTTCAACTTGACGAGTCGTCTTGCATGGCTCTTGACTTGTACTACCTAGGTCGAATGTAGCATTGAACCGCTTCTTGTTCAATATATGTTTTGTTGGGTTTTGTACATGTTTATCAAAGTATTTTATCCTTATCTAATAAAAACGCAGCGGAATAATTATTTAAAACATGCTACTTACAAGATATAAAACCCATTTTATATGAAAAAAAAAACCCAATCACCGGATCCATATACGAACATGCATGCTATCAAATATTTAAACCACAACCATAGGGTGTTTAGAATACTACCTTCCATGGAGTAATGGATATGAAGAAGATGATGCTTCTTGAATGGTTGCCTTCAAGTGTAGAAGACCTCAAGCTTGTATACCCCAAGCCTTCCAACAAACACTCTAGTTTTAGCTAGGATTTGAACACTTGCAACTCACTTGAAAGATCCCCTCTTGGAACCAACTCTTGGCCGAAAATTATGAAGGGAAGTTATGGAGTTCTTGCACTTGAAAATCAAACTTGAAAAGCCCTCTTGATCAACCACATGGTGGCCGAAAATTAGAGAGACTTTTACTAGTTCTCAACTTGAAAAAAAAATGATCTCCTCTTGGCACACCCTTGGCCGATTTTTTAGAGCATCATGTTTAAGTCTTTCAAGTTCATCTTTTTTTCAAATTATGTCTTCCATTGTTTTATAAAACTTGTGAGAGACATGGCCACACCATTTGCCCAATCATGTGCCATCTAGTTATGACAATTGCATGCATGTTCATAGGACCATATTCTCACCCAATCAAGTTCCTCCTACACATGCAAATTGCATGTGTATTCATTGGTCCACAAATCTTGGTAAGACCATGGATGCATGCAATACTATTGGACTAAAATTCTTGGGAGAAACCCATGGGGAAGGTGGCGGCCTAGGCTTTTTTTATAAAAAAAAAAATCAAAATTTCTTTTATAAACTATTTAAGTCTTGGTTAATTTTGTAACCTTTTACAAAATATAACATCTTATGTTTACAAGACTTATGCAACTTTTATTATGTTATTTAACCTATTAAATAACAAAATAAAATATTCTCTCAAAATAAATTATCCATATAATTTATTTGTTTGTCAAGTGCAATTATTTAGAAAACCAATTTCTAAATATTCTAAGTGTTAATATTTATTCGTTTGATCATATCACAAATAAATAATATAAGTGTTTGTCTAGCTTGTTATTGGGTATGACTCGACTTGGATCATAACGTACTAGCCACATCAATTTAATATGTGTCTTGGGCATACAGAGTCCAACAATCTCCCACTTGCACAAGATACATAGAAGATTGATGCAAGCAGTAAATAATGCCTAACTACGGTTTACTACCCCTAATACGTATGACTATATGTGCCATTCAATAACATCATCCCCTTCAAGTCCCTTACTTGAACATGATTTAGGTGAATCTATCATTTATCCTTTCGTTACAGATGTCATGTCAAATCCAGAGACACAGAGTGATCACTCTCTGTTGATTTAACTTTAGCAGGCCTTAGACATCTTACTCTCAACGAATAAGAGGAACAAATCCCATCTTGACTACATACGTCTCTCACAATCACCTTGTACCACACCTGAGCTTAGCCTTATGTACTGTCATATTACTGACAGCGAAGAAATAAGTCAAGGCATAATATTTGGTGAATATCAAGACCCAGTATGTATCTCAGGTCTGAGGATACTATGATATTCTCCTTTACTCAAATTTACTTATGATCAATCACAGATGATTCCATGCAGTAATATTTGAGAGCGAGTCAGTCCAATATTTGTATCCCACAAATATCTATGAACCTTGGTAGCAACACTTTGCTCTATATTCATATCTAATGAATATCCACCAATCCAAATTCATAATAGTCTTACATTCATATTTGTTCCCACAATTATGATCGACTACGGACATTTAGAATAAGTAACTTATTCACGGATTTAAACATGCTAATATGGAACATAACTCAACATACCATAAAGAGTTATAATAACAATTGTTCCAATATCCAAATACAAAATAGATCAAATCCAATCACTAGAATATCGAAGTCCTAAGGCACAAGTATGATCCTTTCATGCTTTGCCCATTCAAGGAGCTTCGTGAGTGGATCCGCAATATTTTGATCAGTGTGAACTTTGCGAATACATATCTTTCTCTTTTTCAACTTCATCCCTTATGTAGTTGAAACTCCGCTCAATGTGCCTAGTCTTTTGATGTACACGAGGTTCCGTGATTTAATTAATCACACCATCGTTATCACAAAGATCACTAGGGTCCTGAATGGTAGGGACTACCCCTAGATTGGTAATAATTCAAGTGGCAGATCCATATGAATTATCTCGATCAATGAAGCGGCGATGTATTCTGATTCTGTAGTGGATAATGCTACCCTGATTGTGATCGAGAACCATCTCGATTAGTTTGGAAACTCGTATCCATGTAACCATTTACAACGAATTCCTAAACTCGCATCCTTGTAACCCTTTACAACGAGTTCTTCTTTACCAGATCCATATATTAGAAATATATCCTTAGTCCTTCTAAGGTATTTCAATATACTTTCTAACAGTCATCCAATGACCGTTATTTGGATTTTACTGGTATCTTCTCGTCATGCTTAAAGCGCATAACTTGTCCGGTCTAGTGCATATCATTACGTACATAATGAATCCTATAGCGGACGCATATGGGATTCCTTTCATTCTTTCCCTGCTCATCCTTTGAGCTTGGACATTGAGACGCACTCAATATTGTCCCCTCTTTGAATAGGTACCAAACCTTTCATAGAGTTCTCAATCTTGAGCCTTTTCAAGACTTTGTCAATGTATGCACTTAGGTTTAAACCTATCAAGCGCCTTGATCTATCCCTATAGATCTTTATTCCAAAATTATAGGCGACTTCACCGTGATCCTTAATGGAAAAACAACTTTCAAGCTAGGTTTTTACACCTTCCATGGTTGGAATGTCATTCCCAAATAGTAGAATGTCATCGACATATAATACTAAGAAAGTAATGATGCTCCTACTAGCCTTCTTATACACAAGATTTATCGACGTTCTTGATGAATCCATATTCCCTAATCTCTTCATCAAAACGGTGATTTCAATTTCTAGATGCTTGTTTCAATCTATAGATTGATTTCTTTAACTTGCATACTTTGTCAGGATGTTTTGGATCAACAAAACCTTCAGGCTTAACTATATAGACATCTTCCTCAAGATATCTATTAAGGAAAGTCGTTTTGAGATCCATTTGCCAAATCTCATAATCATATTGTGCAAGTATGGCAAATGATATCCTAGTTGACTTTAGCATCGCCACGGGCGAGAAGGTCTCATCATAATCAACCCTTTGAGTTTGAGTGAAACCTTTTGCTACAAGTCTCGCTTTACAAGTATCCAAGTTACTATGCATTATAGTTTTCTTCTTGAAAACCCACTTACTTCCAACTACTTTAGAGTTAAGTGGTGGCACAACCAATTCCCATACTTGGTTGTCATACATGGATTGCATCTCTACGTTCATAGCCTCAAGCCATTTGTCGCAATCAGATTTTGACATTGCATCATGGTATGTGGTTGGTTCATGTGAATCTACCACATAGCATCCATCCATACAAATCCATATCTTTCAGGTGGATTACTAATTCTACCAGATCTGCGAACGTTTTGTGTGTAATGATCAACCACTTGATCGTTTTCAACAACCTTTTGTTGATTGCTAGTTTTAACGAAATGTGTATCGGCTTGTGGTTCTTGATCCTCATCAAGTTCCATTGTTCTACTAGTTCCTTTCACAAGGAACTTAGCTTCCAAGAACTTAGCCTTTCGAGCAACAAATACCTTTTGCTCTGTTGGATCGTAGAATTAATATCCTATACCATCTTTAGGATATCCTACAAAGATACACTTAGTGGATCGTACTTCCAATTTGTTTGGGGTGTATTGCTTCACATAAGCTTCACAACCCATACTTTTAAATATGATAATGATGGAGCCCTTCCATGCCATATTTAAAAGGTGTCTTATCCACTTTCTTGGTTTGGGCCATATTTAATATACGAGCCACGGAGAGCAAAGTGTAACCCCAAAGTGATAGAGATAAGGCGCTCCTAGCCATCATAGATCGAACCATATCTAATAGAGTTCAACTCCTCCTCTATCGAAACGAAGAACTTTAAAAAAGTTGATTTTGTAATTCACTTTTTGAAGATTCTGAACGTTTCAAAACTTCTTCTTTGTGTCAAGTACACATAACCATAACTACCATAGTTGTCGGTAAAAGTAATGAAGTATCTTCCACCATTCCTAATCATTGGCTTAAAAGGATCACATACATTCGAATGTATGATACCTAAAAAATCTTTTGCCCTTTCCCACTAAGGGATTACTTGGTCATTTTACTTTGTAAACAAGATTCACATGTATCAAATGAACCAATTTCATTTGTTTCCAAAAGACCATTCTTTCGAAGTGTTTACATGCGACATCTGTTTATATGACCAAGGCGATAATGCCAAAGATAAGTCTCACTCAAATCCATTTTGAGTTTGTTGGTGATTGCTTGGTACATTGAACTATCAAATGATGTATTATTATGAACCAATTCATAACTACCATTTGAAGGCATAGTTTTAAAGTAAAACATGTCATTCATCGAAATATAAATGTCATTGTTTACAAACTTTAAATCAAAACATATTGTCTCAAAAGGGAAACTTAAATAATGTTCCTAGTCAAACTAGGAGCATTCAAAACATTTTAAAACAATTTCCAAACCATTTGGAAGTTTCAAAACATAGTCTCCTTTCTTGTAATGTTTATTTCTTTTGAACCTTTTGCAACGAATTGCAAACATGAGTTCCACATCCGGTATCTAATACCCATGTGTTAGAAGAGATAACATTAAGGTCAATATGTATTATTAAGATTGTACCTGAGGTTTGCCTAGCATCCCTCTTGTTTTTCAACTCTTTGAGATAGGTTGGACAATTCCTATTTAAATGCCCTGTCTCACCACACTCAAAGCATGGATCGTTCATGGCAACCTTTGCCTTCTTCTCTTTTGGTTTCGGTGGTTTCGCTTTAGTCTTTCTAATCATTTCGCTTTGAATTATCCGTTTCCATTTTCATCATTTGCTTTGGTGTCGGGGTGATGCCCTTTCTAGTTGCCATCCTCATTGATCGTTAGAATGGATAAAACCCTTTTATCCATATTGAGCCTTTCGAGGTGATCAATTTGGCTTTTCATCTTAAAGACTTAAGATGAGACCGATTAGGTTTCCTCCATTCGACATGCATGAAGCGCTCGAACTGTTTCGAAGTGTTCTACCCTTAGGAACATTTCCTACAATTGGGTAATCATGTCGTATGCTCATGATGTTCAAAACCTTTTGAATCTCGGAAATCATAATTCCTAACATGAGGCAAGAGGCTTGCATAGTATTCTCGATATACTTAATCCAATCGTTATAGGCATCCTTATCTTCCATAAGATGTTCATCGGGATTAGGATCGTTTTCTAGTGATAGGTTACGGACGGTTTGGGTAATATTGTTAGCGGCCATCTACAAAATTTAACAAGGTTCAATTTTAGTATTTTCGATATTATTAAATTTTAATCATTAATACCCTTTGTGTCTCATAGACAATTAATAATTAAAATCTAGAATCCAACGTTACATTTAAATATTGGTTAGGTGACCTTTATCCCTCTATTTAAATTAACAAGGTAGTCAACGTTTGACAATTGCAACTCTTTGCAACTTCTAGCCATATGGGATCGGTTAAACATCTTTATGTTTAGTTGGCATGTTTAATCCCATCAACACCGTTTGTTTGCCATGCTTTGGTGACCCTAAGTTCATGGTTTCCAAATCAAGTCGTCCAACTTACACACACGTGTGAGTTTATACACATAAGTGGTTAGGTGACCTTTATCCCACAAACATGGTAAACCCACCTCGAATATACAAGTTCCCTCAAATGTGGTTAGGTGACCTTTATCCCACTGAAGAGTTCCCAAGTGTTTCGAGTGTTGTATAAAAGGATGGTGTTTGACTTGTTTTATAAAAGGGATTTTTTTGAGTTTTCAAAATTCTAGTTTAGAAAACTTTATGTACCATACATTTGCATGCATTCAAATCCTTGGTACTTTTGTAAAACAAATTTTCAAGGTTCTTTTTAATAAAACCCATTTTATTATAAAATCATTAATTTTTAATAACCTTTTATTAACCAATTTTAATGATCTTTTAAAGAACCAATTTTAAGCTTGTTGTTGATTATTAGTTTGTTAAGCATGCATATCCAAATATCATCAAAACAATATAAATAAGCAACCACACAAGCACAACACACATATCATTAGGTGCATAACCATAGCCAACTATTTTGACCACACTTGTTAGCCGAAACAAGTGTGCCAAAAGGTCCTTCCTAAAGGGTGAATATTGACACAAATAATGTGTCGTTGAACTCCCACTTGATCCCGCATCCAAATGCTTCAAGTATTCTTCTTGTGTTGTGATTACTCCACTTTCTTTGAGCTTCCAAAATGTACTTTAATTCAGCTCCAATCTCCTTTGGGCTCCGTAAATGTGTTTTGGTTATCGGGCTAAAATCCCGTTTAGAACTATGAAGTCCTTTATGCCCGAAATTGGCAAAACCAAAACCGCATTTTTGTGTGCATCTTCTTTTACAAAATATATCCTAATACATTTTTTCTAGTAAAATAAAATGCACCTAATCTATTTATTTTACATACCAAATGAAAATAAATAAATTACATAACTTTACAAATGGAAGAACAAAAATAATAATTATTACAACCCATTGAAATAATAAATCACAACACATTTATTCAACACAAGGTCATGGCTAGGTTATATGCACCAAAATATATATCCAAATATATATTTATATTAATTTCAAGAAGCATAAAAAAATGGTTCCCTTTTAATAACCATTTTCGGCTATGTCCAAAAAACCGAAAATGTTAGTTTTGTCCAAACAAACAAATCATCCATATGAAATAATTTTTCAAGATTCATTTATGCATGTAAGAATATAATCTTGAAAAACAAAGGGATAACCATACTTAAAATTTCGGCCATAGGGTTTTCACCAAACCCGAAACCCGAAAATTTTAAGTCTATTGAAGCATGCACTCATATAAGCGGCTTTGATGCCACTGTTGGGTTTTGTACATGTTTATCAAAGTATTTTATCCTTATCTAATAAAAACGCAGCGGAATAATTATTTAAAACATGCTACTTACAAGATATAAAACCCATTTTATATGAAAAAAAAACCCAATCACCGGATCCATATACGAACATGCATGCTATCAAATATTTAAACCACAACCATAGGGTGTTTAGAATACTACCTTCCATGGAGTAATGGATATGAAGAAGATGATGCTTCTTGAATGGTTGCCTTCAAGTGTAGAAGACCTCAAGCTTGTATACCCCAAGCCTTCCAACAAACACTCTAGTTTTAGCTAGGATTTGAACACTTGCAACTCACTTGAAAGATCCCCTCTTGGAACCAACTCTTGGCCGAAAATTATGAAGGGAAGTTATGGAGTTCTTGCACTTGAAAATCAAACTTGAAAAGCCCTCTTGATCAACCACATGGTGGCCGAAAATTAGAGAGACTTTTACTAGTTCTCAACTTGAAAAAAAAATGATCTCCTCTTGGCACACCCTTGGCCGATTTTTTAGAGCATCATGTTTAAGTCTTTCAAGTTCATCTTTTTTTCAAATTATGTCTTCCATTGTTTTATAAAACTTGTGAGAGACATGGCCACACCATTTGCCCAATCATGTGCCATCTAGTTATGACAATTGCATGCATGTTCATAGGACCATATTCTCACCCAATCAAGTTCCTCCTACACATGCAAATTGCATGTGTATTCATTGGTCCACAAATCTTGGTAAGACCATGGATGCATGCAATACTATTGGACTAAAATTCTTGGGAGAAACCCATGGGGAAGGTGGCGGCCTAGGCTTTTTTTATAAAAAAAAAATCAAAATTTCTTTTATAAACTATTTAAGTCTTGGTTAATTTTGTAACCTTTTACAAAATATAACATCTTATGTTTACAAGACTTATGCAACTTTTATTATGTTATTTAACCTATTAAATAACAAAATAAAATATTCTCTCAAAATAAATTATCCATATAATTTATTTGTTTGTCAAGTGCAATTATTTAGAAAACCAATTTCTAAATATTCTAAGTGTTAATATTTATTCGTTTGATCATATCACAAATAAATAATATAAGTGTTTGTCTAGCTTGTTATTGGGTATGACTCGACTTGGATCATAACGTACTAGCCACATCAATTTAATATGTGTCTTGGGCATACAGAGTCCAACATGTTTTGCCTTTTCACCAATTTGATCAACATGAAGAAGGCCATTAGGTCGAATGGAGCATTGAACCGCTTCTTGTTCAATATATGTTTTGCCTTTTCACCAATTTGATCAACATGAAGAAGGCCATATAACAAGTGACTTTCTCCACCCTCTACACCTTGACTATTAACCAGCTGGCAAAACAATTCCTTGTTCCATATTTTAGTTCCCATAGAAAAACTAAGTTCGCAACTTTGCTCATCCAAACATAAATTATCGATACGGTTTATATTGAAATTGAAATCAATCCGTTGTATTGTCGGAATAGAACCAAAATGAAGATTCGGCGCGACGGATCCGAATTGAATATGGGAGCCCTTTTTTAATTGGTTCGGACGATCTGTATGTCTAAAAATTTCGTTCATTGCATAAAAGCCAGCCATGTTTTGCCTATTATTGTTGCAATAGAAGGCCCATAATGTCACAACCCCAAAATACCACATGCGGGAATCTCCGCAAGGCGTGTGACGTACCAGGATCTAGCCACCAATCACATTGAACTCATACATGATTTAAGTAAAAACTTTCATTTATTAAGGTAAGGTATTACATTACATAAAGCGTAACTCATTGTATTCAGCGGAAGCATAAATCATAAGTGTTACATAAACAGTATAAACTAAAGCCATTAGACTTGTATGCTTTACGACCCATGACCACTCCAGCATCCCAGACAACAAGTTCCAAGATCCACATAATTTATAACCTGTGAGCATGCACACACGTGTATCAGACAACGCTGGTGAGTTCATAGTTTTACGAAAACGTTAGTTACCAAGTGTTTAGTTACGTTCATTGATTACAATGTTGATAATACCTCTGATACAAGACAGCTCCTGATTTATTTTGCCCTTTCCCCAATGCTCCTATCAAAGCATTGGTCATGACTAGGTCATTAGTTCACACCCGTCCTCTCCGGTGCGGGGTGAGGGTGCCAAACCTAAGTAGCGCTACCAACTAATACCTTGTTACCTCTCCGGTAACAAACAACAAGGAGGGACTTTAATGGTGATAGGACGAGTATATTATCCAACATTCCAGATTTACCCAAAAGACTTATCCCTCCCCGGGATACCCACTGACTGTCCCAACCACTGGGACGCATGCTCAAGAGTAGTGAACTCACCTTAGATTGCTCGGATTGTTAAGTTACTTTACCCGTTCCAAGTTGGTCAACCAAACCCTACCGTGGTTACCAAAGACGGTCAGTTCCGTATACACATAAATCACGTATCAATACACATATACTAGCAAGTTATATCCAAACATATTTCACAGCAGACAACACATATATGCACGTTTAAAGTCCAACAGTGTACTTGTTCAAGTGTACGGCCCAACATAGAGTCCATTAAGAGTGTGCGAATGGGTCTTTGTGTGTGGTGTAACATAACAGTCATGAATTTTACAAACAGTGTGCAACTCAGTCCATTCCACTTACTGTGCAGCCCAAACAGTGCTCATGTGGCCTAATTAATTAGCACCCAACCCAGGCCCAGTCCGTCCGACGAAACCCCTCAAGTTTCGTCATGACTGCCCGATGAAAGACCCTCAACATCATCTATCTCACCCTTAAATTAGTTTTGATTAAAATGCATAACATTCATACAGAATCCAAACTTTATTTCCTCAACCTCCTACATTCTATATTAATCTTAACATCAAGTAGCTCTCATCAACATATTAGTAAACATCATCTTTAAACAATTTTTCACCTCTAGACCAACGAGCAGTAACAAACATCCATTTTCTAACAGATTGCACTAAATCAGATTCTATTATCATTCTCATACAATATTCCCAAATTAACAAGATCAAAACACTAAATGTAAACAAACTGACCGAAGGGTGTTGAGAGCAAAAAAAAGAGGACTGTCCGCTGTTGCTGCTGCTTCGCATGAGCCGCCGTTCCGGCAGTCGTTGTTATCTTCGGCTCCGTCACCACCTGCATCCCGGCTCCGGTTGCCGGTTTTGACGGCTCCTCCGTCTGTCGCCATCTCTGCTCCCTAACCCAGCCACCATTGTCTTCCGTCTTCCGCTACTGCTGCCGTCGATGTTGTGAAGAAAGAGGTTTAAGTGGGTGTGTGTGATGGTCGGATTATGGCGTGCTGGAGTCTCCGGTCACCAGACGTGAAGGAGATACAGGGAGCAAGGGCTGTAGGTTTCGTCGGAATCCCATGCCGGCTGGAGAAGTCATCAGATTCAAGAACGAGAGGGAGAAAGGGTTGTTGTCGGCTGAGAATTGACAAGTGGGGTTTAGGGTTTGTGTTTGTTTTTAAAAGAAGTTGCGTGCACCTCCCATGCAATCTCGTATACAAGGAATAAGAGAAGGTGGGCCGGGTTTAAATCGAGCTGCGAGTGATCGGACCATGAGTCCAAAGGAACACCCAAAGTGTGAGAGTGTGTGGTCTACATAAGAGGGGCCCATTAGCCAAGCAGTTTGTGTGTGCGGCTCAATATAATAATCATTCAAGAGTTATCGGTCCAATAGAATTTGATATAATTCTGTTTTAGTCAAACATCTTGGCACAATTTAATCATAGATCATCACGTGAAGGTTAGTTGTCAGATTTTGTTTTGGCGGCTCATTAATCAACTCAAGAACTCATCAATTATATTAATTCAATGTTTGCATGTGAATAATTTGCATGTGAATAATAGTTAATGGTAGCCCATGTGAGAATCATAACATTCAAGCGGCCCAATAAGACTTTATTGTTTGAAATCATTGTCAGGTCCATGCTTCGAGTAAATGTTACTACTAAACATCTAACAACTCACTTATCAGTCCAAACATACTAACTATTTCAATCATTCACATATCGCACTCTTGTTACGACACAAAACGAATCATGACAGCAAGTTATACATAGAAAAGAACCTTGAGATTTCGGGTTGTTACACATAATCTACCAATTTATTTTTATCTACATCACTTTGCAGACCCATTCCCAACCTCAGCTTGAATGGTACTCTATTTTCGTTAGGGGGACGGGGCGCTACGTGGTTAGACGGTGACCACTCATGGAACCCCGTGGAACACCGCCACCACCCAACTTCATCACTCGTCAAATTGAATACGCGTTATAGCCACAACGCGTGAAGATGATGAAGTGATGAGTGTTGTTGAGTGTTGTGAGTGATGGGTATTGTTGGGTGTTGTGAGTGATGGGCATTTCCACTAAAATCCATCACCAGTGATGGAATAAAGCTCGATGATGTGGCGGAACTTGATTGGATGTTGTGAGTGATGAGTGGATGGTGAGTGATGGGCGCCCTGCCCGCCCTTAGCATGTTCATGTTGCCCACATTTTTTATCCATTTGATTCTCATGCGATCCACGCCATCTTTAGTCTCGACATTACCAATAACTAAAGATAGATCAATTTTTTGACACAAATCAATATCTTCCATTTTAATTTGAAATCCCGGATTATTTAGTTGGGTATTGAAAATCACCGCACAACTCGGAATAGGATGTGGGTTTTCCAAACAACCATTAGCCATCTCTTTGCCCATCAATGGACCGTCATGAACCACCGGAGTTCCACTATTAACAACCTCTATTTGATGAAAAAATCGAACATACCTGATCTCATGGGCCCATCCTCTTGAATAGTAATTCCACTAAGAGCCGTTTGTATAAATAAACATTCTTCTTCATCGGGAATCCCATCTTCATCAAATTTTGGTTCATGTACCAAGAAACATTCTTGACCAAATTCATCATCATAGATCGGTTCGAGAAACTGGCGTAAGTGATGTTCAAACGGATGCTCCTCTCCGTCGTCACCTTCGTCCCAGACGACAATACTCGATTCGGTTTCCGCCTTGCACACCTCCCATTGTAATTCAAGATCTCGGGCTCGTTGACGGAGCCGTCTAATCTCTTAAGATCTCGGACTTGTTGTCGGAGTCGTCTAATCTCTTCAAGATCTCGGACTCATTGTTGAAGTCGTTTGATCTTAAGATCCTATTGGTCGAGATAGACTCTATCGCTACCTCGGTCGGTGACTCTACGAGTTGGGTGTCGATCTTAAATAGAAGCATTGTAGGATCGTGTGATGACCCGAATGAGTAGTTCAGAGGAGTTTTACTTTGTTTCAGAGGCGGAAACTAAGAAACAAAGGTAGAAACAACTTGTTCTTCACTTTAAACACTGATTTGATTGAAATAATAGCAATTACAATCAGTCTTCACACCGGCAGCACCTCGGTATGGAATTCAAGAACTGTTTCAAATGTGATCGCTTAAGAGGTATTTATAGGCAATGGGGACTCGCTTGAGAGTGACAAAAGTCAGTTCAAGCGAACTACCATATGATGGTTTCGCTTGAAACTAACACAAGTCATTTCAAGCAGACTACACCACTTCAAGCGAAAACACCTATAAATCAACCTAAAATCTCCTATTTTCTCGTACAACGTGCCCTGTTCTAACATATCTAATACAAGACTCGATACAAGACGAAGTCGACAGATGTATGCACTAACAGACTCCCCCTCAGATGTTGACGAGTCTACCGTGTCATGTCTTTACATCTTCAGTCTTTATCAGTCTCTGGCATTCATAATCTCTCTCTAGCTCTTTCTTCCTGGATCTCGACCTGGCTCTTGAGCTCTCTTTTACTCTAGCAGACTCCCCCTCAACTTGTGCTGGAATTAAAGACTTCTAATTCTCTTGATCAGATCTCTTGAATCCTTAAGTTCATCAGCATCAGCAATTTTAGGATCGCAGCCTAGCTCACACTTTTCACAGGTTCAGAATCGAAACCTGGCTCTTTTAACACTCAGAGTCCTAAAGTATCGAAACCTGGCTAAACCTGCACATTCTTTACCCAAAAGTAAATTTTCTGATGTCCACTTGTAGAGCAAATCTTAGAATGATTTAACATTTAGATTCTGATGAACCACTTGCAGGATTAATTTCATAAAAACTTTTCCAATCAAACACTGATTCGCCCTCTCAAAATACTTAAACTTTTCAAACACACTTACCCAAACCTGTTCGTCATGTTTAGCACTTGGAATTTTGAAAATCTGCTTTTCAACATCAGTTGTCTAAAATCTTTTTGAATTTTTCAAAATTTATGCTAAAACACACTGAAAATCTTTTTGGATTTTTAGAACAGAAATGAAATGAAGTAAAGAAATATTTACAGACATTATTTTTTGTGAGTTTGTGCAAGAGGATCATATCAGTTTCTGACAAGTCACCAGTACCGTTGAGCTTAGTTACACATTAAGAATTAAACAATTCACTTAGATTGCCAATATACTGATCCACTTAAATTTTCACACAAATTTCAACCGATTCAGGATATGAGTTAGGTGTTTTAAGAACTTAAACTCATTCATGTGTCCCACCTCTTGAATATACTCCCGTATCCAGATCCCAATATTCAGTCTTACAAGTGAGTATTCCACAGATGATATCTGTAAGGGAATACGTTATAGTACGAAACCGTGAGAGCTCAGGTCAGAACTTCCGTTCAGCAAAGAGATGACGGCTCGACTTTTGGTGTGTCCCCTTTAGAGGATCTTTTGAATTACAACAACAATGACTATCAAATTTATTGTTTCATCAATTTGCTGAGGGTGGCGCTATTTTTCAAGCAAGCGGAAAGTATTATTCGAGGACTAGGTCAGAACTTCCATTCAGCAGAAGTCCCGGAATAATACCCAAGATATCACTGAGCATAAAGACCTAGTATCTCAGAAAAAAAGACCTTTCAAACGAGATTTCAGGGGTTACCGATATATCCAAGTAGTGTTCCCCACGAAATAAGCAAGTTTGAATTTAAGTTTATATCCCGAAAAAGCTTACTAAATGTGTAAAAATCTATCGGCATATCATCAGTGAGACTGTTTAACTCTATTTAAACATTACATTTCTTTAGCATACTGTGACAGTCTACTGATAAACTATCATTTCCTCTTCTTTGACACCCAAACTCATTTTTGATTTTATCATGTTTTTGACTTTTTCAAATTTTCTAATGTTTTTGGATTTTCTGAAATTTCTACTCCCCCTAAAATGCAAACACATTTCAAGAAATTTGAAAACAAACTATACAAAACTTACAACTGATATCGAATCGCTTTAATTCGCCATCCTCTAGGCATAAACAATCAGAACTTCCCCTTTCACAAAACTATTTTCTCATTATGATTTCAAAACACTTAAGTTTGTTTTAACCAAAATGATTTTTCCGGAAAATAAGTTTTGTTGATTTTATCACTTGAAGTTTCGGGGTTTGGTTCATCACATTGTCCACAAGTATGATAATTACACCAAGTTCAACTTAATGACCTTGAGTAATTACTTTGTCAGAACAAACCTTTGTACCAATTGTAAAAAAAAATCAAGTACAACTTAATGTCCCTGATTTACCTTTTGTAGGAATATCACATCTACACAAAATCATTTTACCAATAAGGATGCCGATTCCTGCTTCACACTTACCTACCTGGAAGCTCCGGCAATTCACACTTATCCTGTAAAAAAATATAACCATTATGAAATTCATTTACAAAATCAATTATCAAGAATGATGCCGATTCCTGATCCACAATTACAAACTTGGGATCTCCGGCAAGTCAGATATTCAAGGGAAAAGAATTTCCACCCAAGTCTGACCAACCTTGGGTGTTTTTAGCTCCTTTAGCTCTTGTTCAGTTGGGTTGTAAGTTGCCTTTTTAGTTGCATAAAAATCTTTAACCCTTTTACTTTCCCATCCAGCATTTTTCCAAAAATTTTCTTAACATTTCCATTGAAAACTTTCTCGACATCAAACTCTTTCTTCTCGGAGTAAAATTGATCCGAGATCTCAATCTTACCAACTTTCTGTTTAATCTTCTCAAACTTCAGTGATGGAAATTCATCATCATTCACTTAATATACAGACTTTACCTTTTTTACCTCACCTTGTGGCTCTTCTGGCTTTGTGGAACCAGAATCATTGCCGACTTTTACATCACCTTTCTTGACAACCCACATTTGGTTATCTTTTTCTTTCTTTTTGTAAAAATTCTTTTTAGAACATTCACCAACTTCATAAGTTGAATTTTCAAACATTTTGAATCTTTCAGTTGGTGGTTCAACCTCAACAATTTTTTCTTTTAGTTTTTCAGAAACTCCCTGTTTAGTCTTAGCATTTTTCGGACAGTTCCATGCAATGTGACCAGCTTCATTGCATTTGAAACAGGTTCGAGTCTCTTTTGGATGAAACACTCCAGTTCCATTCCTTTTCTTTTCAGTAAGAAACTCCTGGTTTGATTGTTTCCAGAAAGGTTTCTTCTGTTCTTCTTCTGCACTTCCACCTGAAACAAATTCTGTTTTTGTTTTAGAATTTTTCTCATTTTTATAATTTTCTGGTGGAATAAAACCCAATCCTTTCTTTTTGTAGCTACCATTATGGTTTGGTTTCTTTTGAAAACCAGAACCAGAATTGTAACCCTTTTTCTTGTTTAATCGTTGTTGTACTCTTGAAGTGTACTTTTTAGGTTTTCCAGTAAGATTTAAATCTTTTATTTTAGAAATCTTAATTTCTGTCATTTTGAAAACCTTTTTGATCATTTCAAATCTAACACTTCTTATTGGAAACTCTTTATCAGAATATAATTTGTCAGAATCATTTAAAGTATATGCTACTTCAAATGTTTCATCATTCAAATTCGATTTTGATAACAAAAACTCTTTACTGTAAGCCCTTTTAACCATCGGTTTTGAACTGTTGACTGACGAACTTGACCCTCCAGACTTAGACTTTGACTCAAACTCCTCATCAGTATCCAACACCTGATCGACTACCTTTTTGATTAACTCAGAGTCATGATCAGTGTCAGACGAGGTAAAAGTAAGATCAATGTTTTCTGGTAATTCATCAGTTGTATCGGTTTTTAGCTTTATATTGACTGCTTTTTCGACTTGCTCCTCATTTAGTTTTCTGGGAGAATAACCTTCCCAGATCGGAGGCGGACACTTGTTATAGCTAACACTCGGTTTCTTACCAGTATCCTTCTTCTTAGGCTTTTCATCATCTTTAAAAACTTCAAAACCTGCAACAGTTGGATAAATTCGATCAATAAGATAATCAGAACTAGAATAACTCTGTAATAATCGTCTGATCCTCTCATTTTCAATTTTCTCGGTCTCCAACTCTTGCTTCCATTTTGCACTTTCTTCGATGTAAAAGTTAATAGCTTTCTGCTTTGTCATCATTGTTGCATTCATCATTGTCAAAGTTGAGCGAGTTCAACAAAAGTTTCCTGAAATACATGTTGCATTCATCATTGTTGCACTTTCATCATTGTTGCACTTTCATCGCCGAAGATCCATCTAGTTTCCTGAAATACATGTAATTTAAAAACATCAACAAAAATTGAGCGAGTTCATGCGTTTTGTATGAGTTCCAATAAACTTGTAAACATTTGAGAGATTCCTTTGAAAACAGGTATGTAAAGCGTCTATGAACAGATCAATTAATGTTTTGCAAGGACATCAATATATGTGACGACATAGGAAGTACTCAACCCGAGTAGACGATTATAAGTGTCGAATCACCTCGACTGTGTCAAATCACCTCGACTGGGACACAACAACACTCTAAGTGGTCACGCATGGACCGTGAGTGGGGCTCAGCCGTACCCATTAGATCTAACCTTTGTTACGTGGTCCTTAAAAGTATTAATGGCACTTCAGTTTCAGCCTATGCTCATATGATCTAATAGTTCATTTCTTAGCTAAATCATACCCTTGTTGACATGTATTTCACCCCCCGATAGTTATAAATCCAAAAATAATTAAGAGAAAAGGGGGACATGAACTCACAGGTTTGCGTAGCTATCTCGTATACTCAAAGTTTCGCTTTCCGGGTCGTATCACTACCTACACACGTACTATGTTTCATTGACGTTTAGGTCGTGTAACGACTCTTAGCCTTAGTTGTTTATTAAGACTTATTTTGGACTTTAGTATACTTTAAGTTATACGATTGATGTACATTATATAATTCCAAATTATATCATTATTAGTTAAAATAAGGATATTTTAACTTAAACTATTTCCATCCAATTATTTGGAAATATTGTTAAAAATAATTTATTTTTAACTTGATTTGTCATATGGTTCCCACATATATATTTTTCCAAGTATAGGTATGCTTGTATTTGCGTATTTTGGCAAGTATTGGTAGTGTATTCCGGTATGTATTTATACGTATAGGAATACGTATTTTCTTGTATTTATTAAGTATTTCATACTTAATTTATGTATAATTTTTTGAAATATTACTTTTGTACAATTAAATATCACCAACTTTTCATTCTTGAAATATACATATTTTAAGAGAATTTTTATAGAAAAATATCTATAAATTTTTATTTGGCAAAATATGTATATTTCCAAATATGTCTTAAAAATAGTATATTTTTAAGATTAAAGTTAGAAAAATATATATTTTTAGTTTTTACCAAAATAATATATTTTTAAGTTGTTCTAGAAAATATATATTTTCTCCCACTTTAAAAATAATATATTTTCTACATTGACAAAATATGATATATTTTATAATAGTTGTAAAAATCCATATTTTTCCGTTTCTTCCGTTTCAAAAATACCGTTTGTCACATTTGTCAAAATACGAATTTATTTCCGATATATATATATATATAAATATTTATATATATTGTCCAAATGTCCTTTGTCCGATTTGTCCGATATTTGGGTATAACATATATATTTATTTTCCTTGTGATTTTGGTAATATTTCATATTACAGTTTTTGGTATTTTGGGTGATATGTTATTTTCAAGGTTCCTAATTTTAATATAACTAATACAAGCAATATACAAGTAGCACATAATTTTTGTGACTTCTAAGTATATATTTTCCAAAATATATACCTAGTCATTTTTATTGTTAAAAATCAACCTCCAATATTTGTAATTTTTATAACAAAAATTATGGCAAATTTTTATATTCAAAACGAAGATAAAAAATTACTTGTAAACACTTGTTTAAAAATATTTTTCTAAGTGTTTAATTTTTACAAAAAAATTGCCATAGTTTCTCTTGAAAATGGAGGTTTCCATGCTTATTAGCTTATCATTTTCTTTTCAAAAATTCATCATCAATCATCAACAATTTTCATACAACTTACCATAGCCATAATCATGCATTTTTATAAGATGATATGAACTTGAAGTTTGACAAAACCTTGTAGTATTTTAACATGTTGTTTAACATGTTCATCTAACACTAAAAACATGGTTTTTGTTTCAACAAACTCATTTTTACAAGATTTCAATCTTTACAACTTGTAACATGTTTTTACAAAAATTTATCTTCTTGAATTTTTCATGTTTTCTAACTTCATTTTAACATATAAAACATGGTTACTTTCTTTTAAAACCTAATCATGTTGAACCTTGATGTAAACTTTAGTGTCTTGAAACTTTTATTTTTGAAATCTTATATTTTTAAGATTCACAACTTGTAGGAATCATCATCCTACACAAAATCATGTTCATCTTCAAGTTCATTCTTTACATAAAGGATGATCATCATAGATTTTTCAAGAATCATTCTCATACTTGCTAGATCATATTTTAAATCATCATCCAGCAAGCTTCATGTGGTGATCTACACCATACATTCAAGTAATCAACAAACAAGTTCACTACATACACTTAAACAACTTAGATTTTCATGATTTCAAGCTTTATGTTCATGTTCATGTTCTTGTTTTGATGAGATTCTTTAGATTATCATGTTACTTCATACTTTAACTACTAAAATCAAGTGTAAAAACAAGATTAAAGGAGCTTACTACTAGCAATAAGGCTAGGGAAGAACAAGAAGCAAGATGATGAAGAAATGTGATGGTTAATAGCTCCACAAGATGGTCCTTCCACTTCTAACACTTGTAGCTTCCTTAGATGATCTTTTTACATCATGAAACAAGCTTGGAATGGCTTGAAAGTTGAACAAAATGGAGATGATGGATGGAATAAGTGTGGCCGTGAGTGGGGAAAGAAGAAGAGGAGAAATGGGTTTGAAATTTTGAGTTGGAAAGTTATGGTAAAGTATAGATGATCTTGTTTCCTTATTTTCCAACATCTTAATATACAATGGTTTAAATGCCTAATATCTATGTAACATACACTAATAAAATATTCAAGAAAATGTGAAGGTGGGGCCCCCTTTGTAACCGTCCTCATGGGGGGGGGGTATCTAGTTGAATTTTTAAGTTAGTTAATTAGTTTGGTTAGAATCTAAGTGTCTTAGTTAGGGGTTAATGCGTTTAGATATTTTGATGTGTAATATGGTGTTTGGTGCTAGTAACTAGTATTGTAACATTAAAACAATGCTTCTAGTTCAATTTTGTGTTTTGGGTAGTGTCCGGTTGTTCGTTTGGTTATCGGCTCGTTAAGGTGCTAAATTGCGCAGTTTAGTGTATTATTAGGTACCTTTTATGACAATTTTCATTCCCGACACTTAACAAGTTATTCTAGACAATTAATCCCATTTCTGCATTATATTTTGGTGTTAAAAAGCTGATTTTTGCTGTTTTCTGCAGTTTGAGTGTGTTTCGGGCACTTTCTGGCACTTAAATCGTCACTCGGAAGGCAGTTTTATAACCCCTACTTTCCTACATAGTATTCTAATGTAAATCTTGGTTTCGAGGCTCATTCTGTGTTCTAACAACATGTCTGTCTGAGTACTGAACTCCCGTCAGTACTGCTAGTTTATCTGATTATTGTGCTAGTTTCATTCTGTGCACTAATCTAACTGTTTCAAGTTGCATTTGACAGTCGTAAGTAACATGCAACATGTAATGTATTTATGAGTTCTTTGAAAGTAAATCATGCAATCATTCATGTCATAAATCCAGCATACACAACCATATGTTACAAGTTACTGTTCACATTGTACGGATATTTCATGAAAAAGTGCCAGTTGTCACATTCACGTTGAGCCATTTGATAAACCATAACTCTGATACCAACTAATGCGATTTCGAGTGCAATCAAATGGCTCAAGAAACAATTGATTACCAAAGACGATAAAAGGAACCAAAACGTTCAAGAACAAAGTTATTTAATTATAAATCAACCAAAACTAATTAATAATGAACCCTAAGAATCCTATATATATGATAGGAATTATAATTCAAAAGGAAACTAAATAACAAAATATTAGGAAATTAAAATTCAAACAAATTTAAAATAATATCCATAGATATCTTTGCATCACATACACATTTATAGATATTAGAGATTTAGGGGGAAATTTGTAACACCTCGCAAAAATCATGACCAATAAAGTGAAAACACGTGTCATAAACCCTAAACACGTAATAAGTTGACTTTGAAGGACTAAAGTTGACAAACAGTGAAAAGATGTATGTGGAGGGACTAAAAGTGTCAACATGTGAAAACTATGCCTCTAAATAACCTTACATGATGTTTGTATTCTTAAACGAGTGAATTATTGGGCGTAAGAAACCATTTGTGAAAAACAAGTAAAAGATATAAGACGAAGGGGTTAAATGTGTCAACATGTTAATTCTTACCTCTGAGTGACCATTTAACGAACCCGGAGCTTCGTAATGTCCAATTATAATTCTGAGAATGCTAAATGATAATTAAATAAGGTTTCGGCATCGTTGTTTATAAGTTGTGCAAAATCTCAAGAAAAAGGGTTAAAAGCGTCAACAAGAGAAATTAGTGCCTTTCGGGTGATCTCTAACTGATCGGAAGCCTAACAATGTTTATTATAAGTCCCAAGATTCTTAAAAACTAACTATGGGGGTTAATAGTGCTAAAAATGAAAGTTAAATAAAGATATAAAGGACCAGGGACTGAAAATGCCAAGTTTAAAACTTGTTTTACCATAGCAGAGGAGTGTCGCGGGGCGCGAAGCCCACTCAGACTTCCTTCACGGCCCGCGAGGAAGTGCCTAGTAACCAAAAACTAGACAACTGCATGTTGCAGCCTTGTACACCGCCTTTGCATGCCTGAAACTCGAAACCAGGGCTTGTTTGATGGTATTTACTGACACTAGGACACTTGGGAACATCTTGGAACATCTCTTAACACCTGGATTGATCTTGAGGATCTTTGTTTCACTATAAATAGGGCCTCAATGTTGCCTTTCATACTTGTTCATTTCAAATTCACATCTTTCCTCTCTTGCCTGCATTCTCTGGGATTCCTGATCAAGAAGGAAGCCCTCCTTAGTCCAAGATTCGTGCTAGGACCCTTTGTAAGTGTCCATAGCCTCTATAGTTCGGTTTTTATATGTTTAAAGACCGAAAGTCAAAGTTGTCGTAATAACGCTTTGACTTTTGGTTTAGGCCTAAACGGTCCAGCCATTATTCGGGGCGAAAAAGGGTACATGATCGTAGTTAGCTGTGTGTTAATCCCTCAAAAGGGCACATCCTAATTACAACGTTTACTTAGTTAATTGTCGGGTCAAAGTAACTAACATAAAAAGTCAAACGGTCAGTTTTTAAATAAATTCATATCTGATAATGTAGAAGCTATAAAATCACTTTAATAACTTGGTAAACATTATTAGAACATGCTAAACATGTTCAACCCGACAATTCTAAGTCTAGGCTCGGTGCGCAACCGAAAGTCGCAAAAACTTGACTTTTGCTTTGACTTTCAGTTCTTACCCGAATTAGCTTAGTTTCTTTATGCATTAAGGTTCCTTTGTAACCATATTATATAGTAGTATAACCCTCTGAGGTTATATTACATGGTCCCTTAGTAATCTGAGTTTATTTAATTGATTCCGTTATTATGCTTAATGTTGACTAAAATGCCCTTTTTATCAAAAATGAGATTTTTAACATAAACAACCATGAAAATGAATTACATACTGATTAGTAATATTATTTCACATATTTTGACATTTAGAATCTGGTCAGAAACTGTAATTACGTAATAAATCGTAAAACATGCTTTTAAAAGGACTAAATTACCCTTTTGCATGCAAATGAAGTTTAAACATGATTTTAACATAAAACTCATTACTCACTGATATAATATCATATTTAGGACTAATTGGGATTTCAAATCAGATTACTTACTGAGTTTATGCATAAGTTTCATATTATATTATTAAATGACGATTATGCCCTTTTTACACATAAAATGGATTTTAAATAAGATTAACATGCAAGAACTTTTTGTTACTAATATATTATAATAAATAAATTATTTTGACCATTTAAAGCTGGTCAT
The DNA here is from genome assembly GCA_030545235.1 of Helianthus tuberosus. Taxonomy (NCBI): domain Eukaryota; kingdom Viridiplantae; phylum Streptophyta; class Magnoliopsida; order Asterales; family Asteraceae; genus Helianthus; species Helianthus tuberosus. The sequence continues at coordinate 69,129,120 of CM060365.1, read as the reverse complement.
AACCTCAGAATTTCCTAAACATCGAAATAATCGTCATTTACCGATTTTTACGCCATTAAGGTGCATAGTATGGTTTTAAACCATACTTAGCACCCAAAACTTTTTACCCACTGATTTTATAAACCATTTCTAATATTTTTACAGTAAGTATAGGTCATGAACTCAAAGTCCCAAATAAGTCCTTATAACTATGTGTGAAATGACCAAAATGCCCCTACGATGCATAGTTTGGTCATAAATGATAAACCACACATATATATGATATCCTACTGTTAATATAACATAAAATAAATATTTTTACAAAAGGTTTATGACCAGAACCTCAGTTTGCATGTAAACCCCTTTTATAAAGCATCAAATGACCAAAATGCCCTTATGAGGCTTAATTCGGTTTTAAAATGTTTTTGGGCATATTTGTTGATATCCTACTGATATCATAACATATTTTAAGCATAATAACTTATGGAACTTGTATATGAATCATCCGGTTACCCGTTTATGCTTATACGCGTACAGTATGGTTTATGTAACTAGTTTGCATAAATTAGCCGAAACAGGTATAACCATACCAATTTAACTTCAAATTCCAGAATGTATTTAGTTTACCCATAATATACAAGTCTCCATATTTTTTGGGTCTAAATTACATTCCAATCCGGTCATCGCTTAATCTAGCATTTCGTACCGTAATCTAATAGGTTAATAAAACCTTCTTTCCTGATTAGGACCCCCGGTAAATGCTACTTGCACTAGTTTGATTAGATTATACGGCTGAGTAGATAAATCTTGCATTTTAAAGCACAGGTAAATACTTTTAACTTATTTTCCCTTATACGGGCTTGGGATACGGTAATATATTACCGCTTGGTCGGGTATGGAATCATTTAATCGGATTGTGATTAATAAATTACGTAACCCATTTTAATCTATTTTGTTTGATAACATAAACATTTGGGGGTTAATATGACCGTGTCCTGGATATCCTCGGCTCATTTCATTTCTAAATGGCCACGACTTAAGCACGGGGTGTAGGCATACACCTGACAGTTACGTATGTAAAAAGATATACCCACTTGCTGGGGATAACTCCTTGTGGGTTTATATTAGTGGTGTGTCTATTAATCATGTCTCAGCTTCTATCCCGGTCCCTGAACGTACGACAAACATATAAATCTGTATACAAGATTATTTTATATAATTATCCCAAGTTATAAAAGAATATTTACGCCTCGTGCATCTAAATCAATTTTTCATAAATGTTTTTCAAAAGAGTCGGTTAATTGTATTTACCAGTGTAAACTGACGTATTTTCAAAAGGCTAAGTGACAGGTACTACACGTACTAGGCTGGGAGCTTCTGCACGTTAAATAGAGAAACTTGCAAGTTCGTAATGCCTTAAGTCTGTTGAACATGTTTTTTTGTATTATATTTAGATCCGCCTGTGGATCCTTTATTTACAACCATCTGTATATTTTTTATTCGTACTTTACACTTTCGGTTTGTAATAGTAATTTCTACCAAGACTTCCGCTGTATTAAAAATTGTATATATTTGACTATGATGATATCAACTACGTCACGATACTCCTCACCGGTTTGTGGTTAAAAATATCGGGGTGTGACAAAATTGATGCGAGAGAAAAAAAGTGTGTTAGCCGTCCATAATTTTGAGCAGCTGCGGCCACCATCAAGATCCAGTCAGATGGCATTCCGGTGATGTCTGTGTAACACCCTTGTTTGAAAATAAGACTTAGCTATTTAATTAGTAGTAGAAAAATGGACCCTAAAATTTTTGTTTACAAATACACACAAACAATATATTTTCTAAATCGAAATTTTTAAAGAATATCTAGGTGTTACAATTCTTTCATTTTACGTGATATTTGTAAGCTACTTTATAAATCATCCGTCTATGTCAGTCAAGTATAATCAAATCTTCAGACCCGGTCCTCTATCTCCAAATCAACTTCAAGACCCGCGAACCTGATGACATCATCCAACATAAGTTAAATTAGCAAAGCTAAGTGAAGGTTTCTGCTTGCACTACAAGTACATATATTAATACACCATAACAACCATAAAAATATAATTCAATTGTTTATGCATGTACTAACATTTAATACTTACTAGCGTGGTTAAAAAGAAATAGAACTCATGACTAGTTCATCAAGTGCATTCAAATCTTCTTGAATATCATCTCCTCCCACATACATATGCTTGTAAATCCCTCTTATGTGACAACTGGCAAAAATAATGGTAATTCCGTACAACTTAAGCACTTATTTAACGTTTAATTACGTTCATTACGATTTAATTATTGCATGATTAGGTCGTATAAAGTCTAGCAATCATAGGACATGGTTATATATGTCAAACAACATTAACACAATCGCCACATCGCGAGAAAACTACAAACTATGTTCTAATATGTTGGCAAAATGCTGAAAACACTATTCACCTGAACACACTATTCATGCCAGCAAGTTCCGGAAATTGTCTGAACGAGCGACGAAGGGCATGAACGCACTTGGTAGATCAAATACAAATAAAAATACCTAATTAGGGACACTAAACACCAAAACATATTAACTTTCCGGTAAATGCACTTAATTACGCCATGTCCGTTCTGCGCCAAAATATAACCAAAATAAAATGTCCGCGACACTAGAATCTATTGTTTTAGTGTCCGTAAGACTTATAACTAATGTATACACCTTAAATAGGTCTATGGATACCAACGGAATATCCGAATCACAAGTTTCCGGTATTACGTTGCAACGACCACAACCTCATCGTTTTTGCGCCGACGAACTACTTAGCAATATTTTCGCCACCCAAATAACTAAATGAACATCCTAGTGAACTAGTTAAGCACATTTTGGTGTCAAAAATATTGTCAGAACGTTTGCGGTGCAAGAACCTATCAAACCCTCTAAACCCCTAAACTTTTAATAAAACTTACAACTTTATATAATGTAACTTTTAAAAAAATTGTATAAATCAAGACCCCCCCTATTTCGGTCACAAGGTGGTCCCTACCAAATCCACCTACATCAACTTGATATATGTTAAAAGATTAGAAGTATGGTATTTATATTTTTTTTATTGAAATGGAAACATTATGATCTTTATAAGCCATACTTCCATCACTCCTTCACAACACCTTCCATCATCACATTTCAATCATACTTTAGCAACCAAGAACCTCCCTTACTCCCCTCTTGATCTCGGCTCACACAAGACCAAAGAACACCACCTTTTTCTTTGATTAAACACCCCATGTTTACTTAAGTTAAGCCTACATAAGGTCATCTAAGCATTAAGATCATATGGAGCATCTTTAGGGCTTGGTGTGGAGCTTAACTTCTTCCTAATCTTCATACTAATCTTGTGCAAAGTTGTAAGCCCTTACTTACCATCTTTTTAAGCTTGTTATTATGGATAGATCATGAAAGTACTAGTTGATCATCTTGAAAATCAAGAAAAAATTAACTTAAAACCCTAAAACAAACTTAACAACTTACTAATCATGATGTATTATGTGATTATTATGTGTTTTAGGGTTGTATGATCTTGTTGATTTTGTTAAAATAGGTTGTTTAACCTAGGATTTATAATGATCATGTTGTATGATTAGTGTAGTAAACTTGATTAGTGATGATCTTGTTAGATTAGTCTTAAAAATGTGATTTAAACACTTAGAAGTTTAAATTAAGAAAGATCATCACCCTTAAACTCATGAGCTTTACATATATAAGTTTTTAAACTTGAAATATTAGGGATTTAATGAACTAAACATGGTGATTAAGAACTAATAAATGTGATTTTTAAATAAAACAAGTGATTTAATAAATGGTTATGAAAACCACACTTAAAAAGTCTTAAATTTCAAAACATAAAAGTCTTGAAATTTTTAAGAAATTTAATATATATGAGAGCTCATGAATTAAGGAAATAAATGGTAGTAATTGTTTACTTGCTGTTGTAAATTGTTGAGATTAGTAGGTTGATGTCGATGGTAAATTGAAAATGATTTTAAACGCGTTTTGAAAACGTGGGAAAACGCCATAGTTTAAGGGAAACAATGGCGAAATTTTCTAAAAATCTAATCGCGATTAAATATAGATTAACGGGGTGATTAACCGGGTTAAACGCGATTAGTAACCTTAATTGTCATTAAGGAAGTTTTGATGAAAAGGTTAAGCCTAAACATCTAAGTTTTTATCAACTAACATATATATATATATATATATATATATATATATATATATATATATATATATATATATATATATATATATAGAAACGGGTTCAAGAGAAAACGCTCAAAAGTGTGAGAATGGTGAGAACGCATCCTGGCCCAACACGTGGCACGCGACATGATCAGGGTCCGAGGGGTTTTTTTGTCTTTTTAGTATTCTTCTTCTTTCCCAATTTTCGAGTTTGACATGCTGCTTTATTTTTTGCGTGCAAGATAATTTTGGCGTTATCTAGAATTATTAATTATTTGGCGTTCTACTGTTCTTCTCAGATTTCTTCTCGTTGAATTAATTCTTTTTGTGTCACATAGTTAATTTGTTTTTGGCATTATGACTTTTTCCATGTCATTTTTTGGTGTTTTGTATCTTTTTGTTAATAATATATTACCATAGATTAATATTTTATAAAATTACAATAATACGAAATCAAAATTAACTTATAGTCTTTCGTAGGTGGGATTACATCAGAGATGTACCCATCGCTTTGTTCATCACTTTCTACAGATTCTTCATCATCAAATTTCATATTTGCGTATAACGCCATTAGCTCCACTCCTCTTTGCTGCAGCCTATTCTTGAATATCACTACATCTTTGGATTTTGGATCGTTTGAAGGTGCTAAATCACTGAGTTGTTCAATGATAGATAGCAACCCTGTCTTCAACATTTCTTCCATTGGCCTTGAATATTGCACCCCGTTTTTATAAGTCAATTCAAGCGTTCCTTCTTCCTCATGCATCACCCAACTGCTAAGTTTTGGTATAGAAGTATCGTCAATATCATCATCATCTTCATCATCTTCTGCCGGAAATTTTCTCTTCAGTCTTTTTATTATAGTTCTTGTTCTTTCACAATCGTTGTCCATTGGAACCCTAAGGGCCAGGATATCCTTCTGAACCTTTTCATTAATTCCAAGTATGGCTTTGATTGTCTTTACCTTTACCCTTATCCTATCAGAGAACTTTATAATGAATAGTTTCTCTTTTATTTCAAACCTCTATGCAATAACCTTAGCCATTTTAATAGTTTTTGGCGTTTTGGATAATATGTGGCGTTTTAGTCAAATTTTTTGGCGTGTTTGATCTTGTGTTCTCATGGTCTTCTTTTATATTAGCTTTTTTTTCCCGCTCATGACAGGTAATTATGGCGTTTTGAAAAAGTTAAATAAATTTAATTTCCCAAGAATTTGGCTTTTAATATTATAAATGTTAGTAATTATGTTTTCCGTCGTTTCATTTTACTGTTTTTTCCAGTTTTACCGTGTTTTGTTTTCAGACTCAACTGTGTTTTATGGTGTAACACGTCAAATCTTTTGACGGCTGTAATTATGGCATTTTGTTTTCCAATGGCGGTTAGATAACGATTGGACTTTTTTTGTTTTATATTCTTTGCACATTGTTTCACGCTTATTTTTTTTTTTAATAATAGTAGTTGTTCAAATTAATTTTATTACAGTTTGGTAGTTTTTTGGGGGAGTTTTTATGGCATTATACAAGCATTTGCTCATTTTGGCGTTTTATTATATACTATTTAAATACTTTTGTTGTTTATTAACTGAAATTACAAAACAAACAACAGATAAAGAAAAAAAAAACAAAGTAGAAGCAATTTATGATTTAAATATTTAGTGTCATCAGTCTCTTTTGTCTTTTGAAACTACAAGAACTGTGACAAATAAATGGCGTTTTGGGTTTGGCGTTGTTTATTTTCTTTGTTCATGTGTTGAAGTGTCTTTATGGATGTTGGAGATATAGATCAACCGTTTGTGGGTGGATGATATCTGCCCGTCGTCTTCATTATAATCATCGAAGCCAAAGTAGCATTTACACTGGTATAGGTCTCTTCTTATCATCCAAACCTTCTTCAAGAACAAAGATGACAGAATGACATTTGGGTGTCATCAGTCCCTCTTTTTTCAATTTTGTCCATCTCATGCATCAAAATCTTTCTACATTCATGTAACAAATCATTCAGCGAAACTTCATGCAGAACATTACTGAGTATCAAAGAAAAGATGTTTTGCCGTCGTTGTATTTTTTGGCGTTTTACATTGAGTTGTATTTTTTTAGCAACCACTGTGTTTTTTGGTGTGATAAACGGAAGGTGGTGAGACGTTTCTATTTATAGATTTTTTTTGGCGTAGTTTAGGTGGGATATTATTTTTATAACAAAAAATGTAATTAACATTTATTCGTATGTAAGGTTTGGCGTTATATATTATGACGTTTCATATTCTGTGGCATTTCTGTAGCCAGAGAGCTTAAATAAAAACCCAGAAAAAATTACGCAGTGATAAAATTGGCATTTTGTATTTATTTGGCGTTATATTTGTCAATGGTGTTTATGTGAGAAATGATGTTTTACCTTTTTTACCCTTAATGAAGCGCGTCCACGTAATAAAAATGATTTTATTTACCAAAATGCCACTGTGCCAATCTAGTCCATAGATTGTTTTGATCGGACGATCAATAAGCGTTCTCACCGTTCTCACACTTTCTACCGTTTTCTCTAAATCCTGACCCTATATATATATATATATATATATATATATATAGTGTGAGGTTCATTGGGGAACACTAAAAAAGTGGGGAACAATGGGGAACTGACTCCAACGAACTCCGATTGGACTCATTCCAGCGACGTTGGAACCGGCTCGTCGAACCCTAACTAGGATCTCTTAACCCTAAACCCTAAATCATAACCCCTAAACCCTTAATATATTAGGGTTAGATTTTAGGGTTTAGCCTTAGGGTTTAGCTTTAGGGTTTAGGGTTCAGCTTTAGGGTTTACGTTTAGGGTTTAGCTTTAGGTTTAGCCTTTAGGGTTTAGCTTTTAGGGTTTATAGTTTAGATTTTTACAGTTTAGCTTAGGTTTTAGCCTTATTTTTTAGCTTTAGGGTTTAGAGTTTAGGAGTTAGGATTTAGGGTTTAGGGTTAAGAGATCTTAGTTAGGGTTCGACGAGCCGGTTCCAACGCCGCTGGAATGAGTCCAATCAGAGTTCGTTTGAGTCAGTTCCCCGCTGTTCCCCACTTTTTTAGTGTTCCCCCAATGAACCTTCCCCTATATATATATTTATATATTTACTAGATGAATTGGTAAAAATAATAAGTATATGTTTATATAATTTTGGGTAAAAATTATATAGTTTGAATACCCTATTTGGTGTGTAATATGTGTATAATTATGTGTATGTATTAGTCTTAGGAATACATACCAAAATAATACATACAATACTTGCAAGATATACACTTACACCACGACGAAAACCTCACGAATATTCACGAATATAACAATGGTCGCGAACCTTCACGCATACTAAAAATATACACTTGTGTGATATCATAACTCAAGGCGCGAACATCGGACGACGAATCTCGAACGACGGACATCGGACAGCACCTTATGCTTTATCGACGAAACGGACGTGTCGACACATCGAAAGGTTACTACGACGCTCGACAACTTCGACACAAAAACTATATATATTACCCGGCCGTTACGACAAGTCTAAAAATAAAATAATTTAGACACTTCATATTAACGACAATGAAAGACCGGAAAGTTCAATAACGAAAATAACACTAAGTGTGATTATAAAAAGTTTACTAGTATGTTACTTAATGCTTAGGTGGTGTTTGTTTTTTGGCCAGAAGCACTTCTGGTCACTTATGTCTGGGTAGCGCAGACGCGCGCAGACGTTTGATGTCTGCAGCTTGTTTGTTTTCTCGCAGACCTTTCATTAAAAAAGGTCTGCGAGACCTCTTCTTGACGTAGACATGGACCCAAGTCTTCTTGGAGCAGACGTTTACCTCTTCTTGGCACCACCTCCTCTGCCACCACCTCCACCTCCGACACCACCTCCACCTCCGACACTCCTGCTCCGCCACCACCTCCACCTCCGACACCCCTGCTACATCATCTGTTACATCATCATCATCGATCTGAAACAAAGCCCCCAAATCGTTCACATCATCATCGATCTGAAACAAACCCCCAAATCGTTCACATCATCATCGATCTGAAACAAAACCCCCCAAATCGATCTGCAACATCATCATCATCATCGATCTGCATCATCATCATCATCATCATCATCGATCTGTGGTGTAGTGGTGACGGTGGTGTAGTGGTGACGGTGGTGGCGTTGGTGAAGTGGTGGCGGTGGTGATGTGGTGGCGGAGGTGGCGGTGGTGACGGTGGTGGTGATGATGGCGGTGGTGAAGTGGTGGCGGTGGTGAAGTAGTGGCGGAGGTGGTGCAGATTGTAGAGAGAGAGTAGAGAGAGATCAGTGTAGTGTGTGATGTTGTGTGTGTTTTAAACCTAGAAGAGGTTTTATATAAAAAAAAACAAACCCTCTTCTCCTTGCAGACTGCAGACATTTGGTCCACCTCTTCTTCTGCAGATGCCTGCAGATGTGGTCCGCAGACTGCAGACCTTTTCCTACAGAAAAAACAAACAACACCTTAGTGAAATATTACAAAATTTCAAGAGCATTAATATTGGGCTAAAACAATTAATGTTGGGCTAAAATAACATAAATATTGGGCTAGGCCCAATACCTTAAACACATGAGCAAAGGTCCATTCCATAAACACTAAATAAGCCCACTTATAATAACTAATATGGGCTAGGCCCAAATACAATAATAACTTGGGTAAGGCCCAATAACTTAAGGACATGGGCTAGGCCCAATGACAAAAAATGTGTGAACTAAGCCCAATAGCACAAATGGTGGGCTAAGCCCAATGAGAAATACATGTATATTTCTATAAAAATATATTGTAAAAATACATTATAAATGCGGTGTACCTACACGTATAATACAGTATACTTACACGTATAAATACGGTATACCTACACGTATAAATACGGTATACCACACGTATAAATACGGTATACCTACACGTATAAATACGGTATACCACACATATAAATACGGTATACGTATATGAATAAAAGGCTCAAGTACATGGTGATGTACTCAAATATACTTGTTGAAGTGTACTCTCACAAGGATGTCGTACACGTACGACGAAGTATTCACGACGTTAAAAATAAATATTTTTAACACCTATATCTATAAAAGATATACAATTATAATTGAGGAACAAGTATAAAGCCTCGAATCAAAGCATACACATAAAAAAAATGCCAACATATTACTAAAAATATACAAGTGTTCCAAAAACAAAACACAAATAATAAACGTTCAAGATGAACAACGAGTACAAGGTCTAGGAAAGACAGACGTGTCTAATAAGTTAGAACCCTTGTAGGTTGACTCATGCTTACAGAACATGATTGCTAGAACTTATTGCTGGACGCAATACTGTGAGTTCATGACCCCCTTTTCTTTTAATGTTTTCGGTTTTACAACTCTCGGGGGTTGGGGGAATACATGTTAACAAGGGTATGATTAAGCTATGGAATGAATTCTTGGATCACGTGCAAATAGGCGCTAACTTAGGCACCATTAATCCTTTTAAGGACCATGGAACAGGGGGTTGATCTATCAGGTACGGGCGAGCCACACTCACGGTCCTTGTGCGGCCACTTAGAGTGCTTTTGTGTCCCAGTCGAAGTGAATCGGCACTTAAATCGTCTACCGGGTTGAGTGCCTCCTATGTCGGCACACATATTAATGTCCTCGCGAAACATTAATGATCATTAAATTCATAGACGCTTTACATACCTACTTATAACACTCAAACTTTAAAATGTTTTTGAGATTCATTTGATGCGCACAAACTTAAAACATATGAACTCGCTCAACTTTTGTTGATGTTTTCAAACTTACATGTATTTCAGGAAACTAATGGGATCTTGGTGCTGGTGGTTCTTACGAAGCTTTTAGGATAACAAGTATTTGATGTCATCCTTTTGGAGGGTTTGGTCCATATATCTCATCTTCAATTAGATATAGGATGCAAAGCATTGTCTTTTAAACTTATGTTGAACTAGTCTTTTTGTAAAGCTTGAAACTTATGTTGTCTTGTATCTTAAACAACTTATGGTGTGTAATACTTAACTTATGTCAATGGATGAACATCGTATTTTTTAATCATGTAGTTGTTTACTATTATTGTATGCAATGAGAACTAATCAAGTTCACACCGCGCGCTTCCGCTAATTAACGGGTGTGACATCTTAACATATCCAAGAGTCGGAAATCATAACTATATTCATTAAAAACACAAACTATGCATTACTCATGCTCATACTTTAATAAGTTGAATAACCACATACGCTAAACAATTTATGCTAAACGCTTATTCTAGCATACAAGTACTAATACAAATAACTTACATAATCGTGCCAATCCAGAATGATTCTACTAAGATATCCAACGAAGTTTAGAAATAACCACTTAACATTTCTACGTTTCATGAGTATTTGATCCACATGACCAATGAAATACTACACAGATACATCATACTCCAAGTATTGAGAACTTAACCTACGAGGTCTTTAAAATCAATGAACAACATAGACTTTCTACATATATAATCTAATAAGCAAAATGATGTGCTTCTAACCTTAATGAAATCAAACTAATAATTCATACCAAAGTGGATATAAACCACTCACCTTTTCCCGTAGGAAAACATGATATCGTTATTGTCAATCTTGTCTTGTCAACTCCTAAGATTTCATATACCTTCTCGCGTATGGATCGTGCATGCGGATTTTCTTGTAGACGACATGCAATGAGATCCACTTATGTAGTTGTGTTCATTTTTGCATCACAAACGTTTCTCTGGTCTCGAATTGTAGACGCGGCTCCATTAAACCATCCATGAAACACAATTAAGTTCCTGATTTTCAGATACACAAACTATTACAAATTGATTAGTGTCAAAACAATTTTCCTAACTCATCAAATAACATCTGCCCCGGGAAAGCGATCCGGCTCAAAAATTCTAAAATGGGTGCCTGATAGGACAAGCCAAGAATTAACAATAGTCAGGGATAATGAAAAAGTGCAAAAAAGCTCAATGAATAGTGTCTTTGGGCTTAATGATGAAGATCAGAGAAGACCTGACAAGTCTTCCACATGAAAGGGATCTAGATGACTCTATCTCAACAAAATTTGAGCAGCAATTCAAAAGCGAAATCAGGGAGAAGTTGATGAGAAATAAAAATTGATCTAATAAACATCTGTTTGGGAATCATCTATTTTAGGGGAAGATTGTTAGACCTACAAAAGAACAGATGATATTCAAAAGCCAAAACATGACATCTTGATCAAGAAATAAACAGTAGATGAAGCATTTTCCTCCCAAAGTTAGTGAATCTTAAACACTAATCAAAGCATATGTTTGAAGACATCAAAGATCTGTTTGAAGCCTTGGAACCACTGTTGAAGAAGAAGAAACCGTTGTTCAAGGCCAAAGCTCTGTTGAAGCAAAACGCTGAGCATGAAGACCAAACATCGGTTATAGCCAAACAGATGTTTGATACAAGCTAACAACAGTTTGAAGAACATAGGTTTCCTAAATGTAACAGTGCTTAGCTTAGAATAGACTTTTCATGTAACAGAACAAATGTTAGATTTCCGCAGATGATTGCTAGCATCTGTGGAATCTTTTCTCTTAGGAATTTTAGATGTCACTATTAGGGTGACGTCAGCTGATTGCAAACAGACCTTTTGTACTTAGTATAAATAGATCTCACCTGTTAGAGATCTATTTTATCACTTCATCACATTCTCTTTTGTACAAACGGATTTTTGAGTGAACAGGCTTGGGGGGGGGGGGGGGGGGGGGATGTATAATCATTATACTGTAATTGTAATAGTAATATTTGGATTTTAATATAAAACAATTTTGATATATCTTCTTGCTTGTGTTTTTAGATTATTTGCATTACAATTTATAAATTGCTTGTTCTTTGATTGCTTAAACTCACAAGTTTTGTAGACTCAGATCCTATATTGTTTTAGTATAAATACACAGCTTGTCATATTAGAATGTCATAGACAGGGTGTTGGAGGGCTTTGAGTGTGTATACTGTAACAAAACTATGTTAAAACAATATATGGAAGAAGTTTGTTGAGAATATTCTTGTGTTATTGATTATCTATTGCATGGTTTGGTGTTATAACTTGAATTTCACACTCGTTGTTGCATTTTAAACAAGAAGTTATTATTGTTCGTGATCGAAATCTGAGCCCACATCTTGGAGTGGAAGACTGACTCATATGAGTTAGTTTACCATGTGTGCATGTTTTTCTATGCACACACATTTCTCTTATATTTGTTACTTAACATTTCTATAGTTGAAATTTTAATCAGCACTGATGGTAATGTTTGTGGTTGTCAGGTATGTAGTGATCCCATGTGTGCATGTTGTCCTTTATCCACACTTGTTCTCCTAGAATTCCTTTTTCCGAAGGTGAATGAACTGTTGGTATGTATTTTTTAATAAAAAAAAACTATACTTTCCTTTATATGATTACTCCTTGTTACATGTTCACGTTAGGATACATGTTAATTAACATATGTATAATATACATGTTCTACTTGTAGCAGTGTGTTGTTGAAGTTTATATAAACTAGCACTTTTACTTTTTGTTGTGGTAAAGCATGAGAGAGGTATAATCAGGACCGTCCCTGAGAAGTCAGGAGCCTTATCCAAATAAAAAAAAATAGATCCCTGTATTTTTAAGTAATAACGTGTTAATCTCAATAACAAATAATAAGAATGAACATAAACAAATAATCTATAATTATTACTATATAAAGGAAATCTAACGTACAAGATTGTAATTTTACCGTGCGTATAAATTTTGAAGCATAATGTAGAAGGGAGTAAAAGCCATTTTAGAGGGGTAAATTAGGAAGTAGCACACAATTTTAAAACACTAAAGGGGCAGTATGAAATCCCTG